>JAPYYM010001187.1:0-13753 GCA_028534135.1 Potos flavus | reverse complement strand
GGGGAGCTGGCTGAGAGTTTTGCAGGGTTGGGGAAGGCTTCTGGAAAGAAGTGCGTGCGGAGACTGAAGTTTCTCTGGCCCTCATGCTTCACGTCAGCCTCGCTCAACTCTGCGATCCCAGAGTCACCGGGGTTCTCTGCTCTTTCCCGTCCTCTCCGTGCTGGGAACACTCTCTTCCCTACCGCCAACCCGTCCCCTGGCTTTAGTCTCCATCTTGACCGTAGGCTCAGGAGGGACCCTGTGCCGGGACCCCCCCCCCCCCCCCCAGCTCAGCAGGTCCGAGTCCCAATCCACAGAACCCTTGAGATGGTAAGCGCTGGTCATTTTAAGCCACCAAGTTTTGGGTTAACTTATTACTCAGCGGTAGATTATGGATACATTTCCACATTCTCCCTTGACTGGGAGGCCCATCCCTGTTCTAGCACAGGTTTTTGAGCCCAAGAGATAATTCCATAAACGAGACCCCGGGGTTTGCAGATCGCCAGGAGCTAAATTTCATGACGGGGTGGGTGTGCCCGGGACAAGTGTCCTGCGTGCCTCTTCCTCAGGCCGCCCGCGAGGCCCGCGGGGACTGGCCCCGATCAGCACATCTGGCCCTGAGTGCGGCAAGAGAACCAGTCAGAAGAGGCACTGGGCCCTTCCGGGTGATTTCTGGCCTGACCTCCTGACCTCAGAGCCCTGTCTGGCCTGCAGGGACCTTGCCGACCGGGTAGGAATATTCCGCGTGCTTCCCGGCTCCGTCCTGGTCCGCGGCCTCAGGTGTCCCGGGATCGTTAATCACACTCGTTATTTTCTTCTTGACTTCCGAGGATTACCCACCTGCGCGGGTTATGCTGCGACACTTGCCTTCACCAGCCCCCTCGGCCTGAGGACTGGGGCCAGCCAGGCTCTCTCCCACGTCAAGCAATGCCATAGCCATGTCGTTCTCCCGTCCCCGACTTCGAGGTCAGGATTTTGGCAAGCAGGGGAGGGGCTGGGAGAGGTGGAAGGCAGTGCGGGGTTGAAGGGTCCTGCGTGAACAACCACCGGGGCCCTCCCTTCCTGCTAGAGGAGACTCTTACCAGTGTAATGCGGGTACGTGTGGCCGAATGAAACAGAAACCTCATGACAGGGTCTTGAATGAAGAGAGTTTGGGTTCGTTTCCCCCGAATAAGCGGTAGAGCGGTGGCTGGAATCAGTCAGTGGCTCTGGCCAGGGCACCAACCATCCCAGGTGGGAAGAAACAGGTGTCCCCAGCAGGCGTCTGCTTATATCTCGTGGTCCAGACCGGGTCTCGTGACTGCGTGCTGCTCGGGAGGCCCAGAAGGGAAAGCACTGGGAGGTTAGGCAGCAGCGCGTTGGTTGCAAGTGAGGGAAACCTGGTTTAGACTAAGACGGGCCAATCGGAAATTAGTCGCCTCCCGTCCCCAAATGTCAGGGAGGCCAGGGAGTGCTGGGCCTCTGGGACGGCTAGCGCTGGAGCTCCAGAAGTCCGGGGCTCCGCTTGCCCTCTCCGCAGGCTGGCTGTTGTCTCTCGATGGCCTTCTTCCTCTAATCAACTGAAACACAGCCGCCGCCGCTCCTGCAATCACACGTCGCCACTTAGCCTCCGGACAGAGGTCGTCTGTCCCCGGTTCCGAATGGAAAGCCTCCAGGAAGTTCTCTGGCCTGCTGGGTCACCTGCATGTTCCCGGACCATTTGACTTGTGCCAGGGGCGGGGTGCCCGTGGTCAGAGGGCACGGCTGGACCTGGGAGGCAGTAGCAGCTCTCGTGACAAGTGGGGGGAGCTGAGGCTGTCCCTACACCAGGGGCACAGCAGAGCCCAGACAGCCTGGTGTCCAAACCCCAGAGGAGTGAGGTCGCTTGGTCTCTGTCACACGGCAACTTGGGGCAAGACAAGAGGCCACAAGGCTGGCTTCCTGCTGCTTGTTGACTGCGCTGCGGGCCTTCTCAACCTCGGCGCGGTCGCGGGGAGAGGCTGGGTCACCTTCTGTGGGGTGTAGGGGGCTTGGTCCATGCACTGCTGTTGGCCGGCGATGTGGGTTTCCCGCCTGAAATGAGCTGCTCATCTTTCTGGGCTTCGGTTTCTTCAACTGGCGATGACAGTAGCTGTCTGCCTACTTCAGCGAGGTGGTCACAACAAGCAACATGGAAGGTTCGAGAGTACTATAGCTGCGAGAATCCTTTGCAAAGCCCAAAGTATGATACCAACGAATGGTGTCGTTTGACGGCAACCCCTGATTTCACTTTATGTCCAGGCAAAGGGCAGGGAATGTGCGTGTGTGTGTGAGTGAATGAGAGTGTGTGGGTGTGAGAGTGTGTGTCGGAGTATGAGTGTGTATAACCACTTCCCCCGGAGGAATAAGAAACCCTTTCACCAGACTGACAGCGGGAAGCTCTGTGTTCATCGGGGGAAGATTCTGGGTGGGATGGGCTCCGTTCGGCCTCCTCTCATTAATCCCCGATGGAATGATTCGTGGTCCCAGAATCAACCTTCCAAAAAGAGGCAGAGCCTCGAGTGCGCTGGAGGAAAGGGAGGCCATCGGCAGCTTCTCCCCCGTCATGGCCCCTGACATCTTGGCCTCCACTGGCCTCTGACTTCCTCAACCTCCAAATGAGGTCATTTGTCAAAAAACTCAACCGACCAACCAGACGTCAACCAACAGGGGCATTGTGGACAACAATGGTCTCAACAGGGGCAGTTTTGTCCCCTCTCCCCCAGGGACATTTGGCAACGTCGGGAGACATAGCCGACGTCCCGTCTCCTCCCTCCCCTGGGTTGCGGGTGGATACAGACCCCGCGATGGCCACACCCAGGGCCCTTTCTGGGGAGGGGCGTCGGTTCCCATGGAGACCGCCACCTGTGTCGAGGACCAGGCCAGGTCCCCAGGAGGAAGGCCATCAGGAACTGATCCCCAGCACCCTCCACACCATAGAGCTGGCTCTGTGTGGCATTCTGGGGACATTGGCAAGGGACTGAGGGCCAGGGACCACTTCCTGGAGGACATGGGGTTTGAACAGGGCCTTGGAAGGCTGAGTGATGATAGTGAGCAGACCAGCAAGAGATGCCAGCCTCTGGGTGCCCTACCACGACCCGGCGGCACGGTCCTCCCTGTGGGCCCTACAGGGACCCTCCCTGTGACCGCTCTACCCTGACTGAGCTGTGAGAAAGCCCAGGATGCTAAGAACATCTGCTGAGAATCAAAGGAAAGCATAGAGCATCAGAAGACACAAGCTGTTCTCATCCCTGTTCTAGGGAAGGGAGGCGAGTGGCCTTTGTGGTACCTCAGGTGGGTGTCAGGGGTTTGGGATGGGCCAAAGAGAAACTGAGCAGTGGCGGAATTCGGGAGCAGTGGAAGGAATGCTGGTGGCCCATCGCCAGCCCCGTTCCTTTCCCCTCCTGCGCCCAGGCACCCTGCCATGCAGGGGAGGGGTAGGGAGTGCTGAGTGGTTGGGGCTGTCATGGATGACATGCTTATCCCTTCCCAACATGACCCCGTTTAAGATGGCAACTTTCATGTCAAGTCTTTTGCTTCAACCCGAGGGTCCTGAATTTCTGTGTGTCTTTGCCTCAGTGTCCTCGCACACTTATCCCACATTCTGTTGAAGGGAATTTTATAAGAGCTAGGGGAGTGCCCAGCCTGGAGGAGGAGTTCACAGGAAAGAAAAGCCATGACTTCTACTAAAATTAATGTACAAAACACAATAGACAATTTTCAAACTCTGTAGTCACAAGTTAAGTAGAATATATTAAGTTGATTATAGGGAAATTCATGTGCTTTATTTGGGATTAAGTCCGTGTTTGGTGTTATCTATCCTGGAAGGCTTCCTGGAGGAGGCAAGGAGGAAGGTATTCATTCCAGTGGGAAGAACCCCGGTGTAAAGCAGGGTAAATTCTACCTGCTGTCCAGCCCTCCTCATGTGGCTGACAAAGCTTGCCAAAAGCATTTCTCAAGAGCCTGCGTCTCTAGCAACCCCCTTCCGGGCTCTGCGGGAGGTGGCTGGTGGGCCGATTTGCCATGGAGGCCTTCCCTGGGGCCATTACCTGTGACCACATTTCTTCAGGAGTAGGCAACCTCCCTGGCAATTTCATTTCTGCTCCAGTTTGTGTTTTCACACCACAGTGAGTTTCCATCCACCTTCAAGTGTCCTTCCCCTTTCCCATTTCACGCTCCTGTCCCTAAATAATGTTTGCATTTCCTATTAATAGGACTGTCTTGATTGTGGCTGGTCCAGCTGACCTACTTTCCCTAGTTTTTTTATTCCAGAAATGGCGCCGCCTGATTCTCTCAGCACCGTCTACTATTCAGCCATTTATTCCGCATGTGGCGATGGAGCTCCTGCTGTTTAGAGATCGGAAAAAAAGTGTAAAATAGAGTCCCCGGCCCCGGTGGCCGAGAATCTAGTTGGGAAGTCAAGACAGGTGCTTTCTGAGTGCGGGAGCGGCGCTGCCCGTGTGTGCGCGCCCTCTGCTCAGACGAGGGTGAGAGCCCAGGGCTGGGCCAACCCTGGAATGCCTCAGGAGGAGGAGGCAGCTCTGTGAGTTGTAATATTTTTCCAGGGAGAAGTTCCCCAAGGAGTGTGCTTTCTTGCTTTCAGTTCATAATTTTTTAATTTTCCGAGGGATTCTCCAAGGCAAGGGCCCAAGGAAGAGATCGTTAGCTGGCTTGCCAGCCCTCGTTGCCCGAGACAGGTGGCTCTCCATTCTCTCTCTGCGAATCCGCCATTTTGATTTGGGTCACACGTGCCCTCCTGGCCGTCCCCCCACACCTGACCCATGCTCATCTTGATGCCTTTGTTTATATAATCCATCTAACTGGACTCTCTTTCCCCTTTTCCCTATCACTATAGTAGATTTTAAAAACAATTCATTTCCTTTCCACCTGGTACTCCTGCCTCCTATATGCATGCGGGCACGCGCACACACCCACAACCCCCCCCCCCCCACACACACACACACTGCCCTGCTCTATTGAAGTTGGGCTTGGCTGTGTCATAGTAGACAGCGTGTACTTCACCTCATTGATGAAGGGTTCGGCCATGTCACTTGCTTTGGTCAATGGGATGTTAGCGGATATGACATCAACACACGCTCTTGTGCTTCTGCTGAGAAGAACCCACCCCGACTGGCCTGCTCCTTCCTCCAACGGCCATAAAAAGTTGCGTGCACACGTGGACCTGACCTGTAGCTTGGAGCTAAGCCCAGCAAAGCTGAGACTGGATCAATGCCTTGGAGTAACATGGGTGAGTGACTGATTATTGCTCTGAGCTACTGAGTTTTGGGATGGTGTGCTATAATATGTAGTAGATGACTCCTATAATCATCAGTGAAGGAGTTCTCGTTTTCCCAGTATTTTAGGACCCCAGATTGCTTCCTTCAGGAAGTATTCCCAGATTGACCATGCCTACAACCCTGCTCATCTATTCCATGGCACTCTAGCTCTCTCTGACTCCCTTTCTGTTACCCTCCGAGGGTATTCTCTTGCTATTTCCTACTTTGTAACTGTGCTGTGAGCTTGGAGAGGCTGGACGGAGGCTAACACGTCTGTGTCACCCTAGGAACCATCCCAGGGCTACCCAATGCATAAAGAAAAGTACGTGATAGTTCTGACATCCTCGGGGTTCTTCACCAGGGACTGGCTTAGATGCCAATGTCGTTAAACCATCTGGTATCTAGCCATGTTTCTAGAATGTTTCTAGAATCTATGTTTCTAGAATCTAGAAATGTTGCTAGATCCTAGAATGTTTCTAGAATCTATGTTTCTAGAATGTCCAGGGACATTTCGGTGCAAACTGGATCCCGCAGATGTGGCATCGGGGGACAGTCGGGAGTGCGCCTGCACCCTGGCCTGCTGACCTCACTGGCCACCTGAGTTTCAGCAAAACTATTTCCACCGCTGGACTCACTCCCAGGAAATGTCACGTATCTGAGGTGGGGCTCTGAGTCCATCTTTATGGGTGCGGGGAGAATAGCCATTTTCTGGACGATAGAGCTGTGGGTATTCTCCTAGGAGCTGGTGTCCAAAAAACATTCATCCATTTCATCGATGCAATTTTGAAGTTAGAGACAACTTCCTCTCTTAGCGCATCCCTGCATGGCCCCACTGCTCCCATCGCGCACTCCTGCCAGCACACATGTCCTTGCTTGCCAGAGGTCTCCTCGGCCTGCCTGGCCTCTTTCTCTGGGAAGCCTTCTTATCCTCCGGCAGAATTCACTTTTCCTTCTCATAGGCCTTGATTTATTCTTCTTCTTGGACACACAAAATTATATTTTACATATTTGCATAAACATCCTCTAGCCTGTGAACTCGTCCAGGGGAGGGTCCCCTCAGTCCCTACTGTATTTCCCCGGTAGAAGGCGGTGCTCAGTGAGTGTCTATTGGGCTGAGTTGAATTGCCATATCCCTTATTGTCCAGGCCTCCTGGCCCCATGGTGCCCTGGTCCCCCAGATCCCGTGTGGTCGGGTTCTCCTTGGCTTTTTCTCCATCTGGCCCTTTGCTTCTGAGTTTCTCTTTTTCATCCAAACTGCTTGTCATGTGCGCCACTGTCTCCAAGCCTTACTAATGACTGCCAAATTGCTGATAGCATAGCTTCAAGTTCACGGTTATTACTTAGTATGTCTCTTCAATGCTCTAACACAAAGGTAAAAGTTTCCAGTCCCAAATAACACCGATAGAGGAGTCATCAGAGGGAAGGGGAGGGTTTGAAGGATATCACAAAGGGGCCTTGGCCACACTCTATGCTCAATTTCATACCAGTTGGCCTTTAAAGACAAAGTAAATCCTTTGTATCAAAATGGCCTCAGGTGCCTTCATCAGAGCTTGGGAGACACATCCCCCCAGGGGGATGAACGTGAACATGCCATGGTGGGTACCCAGCCCAACCAACGCTCCTGTTCAGCATCCAGCATCCTCTGAGGCCCTCCACCCATGGCCAGGGAACAGGGGCAGAGGGAGAAGGAACCAGAAGGAAAGCAACCACTCCTCCCTCCTTCCCACTTTCTTTCACAAATATTCACATGCTTCCCGTTATGTGCAAAGCCCCATGGTACACAATGGTGAATGGAGTGGAGAGATCCTTAGACAAGGCTATTGCATCCATTAAGAATTTGGCTCAGATGCACACAATGGAAAACCCAAGAGACTGTGGTGTAAATGAGGGGGAGTTTATGAGAGAAATCCGGAAGTGGCCTTGTCAGGCAGGTATGATGGCTCTGCCTCCCAGTCATCAGGGAGCCGATACCTTTCTGATTTCTGGCCCACCGTCTTTAGCTCATGACTTATATCCTCAAGGTGGCCTCATTCCCAGAGGGCCACTAGAGGCCCGGCTATCAGATGTTCATTCCAGGCAGCAAGGTGAGGGAGGGACAAGGGCAAAGGAGTGCCCCTTCCACTGGACACGTGGGCCGGGCTGATAAGAGTGAAGGGAAAAGGCCCTTAGGGGGATTCCTGGAAGGATGAAGGGCAAAGACAGGAGTAGGCCCTTCATGGTGACATCTTGAGTAAGAAGATGAAACCAATGGGAAGGACGCCATAAAAGGCTTCGAAGATTTGAGGACAGCAGAAACCCAATCCTTGTGTTGCACAAACATCTATATGCACCCAACTTATGACACTTTGTAAATGGTGGAAAGGGCTAAAAATATAGTTTCCCAGAGGGCTGAGATGAATCCTGGAGGAGAGAGTTCTTGAGAGTCCCGAGGGGATGCTGGTTGTCAAGGAGATAATCGTCCCTTCCTCTGGCGCCCAGATCAGAGGCAGCCTCCAGGCTGAGGCTGGTCTTCTTCTGTCCTCGGCAGCTGACTGTTGTGACACGGATGTGAGGGAAGGCTGCAGAGAAGCCAGATGCTTTCGGATAAAGGTAGAGCTCTGGGGCTGACCCGGAATGGTGGAACTCAAGGGCTAGAAGGATGCCCAGACCATTAGGGAATTCTTTCTTTTCTAGATGATGAAACGAGCCCAGAGTTCAAATGTGTTGCCTCAGCTCACCCGGCTGAGAGGGTGGTGGAACAAGGACTAGAATGCAGGTCTTCAGTTTTCCCAGAATTGTGTGAAAACCCTTCTAAAAATGGTGGAGGGGTGAACTGGCCCCAAGGGACGTAAGGGAGTGCTTAGGAGGAAGGTGTGAGGTCAGCCTATGTCAGATACCCAGTCTCTGGTCAGCGTCATCCACAGGGCATGGCTGTTTGTGCACCTTCTGGTGACTTCCATGGCAGTTGAGGTTTGCCCCAGGCACTAGAGAAGGAGGACATCCCCTTGCTGGACATTTTAATATCTCTTTCTTCTGCCTTTCTTCTTTGCTCTCCCTCCTGAGCACCATCCCCCCACCCCCCCGCCTCCATCATATTGAATCACCAGGGTGTGAAATATAATAAAGCGTTGTACCATTCAATCTGTCGGCTGTTCCTTAAAGGTGTACTCTAGGTAAATATCCCCTTGGCCTGTGAAAAATGAGCTTACCTGCAACAAATGACTTTGATGAACCTCAGGAGCCGGCCCTCTATCATTCTTTTCCAATTGGCTTCCCCAGCCAAGCATGGTTTCCCAGCACAAATTTGTCTTGCTGAAGGAAGAGTTTCTCTAATTCACTTCCCTCCCAATGCCCCAGCTTCCCTGCCTAGGTGTCCCTTCATCCGGCCACCAGTCTCAGAAATGTCTTTCTTCCGGAAGCCGGGGAGCTCTACACAGTCATCAAATGCTTCACCAAGTTGATCAAAATCAGAATCCAAAAGAATCCCAAGCACTTTCCATGAGCACTGACCAGGTGGGGCAGACTGAGAGCAGACTCCCTCTGGGTTTGTGAAATGGGCGTAGCCTGTGTCTCAGCACTTTCTAGGCCTGTCGTCCGTGCCCCAGCATCCTCCCCTGTGAAAGTGGGGACAGGTAAAACCCGATCTTCCTCCAACTCAGGGCTGTCTGAACGGCAAACAGATTTTTCCATGTGAAAATGCTTTGAAAAGCAGACACCGCTACACGCGTACAAGGCTTACCTTGATTATTGTGGACCTAAACTCCTTAGGGGGTGAAAGGAAAGTTTGTTCATTGATTCAGCAAAGATTTGCTGAGTGCCTACTATGTGCCAGGCATTGTGTGAGGCACTGGGGGTATTTCAGGGAATAAAAGGGACACAGTTCCTGCTTGCATAGCGTTTAGCTGTATTTCCTTTCACTCTAGTTGAGAACCCTGCTGGACAAAACAGTGTCCTATGTATCTATATATGGGTGAACTAAATCATGTATCTTAAAATACAAGTTTCTGTTACTTGAGTACCCACTATGCTATAGTTTATTTAATTTCAGAACAACCGTACAAGCTAAGTATCTTTACAGCGGAGGGACTTGAAGCTTGAAGAAGAAAAGGATTGGCCTGAGGTCGGGAGGCAGAGCCGGGATGGAGGCTGGGGCCGTCGGACTCCCCGGCGCTCCTCCTCACGCTCTTGTTACCCAGTGATGCCGGGTAATTAACATCCTCCCTCTGGGCCTCAGTTTCCCCAGCTGTCAGAGGAAGGAGTTGGCAGAGAGGGGCGCTGAGGCTCCTTGTTGCTCTGCGATGCCTTGATTCTGTGATTCCGTAACGAACTCAAAAGCATGTCAATATGCAGATCACAGCCGTGTACCTGCGAGGGCTTTTTCCCTTCTCTGCCGTTGTAATTTTAGATAAGTGCCAAATGCCTCTTTATTCTCAAATATAAAAACATCGAGAAGATTAAGCCACAGCCTGTCTCATAATAATCTGGGCATTCAATTCCAGCTTTCTGATGAAGCCACCACAGTTATAAGAAAATTGGAAAGTTTAATATTTGCAAAAACAAATAATCCTCCCCCACCACCTTGAATGAAGCTGAATGCTTTTGGTGACTTAGTATCTCTCTTCTCAGATTTGTGATCCATGGAGCTTTATTTGGGGACATCAGCGACTTCTGGAAACACGTTGTGTTACAGTCCTCATTCGGGTCTAGTCTCTCCTTTGAGGGTCAGATTCAGGCGATAGATCTGTGACATCTACGAGAGGCTGAGTCCCCAAGGTCAAACCTCAGAAAGGACTCCTGTAGCTCAGACGAGTTACAAAACAAATTGGAGGCACGTTGATGGGCCACGTGTGCAAAATGATGATGGGTGGTGGTGAAGGTGAGGGTCAAGTGTATTTAGCGCGTGCTCCATGCGAGGCAGGGTCCTCAGCACTTCACTTGCATTAATTCGTCAATTCTCCTGACAACTCTCTGAGGCGAGTGCTATTGTCAACCTTACTGTGCAGGGGAGGAACCAAACTGAGGAACAGAGAGGTTAAGAAAGTTGCCTGAGGTCACACAGCTAGTCAGAGATGCTGTTGGAATCTGAATCTGGCGGTGTGGTTCCAGAACATTGTTCCCCCACGATGTTCTACTCCCCTGAGCGAGGGTTCTGGCTACTGCTCTCCAGAACCGTTTCCCACCCCTTGTCCTCACTTACCCTCTATGGCTTTATGGCTTTTCCTTCATTCCTCAAACAGAGGAATCACACAATAAGCAGAATGACTTTCTCATCTGGCTTCAGACGGATAGACACCGCCCCCCCAATTCCACTACTGTTGGGCACCTACTTGTGCCAGGTGTTAGGAACGGGAGACGGAGCCAGGCTTCTCCCCAGGGATTTCACATGCCCGCAGGGGAGTCAGGAGGCAAGAGCTGGGGGCACGCCAGGCCCAGGTGGGGGCAACATCTTTGTGGGGGCAGTGCGGGATGGGGGACTCCTCTCATGTACTCTTCCCTTCTCGCTGCCGGGATTCCTCTAGCTGGTCAGGCTAAGTGCACGCTCTCTTGCTCCCAACTGCCAATCTCACTGCCTTCTTCCCTCTTTGTCCCCCCGGCACCTGTTCTTGGTGGCCTTCTCTACCTCTCCTTCCCTTCTGGGGTCAGTGGCCCTGATGCTCCAGTGCTCAGTACCAGGGCAGCTACAGCTGGACCCTCGTCCTGGGGTCACCAGATGGGTAAAACTAAACTAGGAAATCCGAGCGGATATGAGTGCGTTAGTCCGGATTCTCCAGTGAAAGGAATCAACAGGATGTACAAGTATTATAGAAGGAGATTTGTTATAAGGAATTGTTTCACGTGATTATCGAGGCTGACAAATCCCAAGATGTGCAGTGGGCAAGCTGGGGACCCCAAAGAGCTCCCGATGTCGTTCCAGTCTGAGTCCGAAGGCCTGAGAACCAGGGGAGCCAAAGATGTTTTAAGTTCTAGTCTGAAAGCTGGCAGGTTTGAGACCCCAGAAGCTCTGATGGTTCAATCTGAGTTCAAAGGCCGGAAGAAAACCAGTGTTTGAGCCCAGGCAGTAAGCCAGGAAGAGTTCCCTCTTTCGCAGCCTTTTTGTTCTATGCAGATCTTCAACTGATTGGGTGAGGCCCACCCACGTTGGGGAGGGCGATCTGCTTTGCTCAGTCCACTGATTCAAGTGCTGATCTCACCCAGAAATGCCCTCTCAGATGCACCCAGAACAACGTTCGACCAAATGTCTGAGCACCTGACGGCTCAGTCAAGTCCATGTGAAATTAACCATCACAGTGGGCGTCTGACGTGTGGGCAGCAGTGGATAGGGTGGAGCCTCCCAGTGTCCTATGCCTCTTCTGTCGGAGCGGTGGATCCTGGGACGGTGGAGAAGGCAGGAGAGCAGGGTGGTGAAGGCATGGGCTCTGGAGTTGGGACTGCCTGACTTTGTACCCAGTCTCTGCACTTGCTTTAGGTGCGATCAGGGACTAGTAACCTCATCCCCAAAATGGGGTTGATAATTGTAACTACCTTTAAGACTATTACCTATTACCTGTAATTACCCATAAGACTATTGTAAATATTAAATGAGCTCATACATACAAAGTGTCGAGAACAGTGTCCCATAATATGAACTACTATGACCCCGGGCTTCTAGACTGGGGTCCCGCAGGGTATCTGGCTGTTCTGTTGGGGCACCGTCAGTCCCTGGGTGCTCCATCCTTTGCGGGGGTTGCGTGAGCAGTAGGCATTACTCATACCGCGCCCGTGGCTTTCCGGGGGCAGTGGCAAGGAAATTAGGCAAGGGATTCAGGGGGCCCATTTCGACCCAAACTCTCATCTCCCCTGCCCAGCTGGAAAACTTCAGGACTCTCTCGTGTTCTCAAAGAACTTCTGTCACTGGGAATAGGAGCAGGGACTGGAGCCTGCTGCATGCTGGGGAGGGGACACTGGCCTCCCAGGTAGGAGGGGACGTGGGACTTCTGGAATGAAATGTTGGCAAGCTGTTATGGCCACAGGTCGAAAGCTGCGTCTTCCAGTCTGGCAGCGATGCGGCTGATTTCCTCTCTGGTGGGCTCAGCGCTTCTGAGTCGTCTGTCTTGGAAAAGGAGTATTATTTAATGACCTGTAAAATCTCATCAGGAGTCACTTCCTAAGTAAGGCATCAGACTGGGGCCAAATCTTTTCAAAGGCGTCGCCCAAAGGAGCGTATAAATCCTCGATGTTGCTGCCCCCATCTCACAGATAAAGAAACTGAGACCAAAATGGGGGGAAAAAGAGGGGAAACTAATAATTGGCCACAGGACGCCCTACAGCCCTCCAGGATTGGCATTATTACCTGTTTTTAGGAGTGAGGAGCTAATGAGAGGATGAGTGCACTGCAGGCGGGCTAATAGGGTCACTCAGGGAGAGGGGACTGCGTGGGAGGTGGAGGGACCTGCTTCAGGACCTTGGGAGATGAGCCTCTGTCTAAGGAGCAAAAAGAAAAGGAGTTGCTGGTGGAGGAGGAAGGGGAACAGTAGGGAGTGGAGAGGGCGACCCAGAACCAAAGGCTGGACACTGTTAGGACGCCGAGGAGACCTAAGTTTGGAGAAGCGAGGGATTTGAATCATGATAGGGACTGAGGAGCCTGAAGGCTGAGGGAAGTCCTGGGGGTTTGGGGGTGCAACTGGCCGTGCCAGTGAGAGCATCTTTATTAGTGGGGGAAGCGGTGTCCACATGGCAAGGTACTGAGATCTGAGAGAAGCAGAGAAATTCTGGGCAGTGAGAAATTTTTCCCCCGGACAAGGAGTGAGTCAGAGTGTTAGAATGATGGAGAAGGGTGCTGGGAAAGGGAGCCCCCGCTCAGCATGCTTGAGGACCATAGCAATAACGAGAGCAGCTAACATTTGATGTGGGACATCTCTATTCTAAGTGTTTTATCGGGGAGCATCTCATTTCATTCTAAAACTGTACAAAGTAGGTGCTATTATTATTCCAGTTTTCAGACATGCAAATTGAGGCACCAAGAGGAAAAGCCGCCTGCCTAGAGACTAAGTGGTAGGGGAGGGATTCAAATCCATGCAGTCTGACTCTGCAGAAGGAGGACGAGCCACTAGGGAGGGGCGATCACAGACCCTGGAGACCTGGGGATGATTGATCTAGTAATGGTCTGGAAGAGATGGGAAGGCATGGGATCAATAGTCCAGGTGGAGGGGTGCACCTTGGCAAAGTAAGAAAATACGTCTTCCTTTGAGACAGGACGGGGGGTGAAAGGATGGATGATAATGATGCCGAGAGTCTCTGAGGCAGAGGGAAAAAGTCAAGGCAGTTCATGCTAGATGACCTTGATCTTCCCGGGGAAAGTAGGTAGCAACCTATACAGCAAGTCTTCTTTCTTACCCACTCCCCCCCCCCCCCCCGCCCTGCCCACTCCCTTTTTGTTTTCACAAAGACAGCCTGGGTTGTATTCTCTCACCTAAGTTGGACATTTGTGTGTAAATGAGGGATCAGGCTGTGGTGAATTACCAGGGAAAGGGAAATAAGTTAAA
>JAPYYM010001186.1:0-13753 GCA_028534135.1 Potos flavus | reverse complement strand
GGGGGCGTGCTGGGCATGTACTGGGTGTGTACCCAGATGTGCATTCAGGCCAGTACTGGGTGTGTACTTGTGTACATATTTAAGGGGCACCTGGGTGGTTTAGTCGGTTAAGTGTCTGCCTTCGGCTCAGGTCACACGATCTCAGGGTCCTGGGATCGAGCCCCATGTGGGCTCCCTGCTCAGCGGGGAGCCTGCTTGTCCTTCAGCGCCACCTCCCCCCCCCCCCCGCCCATGCTCTCTCTCTCTCTCTCAAATAAACAAATAAAATCTTTAAAAAAAAAGAAGAAAAAAGAGCTTAAAACTAACCGACGAAAGAACAAAAAGGGTAACAGGAGCACTATGCTGCATCAGCTGTAACTCACCCTGGAAAGGCCCACGGACGACAGCAGAGCAGCCGGGGGACAGAAATCTGCACATGAACCAGCGGAGACAGCCCTCCGCGGAGCGGCTGCCGAAAATGCCCACGGACGGAAAACACCGTCGGAAAGCCTGAGCAGCAGTTACACCGAAATAGAGGGGTTAACGACTGCTGTGGGGAAACTGGCCCTTCGGGGGAAAAACAGCTTAAAGTCTCCCTTCCCAAATACACAAAGCTCATTAGGGATAATTAAAATCTTCATTGTAAAAAATGAAGTCATAACAACAGAAACAAAATATAGCTGAATATTTATCTGACTTGGTTGGGGAATAACTTTTTAAGCATAAAAAATGGAATAAATCACAAAAGAACAAACAGATTTGTCTACATAAAATTTAAAGACTGTTCTTAATATCCTGAGGGGACGGTTTGCAACAATCCCTTTTACATAACTCGTGTTATTATAAGGTTCGAAATACATGGACAAAGCCAAAACTTAATTAACATGAACATAATTAGAAATCTTCCCTTTCCTTTTTGCTTAGAAACAAAAACTTCTGCCTTTTTGCCCAAATCTGGGAAGAAAGTCTTTTCAGACATGACACTGAAACATCATCTATATATTTTCATTATGTGTAACACTTTGGATGTTTCCTACTACATTTTAATGAACCATCTGTCCAAAAATTATTTTCAAAAATTGAGAAATTAGTAATTGGGTAAATTATAGACTTGTTTATGCTTGTGTTATTGGTGGTGATTTAACGGTTACCATCTGAGCTAAACGTTCCAAGAAACAAGGAGGCAGTTGTCGGTGTGGAAAAAGACCCCAGACGGGCAGCTCAAAGTACAAGGGGGTCCTAACTCCCACAGTGCTCTTTGAGGGGACAGAAATGTACGTTCCTGTGTAGCTTTGAGGAAAATTATCAGGTGGATTAAAAACAAAACTAAACAAAACGCAAAAGCTAGATGCACTGGGGGCAGGTCAGGGGAAGAGCTGGGTGGTGCAGGATACTCACAAAATACGGAATCAGGAAGATTTTCCCCCAAAAGCCGTGATCAGCGTTTGAGCGGGTGACTCCCCAGGTGATATGTGGCCTGGGTGTGACTAAAAAGAAGGCGTTAAATCGACTTACGTCCAAGCCCAAGACCCAAAGTCCATGATTTAATTATCCCGGGGCCTGAGTTGATGGCCTCCCTTCTCTGAGCTCTGGCTTCCGCCCAGAAATAAGGGTGTCGGTGTTGTAATCAATAGCACTAACAACCGCGTGCGTCCGGAGGCCGCGCCCCCGGCGGTGTCGGGGCCCCTTGAGCTCCCGGACAGGTGGAAGGAGCTCGCCCCCCCCTTGTGCTACAAGCAGCCCAAACCCCGGATGGTGGGAACCCAAAATCCACGAAGGAAGGGCGGCCAAACCAAGGAGCCAAAAGTCCCCAAAAGCCGGTCTGTGGGTCAGAAAGTGAGGGAGCTAAGCGCACGGAACGTCCGGGATGAGGGGGAACGAGTCTTACTGGGTTCGAAGAGCAGGGTGCTCCGCGGTCAGCCTTCACGTGCTGGGAGCCGCCTCGCAAGTGGGCCTCTCGGCTGGGTGTGGAGGGACGGGGTTTTATTTACTTTTTTATTTTTAAAAGATTTTATTTATTTGACACAGAGAGAGAGATCACAAGTAGGCAGAGAGGCAGGCAGAGAGAGGGGGAAGCAGGCTCCCCGCTGAGCAGAAAGCCCGATGCGGGGCTCGATCCCAGGACCCTGAGATCATGACCTGAGCCGAGGGCAGAGGCTTTAACCCACTGAGCCACCCAGGCGCCCCGGGACAGGGTTTTAGACCTCACAGTCAGCCATCCAAATATTAATTGATTCTATCATTGTTGAAAATGAGTATTCATACTTCAAGTCTTTCTTCCAAATTATCTCCTGAGGCTTTTCTGCATTCTTCCAAGGCTCTATGGTGGACCGTTGTGCAGGTACTATTATGTTTGGGGGGGGGAGCCGTAATATGTCAGGGATGCCGCTGGCACCGCCCCACGGACCCGTGCCCACACAGCCCTATGTAGCGCCTTGCTCCCCTAGGCTGATTTGTACAATGTGACCCTTAAATCCGCACTGGGCATCATTAGGAGCCTTATGACAATTACCTAAGTGTGTTATACTTTCTTTCACACGTATTCCCTGATGCTTTATGCCACCTGTTCTCGCTTCTGACCTAGAACCAAATGATCTGAGAACAGAAACCTTGATTTTCGACTTTATCTCTAACACCTACAGAAGGTCTGGGAACTTACTTAATGAATTAATAATATGACATTGCCGTGTTATATCTTAAAAGTTGCTTCCATCACAGAATGGTCAAAGTTCCTTCCAGGTGGGACAACGTGCCAAGTGTTCTAAGGGCCAAGAAAGGTCAGGAAACAGATATGCAACCGACCAGCTGGTGGGGAAGAAGGTGTCATGACTTAGCTACTGAGGGCTCACAGTTTAGACATGGGCTGGTTCGAGCCTAGGAAGAACCAGACCGTGAACCAGAGGAGAGGATGTTTTCCTACCGGTCGGCGGTATTGATGGGGGTATATTAAGGATTAAGTAAATTGCATTTTTTTTAAGAAAGATAAAGTTTGGTTTCGCCTCTCAAAGACCAACCTCTTGAATATAGTAATCATTGATTGACTACATACAGAATACAAAAACAACTACCCAGAGGCTCGTGACAGTAAACTAAAACAAGCAGATTTTGGAAGGGAGACACAATTTGGGAGAAAGAAATGCCACATGGTGAGTTTCTTGTTTTATGACTTTTAGCCATAGTAACAGTATGGTATGGCTGAAAACTGTGATCAAAACCCACAGAGACTTCTGTTCAGCCAGGATGCAGTAACAGAGGCTGGATTTACCCTCCTATTTAAAAACCAAAAAATACATGAATATATTTTTCAGAATATGTGGAACAATGGCTATGAGTCACATTTTCTTGTTTCTTTGCATGGCTGCCAATTCTGATTAGACGCTAGACATCTTTGGTTTCAGCTCAGGACAGAAAGCCCATCAATCATTTATTTGCGAGAAGGGAATCAGGTACAGTGAGTCCTAAGCCCTCCCCCCACTACTGCCTGGAGAGAGTCTGCAGCTGGCAGGGCAGGAAGCAAAGTCCAAACAGAGCTTAGCAGTCCCCTTGAACTGAGGAGACAGAACTGGGGATTTGAGAAGAATTTAAGATTTGGGAAGATTCGAATTTCTGGTTTTAAAACCAGTGCAGATGGAGCTCCAGAAATGTGAAGAGATGCACCCTTGAAAATGTGGCCGGTACTTACCTGTTCATGTGTATGGGGAGCGTACCAGAGGCCAGAGAGAGAGCCATTGTAAAGGAGCAGGGAGCACAATCCGGGGAGCTCCCACGGGGCTGAGAACAGGTCATGCTCTCCCCCGCCTGAGGAGGAAGATGTCCTACTCCATGAGCATCAGTAAAGTCCTCAAAAGGGTACTGCTGTAGTAAGAGGGGTAAATTATCCCTAGACTAAAGGCTCTCCTGAGCCCATGTCATAGGGTTTTAAAGCAAGCTTTGAAGAGATTAGACTAATCACAAGTAACTAAACTGCATCCCCAAACAACACTCGACAATACTGAAACAACAAAATTCAGCACCCAACAGTGTTAAATTTAAAATGTCCAACATCTAATCAAAAATGTTTAGCTTTGCAAAGAAACAAGAAAACACAAACAATGCAATAACAACAGAAACGGACTCATAAATATAGAGGACTCATAAACACAGAGAATTCATTGGGGAAGAAGATGAGGGGATGAGCAAAATAGGTGAAAGGGATAAAGAGGTATGAACTTCCAGTTATAAAATAAATTAAGTTATAGGAATGAAAAGTGCGCCATAGAGAATACTGTCAATAATATTATAATAACATATGGTGACGGATAGCAACTCTGCTTACTGGGGTGAGCATTTCATAACATATAGAATTGTTAAATCACTATGTTGTACATCTGAAACTAATATAATACTATATGTCAACTATACTTCAATTAAAACATGTTTTGAATTTTAAAAACAGGAAAATATGACCCATAATCAATAGAAAAATCATCAAAGAAACAGACTCAGAAATGACAGAGGTGAGGGGTGCCTAGGTGGCTCAATCAGTTCAGTGTCCCACTCTTGATATCGACTCAGGTCATGATCGCAGGGTCATTGGATCGAGCCCTGCGTTGGGCTCCATTCTGGGTATGGAGCCTGCTTAAGATTGTCTCTCTCCCTCTGCCCCTCTCTGCCATGTTCCTCTCTTAATAATAATAATAATAATAATAATAATAATAATGATCACAGAGATGATAGAAATAACAAAAAAAGATATTAAAACTGCAATTATAAATATGTACCATAGTAGAAGATAGAAGAAAGCATGAATGAAATGAGAAGAAAAACCAAAGTTATGAGAAAAAAGATCCAATGGTACTTCAGTAGATGAAAAACTACAAAACTTTCAAAATTGGCACAGATAACAGAAAATCTAAATAATCTCATATCTATTAAAGTCATTGAATTAATATCAAAAAGACTTTTGATGTTTGACCCAGATAGTTTTAGTGTTGGATTCAAAATTGTAGAAAAAAAGCAGTATAAATGTCACCTAAATTCTTCCAGAAAACAAAGGAAAGGGGTGCCTGGGTACCTAAAATGGTTGGGCATCTGCCTTCGCGGCTTGGGTCATGATCTCCAGATGCTGGGATCAAGCCTGCTACGGGCTCCCAGCTTAGTGGGGAGTCTGCTTTTCCCTTTCCCTCTGCCTCTCCCCCTGCTTGTGCTCTCTCTGTCTCTCTCTCTCTCTCTAATGAATAAATAAAATCTTAAAAAAAAAGAAAAGAAAACAAAGGAGGGATAAACACTCCAATTACTTCATGAGTCCAATCTAACATTAATACCAAAACCTGACAAAAACATTAACAGAAACAAAAAATAGGAAGAAAAGTACAAATCAGTAACCCTCATAAACACACATATTCTTAACAAAATACTAGCAAATATAAATTAAACATGTGTGAAAAGAAAAATATATACTTGAGTCCAGTTTATCGAAGAAATTCAAGACTGGTTTAACCTTGATCAAAACCAACCATCCTGTTAGTAAACAAAAAGTAAAAAAAGGTAATTTCCAAGTTAATAGAAAAAAAAAGAAGAAAACCCATATGATTGTTTTAATAGGTTCTGAAGAAGCATTTGACAAAGTTCAATATCCATTCATGATTGAAGGAAAAAAAAAAACCCTCAGAAATGGATGAAAGCATCTTCCATCTGATGAAAGATCTGCAGCTAATGTCATTCTTAATGGTAAATTATTAAATACTTTCTCCTTAGGAGCAAAAAATAAGACAAGGATACCTTATCTCATCACTTTTATTCAACACTGTCCTGATAATTCTACAAAGTGCAATGGGCAAGATAATGAAATGAAAGACATAACTGTATAAAAGAAGAAAAAATTGTCTCTATTTGCAGATGACGTAACTGCATATACAGAAAATCCTAAAGAAACTATGAGATAAACTGTAACTAATAAATGAATTTAAAATAGTGTTAGATTATCACATTAATGAACAAAATTTATATTTGTAGCAAATAATTGGAAAATTAAATGTAAAACAAGTCCACTTATAATACCATCAAAAACAAAATATTTAAGAACAAATTTAGCAAAAGATATATAAGACTCTACACTAAAAACTATAAAACACTGTAAAGAAAAATTAAACAAAACCTAAGTAAATAGAGAGATATATCATCATCACTGATTGGAAGACTTAGTATTGTTAAGACATCATTTCTTCTCAAATTGATCTGTGCATTCAGCTCAGCAACTCAATCACAATCAAAATCTCAGCAGATTTTTAAAATAAAAATTGGTAAGTAGATTCTAAAATTTGTACAGAAATTCGAAGAACCTAGAATATCCAAAGAAATCCCTTAAGAGAAAAACCAAGTAGGAGGACTTAAACTTCCTGACTTTAAGATTTGCCACCAGCTCCAGTAATCAAGACAGTATGATATGGGCAAAAGGACTGACAAATGGATGGAATAGAGTGGAGACCCCAATAATAGAACTTTATTTATATACTCTCTCAACTTTCAACAAAAATGACAAAGCAATCCCCAGAGGAAGAGACAATCCTTTCAACAAATGGTGTTGAAATAACTGGATTTCCGTTTTGTAGGAAAAGGAAACTTGACTCCTTGTCATACCATATATAAAAAGTGACTTGCAATAGATCACATTTAAGACCATAAAACTTTTAGAAGAAAATGTAAGAAAAAATCTTTGTGATTTAAGAGTAGTCAGACGTTTCTTAAATAAGTCACGGAAGGAAATAACCATAGAAGAAAAAAATTAGATTATATTCAAATAAAAACTTCTCATCAAAACATACCATTAAGGAAACACCTAGGCAAACTACAACTTTTTTTAAAAAATTGGAAAACATATATCTAAGAACTGGTTTGCAGAATATGTGAACTACTACAACTCAATAATAAAAACATAATCCTCTAAAAATGGACAAAAGATTTGATGAGCCCCTTCATAGATACAGGAACAGCTAATAAGCACAAGAAAAAGTGCTTAACGTTATTAGTCATCAGGGAAATGCAAAGTAAAACCACATGAGATACTACCACCAACTTACTGGAATTCCTACAATTAAAAAGATCAATAATGCCAAATGTTTGCAAGGAGGCAGAGCAACCAAAACTCTTACACGTTGTTGTTGGGAGGATAAATGACATCACTGCTTTGGGGAAAAGGTCTGCAGTTTCTTTAAAAGATGAAATATACACTTACTCTCTGATCCAGCAGTTCCATTCCCACGTATTTACTCGAGAGAAATAACACCTATCTCATCAAAAGACTTGAACAACACTGATCAAAACAGCTTTATTCATAATAGCCCGAATGGGGAGAATCCCAGCTGTCCACCGACGGAGTGGATAAACAAACTGGTAATTTCATACAGCAGAATGCTACCCACTCTAGTACCCAACATGAACCACACGGATGCATCTCAGCATTGCTGTGAAGACGTGGGTAGACAGGATAACGCTCTCCTAAAGACTTGCAAGGGTTAATCCCCAGAACCCTGACTGTTAGCTTACATGGTAAGGAGGCATTTGGGGTGCTAATCGGCTCACCTTCAAGAGGGAAGTTATCCCAAATGACGCAGGTGGGCCACTGTCGTCACTTTCCTTAAAAGCTGAAGACGGAAGAAAAGAAGTCATAGTCATGCACGGTGGGGCCAGAGAGGCCGCAGCTGGCTTTGGAGATGGAGGACGAAGGTGTAGACATAATCCTCAGTGATGAGAGCAATAGGGGCACCTTTTGTTATATTTCATTTTGTCTTTGGTCCCTGAAATAGTTTCAGAACGACAAAGGTGAAATGTGTGTCTTCCGTGGCTCATGACAAACTCTGAGCATATGTAACGAGGTGACTTTTGGAGTCACCAACGACCTAAGGACGGGGCTGGTCACCAGGGGAACCAACAGTGGGATTAGAGAGCTGGAACTTTCAGCCCCACCCCCAAGCTTGGCGGGGAGGGGCTGGAGGCTGACTTCATCCCCAGCGGCCTATGATTCAATCGATCATACCTGTGTAATGAAGCCTCCGTAAAAACAAAGGATAGGGTTCAGAGAGCTTCTAGGGTAGTGAACAAGAGCACATCCACGTGTGGTGAGGGTGGTTCACCCCACACTCCACGGGGCCGGAAGTTCCTGTGCTTGGAAGATAAAGTTGCATTGTTTCAGCTGCTAAATTTGTGATAATTTCTTCCGGCAGCCGTAGAAATCCAATACAACTAAGTAGAAGAATTCCGACGTGAAAGGGCAAATGCTGTTTGGCTCTGATTTTGTAAAGTTATGGAATAGCCCCATCTCAAGGGTGATGGGAAGAAATCAGCACAGTGATGGGGGTGGGGGTTAACCGGGACGGGCATGGGAATCTCTGGGTTGACGGTCTGTTCTCTATGTTGATAAGGTCAAGGTTACGAAAGTGTGTGTGTTCTCAAAGCCCAGTTAATGGACACTACAGATCCAAATTTCATTGAATGCAAATATGACACATAAAGTGAAAACCTGTAAACACATGTTAAAATGGTTAATGATATATATGATGAAGTATTTATGGGGAAGCGTAGAGAGGTTGGCAGCTTATTTTGAAATGGGTCAAAAATAGGATGGCATAGCGGCGGACAGCTGGGTGGATGAGCCGACAGACAGCAGAACGAACGCAGGAAAATGTTCATGGAACAATCGAAGTGATGAGGATACAGCTGTTCACCGAGCTGTTCCTTCACCTTTATTGTTTGAAATTGTTTATTTTTTAAAAAGGTAACAGGTTGGATCTGTATAAAGAATGTAAATGGAACTTGGCACCAGAAAACCCAAAGCTTTAGGTCAGTGGCTGGATCGCTGGGGAGATTTTTCAGAAAGCTCATGTCTGAGGCTCCCCAGGATTTGATAATCATCGGTCTAGGCATGAACGATTTTTTAAGAAGAGAGAAAGTCAGGGTATCATCAGTCAAGATCCTTCTATCCTACTTTCCAACAAACACCCTCCTGGAAAACCATTAGTCCTTACAGAGTGTCGCCTGAAGACCCATCGGGTCTGACACGACAAGGAAACACGATGGCTCATTTTCCTCTCCAGGTGGGACGTCTGCTTTGAGGGGGACGTGGGAAACTGAGGCAGGGCCAGAGAAGGACCAGGCAGCGTGTTTTTATCCTTTTCAAGACCTGGGCACCTAACGCTCGGTTAGGAGGAGAGAAACCTCTGCACACGGGGGTGACCGGAGACTGGTGTGAGTGTTGTGTACTGGGCGAAGGGGGGTCCCACGCCCTGCGGCTGTGTCCTTCTTGGGAAACAGGGTCTTCGCAGACGTGATAAGGTGAAGCCAGGCTAGGCCAGCGTGGCCCCAATCCGATGACAGGTGTCTAAGAAGAGAGAACCTAGTCGCGGGGGAGGCCAGGCGAAGGTGGAGGCAGAGGTGGGGGGCAGGCGGCCACAGCCAAGAAACGCCTGGAGCCACCAGAAGCTGGACGGGGCAGCCGTCGGGAGGAGCAGACCTGCTGACACCGTGACTTTGGGGTTCCGGCCTCCAGCGCCGGGGAACAGTCAGTGCCTGTGCCGCAAGCCGGCCGGCGGGGTAATGTGTTCCGACAGCCCGAGCAAAGCAGGGCACGCCAGACCCGGCGTCGGAGCGACGTCTCCGTCCTCCGGGCTGACAGGCCGGCTGTCCCAGCACCGTGACACGGGAGGAACAGCGACAGCACCTGCCCCCGGCTGGGTCCAGGGCCGTTCGCGTCACCCTCACTTGGACAAGAGCCCCCCTCGTGCGGGCAGAGCTTCCCGTGTTCGCCTCACAGGCACCGCGGGTGGAAGATGCCGGATGCCCAGAGGACCAACCAGCTTCTTCTCCAGCGACTCCCACTCGCGGAAGGTCCAGCCCCCGCGTCTGGCCTCCTGCAGATGGACAGACGGAGTGGTGGAGGAGGGAGCGCAGAGGGGCCGCAGGGCGCTCCTGTTCCCCGAGGCCGCTGGTCTCTGTTTCGGGGGCTCTTGGAGCCACGACACAGGACCACGTCTTGGTCTGTCCCCGCAGAGCCGGCTCCCTTCCAGCAGCATCTCTAGCTGGAGCCTCGGGAAGGCGGAACCTGCCTGGAGCTCGCGTGGGCCTCGGCCGGTAGTGCTCGCTGACAACAGTGTGGGGGGATTTGTGGCAGGCCGCGAGCAGACCCCCGCGTGTAAGTTTTCCTCCCAGGGTTCAGGAGAAGATGCTGCGTCTGTTTCGGGGCGCGGCAGACACGAGACGCTGAAGCCGGAGACGCGGGGTCAGACACGAAGCCCGTCCCCGTGCACGCGCGCGACGCGTCACGGGCGCTGCCGGCGAGGGTGACAGGCGTGGCCGTCCTTCCCAGCAGAGGCCTCAGACGTGGCCGCGCCCGCTCTGCCACCTCTCCCCGGACTGCCGGCTGAGGGTCCAACCCTGGGGTTACAACTCGGGGGCGGGGCAGGGGTCTGTGGACTCGCGTGGGGAAAAGAACGACCTGTTTTTACGAAGCTCGGCGATGCTCCGTATTTCCTCCGCTCATGAGCGTGGGCGGGGACACGCGGCCGCGGCATCGGGACTGGACGTTGCTGCCGATAGAAATCGCATCTCACATCCCGTTCCCGTTAGCCTCGGTGCTGTATTTTACGTGTTTAAGGACATTATTCTGAGAAAAGCCCATTCCTCGGGCCCCAGAAAGGGGTCCACGGCCCCACAGAGCTAAAGCCCAGCAGTCGGCTGAACGGGGCCGGCAGAGCCCTCGGCCACCGGAGCCCGGCCCCGAGCCCGGCCCGAGCCGCGGCGTGCAGAGCCGCGCGCCAGCCGGAACGCTGCACTCCGCCAGCTCGGCAGGGAGAAAGCAGCTGCGCTGTGTTTACTACGGCAGCCAGCACCGCCCCCTCCCAGCGGCCGCAGAGACACACAGGCGACCCACGGAGCGGCCACGCGCGCCTGGCCCCGAGCCCCGTGCTTGTTCTCCGCCCGTGCAGCACGGGGCCCTCCTGGGAGGGAGGCTGGAGGGCGCTCCGGCCCGGGAGCCTCAGTCAGGCAGGGCTGGCTCTTCCGCCCGCAAGTCTGTCTGCGAAGCCGTGCCCGGTCCCTTCCTCGGCCCCACTGCCGGTGGGGTCAGGTCATGATCATGCTGCCTGGGAAACGAGGCCACGGTCCCACCGTCCGGGGCCGTGCGGCGGTGCCCGAGAGGGACGTGGTCCCAGAGCAGTGTCCTTTCCTGCAGACGGATTCCAGTGCTGTGTGATCGCGGCTCTCTTCCCACCCCCACTGACGGGCAGCCGGGTCCACGCTGGAACACAGCCCCGGCTGCGCAGGAGGCGGCGAGGAAGGGGAGGGGTGAGAAGCGAGCCTCCGCCAGCAGGTGGACGAGCTGCTCCCCACCAGCGTCCAGCGCCTCTCGCCTGCCCCGGAGCCTTCTCAGGGAGTGATGGCTGCGAGGCCTTTGAAATCTTAATGCACACCGGACACGCTTGTACGCCCGTCTCTGGGCTGATGCGGCCCGCATTTCACAGGGCAGGGAAGGGAAGCCGAGTCGGGTGAGGCCAGTGCACCATCGAACGGGGATTCGAACCCGGGACTCTGCCGTCTCACCCACCCCTCCCCGCCCGTCCCTGCTGGTGGCACTCTGCCTCCTCGGTGCTGCTCCAGGAGCTGCGCGTCTATTTGGTTCTGTGTCCCAGAACCAGACACGAGTCCTGAGCTCCCTCACTGGGAGACAGCGTGGACCCGGGAACGCTGACCGTCCCACCGGAAGGCCTGGGAGGTTGCAGGGGCCACGCGAAGTCCCGGCTCCGGGCCCCCGAAGCCACGCTTGTCGGAGGGCATCGAGGACAGCAGTCCCCGGGGTTCCTGGCTAAAATGCACACCGAGCCGCGGATGGAAGAACAGCCTGAGACCCCGCGTTTCTAACCCGCCCCCAGTGATTCCAGTGTGGGGGCCCGGGGCCCACGCTGCAGTCGTGACCCCATCGGAGGCTTTTTGGTAACCTCTCGGATGAGTGTGACACCTGCTCCGCCTAGCTGCCCCGACTTGCTGGGAGGACCCCGTGGGAAATCGCAAGAGAAAACACTGAAATCATAGACAGCTCACCCCAAGCGGCTTGTGGCTGTGCTGCCCCTTCGGGTTCCTGCTGCCGGTCGCTGTGGAGCAGAGGGGGGACCTTGGCCCAGAAGTGCCGACTCACAGGCCCCACAGAGGAGGGGGAGCAAGACAGCAGGAGCCGGCGAGGCCTCCCGCACCAGCAGGACGCTGCCCCACGGGACAGCTCCCAGCGGGGGCGAGATCTGCCAGAGCCACGTCAGAAGGACTGGGGGTGAATCCCGGCCAGCGATCTCAGCCCCGATGTCATTTCTGGCTGGATCAAGGGGCTCAGCGCCAGCCGCACCACTGGCGAACACCCGACATCAGGGGCAGGACCACGAAGCGAAGAGGAGGAATGCAGGGGCATCCTCATTGCCATCTGGGAGCCGAGCGCCAGAATTCTAGCCCGATGCTCCCTGGATGTGGGCGTAAAATCCCAAGGTCACAATTCCGGGCGCTGAGATGAGAAAGTACAGCATGTGGCTTTCTGCGTGTTATGTCACAATACATAATTCTCTCTTGTATCGGCTGCCTCCTCCCTCCGGCTGCTCGCGGCCTTGACTGCAGGGGGCGGGAGGGGCCCCGGCTGAGCCGGCTTGTTCCCACGGAGGTGCGGCTGGCGATGAGGGAGGGGGCCGCTCCCGCCCACAGCTCGCTTCTCTGGACACGCAGAAGGGCGAGGACAGCCGTGGGTCTGGACCTTCTGAGAGTCTCTGGGAGGTTTTGTGCCCAGAGATTTAAGTGTTTTCGTGCTGGAGACCACGGAGACCATGGAGACCACGGAGACCACGGAGACCACGGAGACCTGGAGACCACAGAGACCATGGAGACTGGGAGGGGTAGATTCTCTGCTCCAGACGTGGAGTAGAATGTCACAGGGAAAGCAGAGATGCGTGGGGACACTGGCCGGTGAGCGGGATGCGTGAGGTCCCCCAGCCCCCGCGCTCCGAAGCGCCTCGTGGGACCCGGCCTCACGCTCACCGCCCCTGTCCAGGCGGGTCCTTCAGCATCCCTGGTATCCGGCAGGAGGAGGAGGGAGGTCGGGGATTCCTCCCACTGGCCGCGGTACCCCCAGCCCTCGGCACACTGCCCCTCGCCCGGAGGAGGCGCTCGGGGAAGAGTCGTTGAATCGACGAAGGAATAAATAGAGGCGACAGTGAACGGGAAGACAGGAGGAGCAGGGAACGGCCGCAGGAGCAGACGCTCGCTAGGAAATCTCCGGTCACCGTAAACAACAGCCCCTAGCCTGCGCATTGGGGAAACCTAGCCCCGAACTCCGTGCGTGCACGGTGCGCCTGCCCGCGAGAGCTCACGGCTGTTCCCGGAGGGCACATGGGGCGCTCCGGTGAAATAATCCCCACCCGGGGGGCGGGGGGGAGTGCTCGGCGGCTCCGAGGTTTCGGGAGGCCTCTCCCGCTGCCTTTCCTTCACTCCCGGCAGAAACTAGGCAGGACCACACTATCTGCCCCCACTCCGCCAGCCCCTGCGACACGTTCCGATTATCCGTGCCGGGCAGCAGTCAGCCGGAGCCCACCTTCGCCTGGCCTGGGCCCCCCCATCGTCGGCCGCGGTCCTGACGCTTCTCCTTTCACCCCGCCCGGCCTCCTCCACGGTCGCCCGCCCCCCACCGAGCAGTCGCTGAGCTCCGCGCCCCGTGTGCAGAACCGCTGGACTCTCATTTGGGAAACGTGCTTTTGCTAGCGCCCCTTCCCAC
>JAPYYM010001185.1:0-13753 GCA_028534135.1 Potos flavus | reverse complement strand
CCCCCCCCTTCAGTTTTCCCTTCCATCTCCTAATGTCCTCCATGCTATTCCTTATGTTCCACAAATAAGTGAAACCATATGACAATTGACTTTCTCTGCTTGACTTATTTCACTCAGCATAACCTCCTCCAGTCCCATCCATGTTGATGCAAAAGCTGGGTATTCGTCCTTTCTGATGGCTGAGCAATATTCCATTGTATATATGGACCACATCTTCTTTATCCATTCATCTGTTGAAGGGCATCTCCTCTCCTTCCACAGTTTGGCAATTGTTGACATTGCTGCTATGAACATTGGGGTGCATATGGCTCTTCTTTTCACTACATCTGTCTCTTTGGGATAAATACTGAGTAGTGCAATTGCTGGGTCAGAGGGTAGCTCTATTTTTAATTTTTCGAGGAACCGCCACACTTTTCCAAAGTGGCTGCACCAACTTGCATTCCCACCAACACTGTAAGAGGGTTCCCCTTTCTCCACAGCCTCTCCAACATTTGTTGTTTCTTGCCTCGTCAATTTTTGCCATTCTAACTGGTGTAAGGTGGTATCTCAATGTGGTTTTGATTCGAATGTCCCTGATGGCTAATGATGATGAACATTTTTCACGTGTCTGTCAGCCATTTGTATGTCTTCTTTGGAGAAGTGTCTATTCATGTCTTCTGTCCACTTTTTGACTTGATTATTTGTTTTTTGGGTGTTGAAATTGAGTTCTTTATAGATCTTGGATATCAGCCCTTTGTAGTGTCATTCGCAAAAATCTACTTTGGGATACCCACGCGATGATGGAGAGAAGCAGAATGGCTAAGTGATCTTATTGATGACAGAACCCATTTTAGATTCCCCTTTGACTTCCAATTTTTCCAGCCCAACCATTCACTACTAAAGATTCTCAGTTCGCTCTCTTGGGCCCCCCTTTTGCCTCTGGGATTTCCTACCCTCATTGGCCCCCCAGGTAATCACATGATCAGATGAGCAGGTAGGAGCTCCTTAAAAGGAAGGTGTGTGTTTAAACCGAATGGATGTTTTCTCCGGGAAAGTGACCTTGAGGAGGGAGCAGAGAGCAGAGGCAGAGGAGTGGGTTTCTCGTGAGTTGTGGCTCACACCACTATCCTTCTTTTTCTCTTTATGTTTTTCTCTTTAAAGAGATAGCAATGTGTAGCCTTCTCTGCTAAATGATAGTTTTCCTCTTTCAGTCCAGTCTGGCTAAGGATTGGGTTGAACAACCACAGGCGGCTATGGAGGAAATATTTTCCACAATAGTTTTCTGGAGCTCTGCTTTGTTTGGGTCAGCCTTCAGGCTTCCTGACAATATAGCTTTGTTCTCATTTCCTCCTGATACCTGATCCAGCGCTACATGATTGTACCGAGCAGTAGTGAGTGCCCGTTCCCCAACTCCCAGAGGTACACTGTCATTATGAAGGAAACAATAGCCCAAGCTTAGGTGTGGAGGGTATATATTCAAGGATGCTGTGTTTAATTTCCCTGCTTCCATGAATAGTTTTCAAGATGAATAGCTTCAAGATTCCTCGGATTTGTTTCTTTTTTTTTTTTTTCTTTTCTTCAAATAGCATATCAGGGTCCCCCATTTCAGCCTCAAGAGTCCCCATGTCAGGGATTTGGACCTGTCTGGGTGTGTGTAATGGAAAGGTGGGCAAGAGTCACATTGGAAGGGATTTCAGTGGCAGGAGTGGGAGTGGGCATCTCGGACACCAGCAGCTCCGTCACTTGGCCCCAGGGGAAGAGAAGCTGCAAGCTCGAGCTACCACAGCAGTTCTCAAAGCTGGAAGAGATGTAGAAAGCATAATTCTGATGTCAGAGAAAGGAATGGTAACTGAAAGCGGGAAGGGGGACCGTTGTGTCTGCTTCTGTGCTCACACTGCGGCATTGCAGGCTGAAATACCGAAGTCTTCGGAGACGGTAGCAGTTTGTTGGTCTATGCAGCTTTGGGGACAAAGTGCAGCACTGACATGGACATCACCACTGTCGGGAGGATGCTGACAGCTGTGGGGCTGAGGGGTCCTCAAGTGGCTTCTCAGGCAGCAAATGTCCAGAAGAGCACATGGCAGAAGAGGAAGGACGTGGCAGACGTGAGCGTGTGCAGGAGATCCCTGGAGACTCCCAGAAATAAATGCGGGAGAAGAGATCTCCCAGAGGGGCAGGAGGAGGAGCCAGCGAAACGGCACTGACTCCTGCGGATGTCACCGTGGGGGCCCACAGTCACCTCAGCCTGGGGAAAGTACAGGTTCTGATGGAATGACACAAGCAGGGCTGGGAAGGAGCTAAGAGGTTACCTCGTCGAAGTCCCTCCTGACACAGGGGAGGAAATGGGGCCCAGAGATGTTAGCCTATTTGCCCTGATTTCACAGCCAGTGAACAACAGAGTTGGGGCTGGACCTACTTTTCC
This sequence comes from Potos flavus, assembly GCA_028534135.1. Classification (NCBI taxonomy): domain Eukaryota; kingdom Metazoa; phylum Chordata; class Mammalia; order Carnivora; family Procyonidae; genus Potos; species Potos flavus. Next base: position 11,352 of record JAPYYM010001185.1, on the reverse strand, counting down.
CAAGTCCCAGCCCAGGAGGCATGAGGGGCTCCTGCATTCTTCACATATGTGGCGGGCATTAAGGGCTTCTGCTGGCTCCAGGAAGGAAGTGTCTTCTTGGTGCCTATGACTTTGAGGAAGGTCTCAGATGCCTTGAGTCAAATGGACCTTGTGGGGGGCAGGGGTTCTGTGTAGGAGGAACCTTGGGAAGCCACTTTTGGATTTTTTTTTTTAAGAGTTTATTTATTTATTTGACAGAGACAGCGAGAGAGGGAACACAAGCAGGGGAGTGGGGGAGGGAGAAGCGGGTGTTGGGTCCCACGAAGAGGCGGTTGAGCTTGGGCTTCAGGTCATCTCCTTGTGCCCTTGGATCTGAGAGGGGACAAGGCAGGAGAACGTGGGGGTGAGGGGCAGGGAGGCGTGGACCCGCTGCTTCTCCTGGTGCAGGCAGTACAGGGAGACGATGCCCCGAAGCCGCATCCTCTGGGCGCCCCTCGCCCCGCTTCGCTCGGCTCCGCACTCATCACCTGCGTCTTCGTCAGGCGACCCCCGGGTCCGCCGCGCGGGTCCTTAGGCCGCACACGCTTCCCGGGAGGCTCGCACAGGTCCTCAGAGGACTGGAGCAAATCCAAGAAGAGCTTCCATTTCTCCACCCCCTCATTGTCTTCCTGTTCGCCCTGCTGGGCGGCCTCGTCAGCCAGCAGTGCAGGTTCAATGACAGGCCTTGCAGCGCCTGCTGAAGGGAGCGCACGCGCTGCTGTTCAGAGTGGCCCTGGAGGGGAGCGGGGCCGGGTCGGACCCCAGAGCCCTCGGCTCCTCCCCGAACATGAGACGGCCAGCAGCACGGTCGAGGGCGCTCGAAGCGGTCTGCTCGGCCAGATCTCGAAGCTGGTGGAAGCTGGTGTCGTGTTCCGAATGAGCTCCCCAGGGCCGTGGCCGGAGGAGCCGGCTCACAGTTCATGAGTTCATCCCCAGCGCACTGAGCTCATTCCTTTAACTTGTTCTGCACAGCAGGGCCACCGAAGGACAGGAACAGCCCGAGGGCCACAGCCTGGGAGAACAGGGGTGCTGGGCCACGAGCTCAGTGAAGCGCCTCAGGGCTCGGCGCTGGCCTCGAGGATGTCCCGGGGTGGGGGGGGGGCTCCCAGCGCGCTCTGGGGCGGAACGGCCGGCACCCCGCGGTAGCGGAGACTCCGCAGCAGCATCTCAGAAAACCGCGAAGTCCTCGTACCGTCTATACACGGAGGACTTGAAGCGCTGCCTGGAAACCTCATCTTGCACGTGCTTCCGGAAGAGGCCCTTCTCGGGAATGGGCTCCACCTGCACCGGTCCGGCCAGCAGCTCCTGCGGGCACGTGCGGCAGCGGCGGGCTCCCCTGCGGCAGCGGCATTCCACTGGGGCGTGGGGCCCTCCGCTCTCTGACCTGGGCTGTTGGCCGTCGGCCTCCTCCTGCGCCTCCGCCTCAGCTGCCACCTGGACTGGAGCCGTGCCTGCCTCCTCCCCACCCCCTTTTTTTTTTATTGTAAAGCAAATGCTGCTGCAGTGCCAACGTTGCAGGGAACAGATGGCCCGGGTCTCTGTGAGTCACGGGCCCAGACCCAGGCCCCCCAGGTCCTCCTTCTCTGCCGCTAAGACCGAGAAGCTGACGGGGTGGCAGGTCAGTCTCCCCGGACCGGAGGCGGGTGGTCTGCGAGGGGCTGAGGTCTGGGACCGCCACCAACAGCACCCTCTGGGCCTCGGAAGATTTTAGAGCCAAAGCCGGGGGAAGGGGGGGCATTCCCACAAAAGTAGCCATGAGAGCACTCCAGAAAGATGAATGGGTCAGCCTTGTAGAAGGGGTAGCAACCTAGTGTCAGCAGCTGTGGGGCTGATACGACCCCTACTCAGGGTCCACTCCAGGATCTCCGAGTGATCCTCCCTGCTGCTGTGCAGGAAAATGTCACTCACATTCTGTCCTGATGTCTCTCGGAATCTGACTCCATCAATGGTGGCTTGGTAAGGATTGGGGACCAGCTGGAGGGCAGAGTAGGCAGTGGCCAGTGGGAACATGCAGGGTGTGCAGGGGTTGCTGGGGGACCGTGTAGTTGGTTGGGTCAAATTTACCTGGCATCACGTCAGCGGGTACCGAGGTGCTCAGCTGCAGGAGGATCTCACCCAGCATTTCTACCACCTCCACGCTGGCTGCCTGGGTTTGCTTGGTTAAGTATGTGGCCCTGTTGGTGGAATCTCTGCTCTGGGGGTCGTGGCTCAGTAGGTTCCCGGCAAGGATGACCCAGGACATGTGGGCAGCACCGCACTGTTGCCCTCATCCCCCAGCTGCCCTGTCACCACGTCTCGCCCCCACCTCCACTCAGGCCCGAGCCAGACACCAGCAGCACAAACCTGTCTGTGTCAGGGCGGGATGCAAGCTTCTGAAGAGAGAGCTCTGCAAAGCAAGAGGTCTTCCACCAGAAACTTCCCACTGTCTCTCACAGAGCCGAGCATGGCCGGGACTGTCCCTGTGACCAGCTTGCACACGTCAATGGTGCCTTCCAGTCTGATGCACTGCAATGCATCTTCCAAGACCATCCTCTGGGTGGCCATATTTGCTCCGAGGAGGCTGGGGGAGCAGGTCGTGCTCTTCGCTGATCTGCCAGAGGATGGGTACCTGGAGCAGCATGGCCTTGAAGGGGGTCCCCACCACACCACACTTCTCCCCGGGCTGCAGCTCACATAGCTTCTTTATTTGGACTCCACCAGCCCAGCGTTGTTGGGCCCAGCTCACCAGGAAGGGCCTCATTTGAAGGAGATGGGTGGCATCGATGGGGACATACTACGAGCTAATGCTGCCATCCGCCAGCAGGAAGGGCCAGGGGGACTTGGTGTGAGTCAACACAGGCACGGGGACAAAGGTGGCATTGCTGGCTGATGGTGGGGAGAGGAGAGTGTGGGCCCTCTGGACAGCCTGCTCGGAAAACATGACCGTGCTTGATGTGTCCTGACCACTTTGCTCAGGCCACTATGAAGGATAGCTTCATAGAAACAGAACATTCGCTGGGTCTCATGGCATTCAGTCTCTTTACCTAACTATACCTATGCGTTTGTGGTCGGATGCTTTCCCTATTTAACACTAGTTGACACACAGAGTCTAGATCTAGCCACCAGGGCAATAGGACACAATTTCTTTTTTTGCTTCAGTGAGTGTTTTTATTGTTGCTGTTGTGGTTTTTAACAAAAATTCTCTCTGCTGCTGTTTCAGCTCATGTACCCTTAATTTGTCCTAAGCAAATATAAGGCAAAGTTTTTTTTATATTTTGTTTTATATTTCTTCATGAAATCTGGTCACCCCTTCCTTAGTCTATCCAAGGTGAAACAGCTCAACTCCTTTATCCACTGGCTTTTAGGAAGCTAGGACCTGGGTAGTCTTTTAGTATGGAATGTTCCAGAAGCTCACAAGAGAACCCAACTTTCCATATGTCATAGCATTCATTTTCAGTTATTCACCTTTATTACAGTATTACTAAAACCTGCTAAATTTAGTCCCCTAGAGCACTCAGGAGGTATCTTCTGACTTAGCAAAGGTGCTTATCAGTTTGCTGGGTAACTTGAAACTTAATTTTTAAAAAAATGTACACACACATTTTTAACTTAAAAACACACATACATTAAAAAATATACACAGGGGTGCCTGGGTGGCTCAGTCAGTTAAGTATCTGCCTTCAGCTCAGGTCGTGATACTGGGGCCCTGAGATTGAGCCCCTCATCTGGCTCCCTCTCAGCGGGGAGTCTGCTTCTCTCCCTCTCCTTCTACCCCTCCTCCTGCTTGTGCTTCTCACTCTCTCTCACTCTTATTCTCAAATAAATAAAATCTTAAAAAAAAAATACACACAATAAAAGTATAGTTCTCTCCTATGGAAGCTTACTGTGTGGATTTAGAAATTTTGATGTAGAATAAACAAATGGCCAGCTGAGCCCATTTCAGGGTCATGCAGACACCCTCATCTCTCTGTACCTTGCAGCGTTCTTGTGAATGGGCCCACAGGCCTCTAGATACCTCTTACATTCTCTCTCTTTCCCTCAACTTTCCTGACCCCACCCATGCACACGTTCCCCTCACCTCACTTCTCAGTTTGCCTTCACAAGCGCCCGTAAGAAAAGGAGAGCTTGTCTTTGACTTATTTCCGGTGCCTCTCTCCATCATGGCCTCACAGGAAGGCCTGTATTCGCAGAGCCAGAGCAGTCTGCCGCAAGAGGCCTTACTGACCCTGTGGGAGAGACTCTCGGGAGCCTCGTTTCATTCTGCAGAGAGCCGGGGGAGGTAGGAAGAGAAGAAGCCTTCACTGGGTTTCTGGTCGAGCTCCATCCCCCGCCCAGTGCAGCCGGGGACACTCTGGGATCTGCTCACGCACAAAACATTCTCTTGGGCCTGTCTATTTACATTCCTGGACTCTTGCCTCATCTTCCTATAAAAAGAGTCAATATGAAGAATGTCTGCTTCTTCACCCCAAAACTCTCATGAGAAAGTTTGCTCTAAGAGAAGTCCCAGACACTAATGGCTAGAACTCACAGGGCAAGATGAAGCCAGCGAGACGAAACTCAATAGAGTTTGGGAAAGTTTCCAGAGATAAACAAAACACAAAAAACACTTTGATAAGGCCTATCCTAAAAGAACTGAGTTTCATGTACTGTGATGAAGGTAGATGAGGTGCTATCCCCACCGAAAGTCGTGAGCATCAGCACAACCACAACGCGTCCTTATTAGAGAAGGGCCGTCACCATCAGGCCTGACACAGTTCCATCCCTGACCAAGTCCCACGAGGCTGACATGTCTCAGTGGACAGGACTTCATGGCCATCTGCTGCTCTGTGCTAATCCAGTGAGATGGCTCATGGCCACAGAGAGGAATCGATGGTCTTTGACCTCTGACCTCCCACCTCAATCCAGAGGGTTTGTCCTATACACAGTTGTTTTGATCCAAGATGTGTCAACTAGGAATGGGCAGATGGGTCTCAGGAGGAAAAAGTCCCTGTTAGAGGAAGAAGTTTTCAAATGCCAGAATAAAAGACCCAAAAGATGGGGAAGGAGCACTGTGACAGGGTAATGATAGTTTGCTTTTTCCATCTGGGGAAAAACATCTTTGGAAGGCTTATGCATCTCTCACAGTTTAGTTTTTTATTGAATTTTTTTCAGTGCGCCCTCGCTGCTCTCCCTCCATGATGTCTTTTTTATCTTCAAACCAAAATGAAATTGTAGCTCCCTGCTCTGAGAACCTGGGGTAGTTTGATAATGCTTTCCTATGCCTGCCTTCCCCACCAAAGTGGAAACTTCTATGCAGCCGTCTCAAGAGAGCTGAGCCATTAGAAGGTGAGCAGTCAAGGGACTGTAAAAACACTTAATTTATGAGACATCCTGCCATGCCCCTTCCATTCTGCACTCCAACTTTTGACCAGCGTTGACACCAATCTTATGGTCTAGAGAGGGGAACCCACTGAGGTTGTGTGGGAAAAGGGACTGAGATGAACAAGAGACATATGTGACAAAACTTCAAGTGAACTATCTAGAAAGCAGTGTGTGGGGAAGAAAACCCAATGAAGATTACCTGCAAGTTGTTTGGCATTTCTCAGATTTGAAATGGGTAGGGTAGAGTTCTAGAACCCTAAGACTCCCTAACCAATCAGTCCTTGGTTTCACACTTCATAACTTACACTCTTTTTCCAGACACTGCCCTGTCTCCTTCAGAGCATCTCCTACTCAAGTGGGGACCAGTGGTTCATGTCCTTACGTATGTACTCAAGGCTAACCAGTTGGTCCGTATCACTGTCATTAACACTATTGTCTCTATGGCAACCACTAACATCATCATCACGTGATCCACATGTGCCTAGTGTGTCACAGTTCACAGAGTGGTACCATATTCACTCTCTCATCGTCTGCTAACAACAGCCCTCTGAGGACAGTTCTGCTGTTGGGATTGTGCGTCCTGAAGTCACTAGCTTTGCCTTGGGCCTTGAAGTGAGTCCGAAAAAGTACTGTTGGATAATGTAGGTGAGAAGGACCCTATGCAATAATTCTGTCTTTTGGGGCACCTGGGTGGCTCAGTGGGTTAAGCCTCTGCCTTCGGCTCAGGTCATGATCTCAGGGTCCTGGGATCGAGCCCCACATCGGGCTCTCTGCTCAGCAAGGAGCCTGCTCCCCCTCTCTCTCTGCCTGCCTCTTGGCCTACTTGTGATCTCTCCCTCTCTGTCAAATAAATAAATAAAATCTTAAAAAAAAAATTCTGTCTTTCAGGGCCATTTTGCAGGGGTTGCCTAGTTGACACTTCTTTTGGTTTTTTGTTTTTGTTTTTGCTACGGATATAGGATGATAACCAAAATAAAAATAAAGACTTTAGTAACGGGGATTGTAATAAAAAAGAGTAATTTCCCAAACTGGCCTTTTGTACACCAAGACTAAGACTCAACTGGGTCAAGTTGCGCGTGAAAGGATGATAATGTAATAACAAAACTTGTAGTGACTAACAGTGATTCTATATATAAATATTCAGCTCTTCATAAAGTGCTTTTATCTGATTTAGCCTCACAACTACCTTTCTAGTCATTTAAATAATCATCATTATCTCCATTTTACAGATGCAAAAGAATCTCAGTTAAATAGCTCACTAATTCGGTGTCAGAAACAGGACAAAGGTCCAAGTCACCTGGCTTCCGGACTAATGCTTCTCCCATCCTGGGCTGCCACTCTTTCATTCTGTCCATCGACAGCCTGGGCTGTCTTAGGAATCCTCTAGGACAGTCGCAACAGCACAGATTTTTTTTTAATAATAATTTGCACACCCAATAGGGAATTTGCCCTCCCATTTACAGAACTCAAATCAGAAACATTATAGAACAATAACCTTGCATTTTATAGCCTAATTATTCATAATCAATTCAGTATTAATACCCGAAATGTAGGTTTTATATAATATTGTGTTTTGAAAGGCTCACAAGTTCTTTGTTGAATATAGAGACTCATGGGTTGTCACTAAAAATAGGCTTTGGCTTACCTGATTTCTGTAGAGCTTTTTTCGATGATTGCTTTAGGCCTCTTAGGCCCCCCTCCTGCCAAATGCATGTTCTTCTGTGGGGATAGAAATTACCTGGTACTAAGTCAAGGTCTAGTTCACTGGTTCCCTACCAAGGCTGCACATTAAACCTCGTGGGAGCTTTTTTAAAAAGGCAGATGCCTAGCTCCCTCCCCAGATCAACTGAATCTCAGTCTCAGAAAAGAGAGCCCAGGTGTTTACATATTTTTAAAATTCCCCAAGTGTTTCTTATCAAAAGGAAAGGTTTAAAACCACAGATAACAGTTTTACTTACTTATTTTAAATGGGATTACTATGATTCTTACCATTGTTCTTGCCCATGGACGTACCAGTTTAATTTTGTAAGGATTTTCGGCAACAAGGGCATTACCCTCTGGGCCTCTCAGCCATTTTTGACTCGATTTTCCTGAGGCCTTGAGGATTCTGAGGGAGCTACAGAGTCAGAGGAGCAAGGTTTCTTTAGGCCAGTCTTTCTTTCCATGATAAAGAAATGACCCCTGTTGTTTAAGTTTCTTGAAAGATATCAGCATCGTTTTTCAATCTCCCCTATCTGACTGTGGATAAACTGCAGTATCAATAAATTCAATAAACTGGAATGCTTAACTTATGCCACCAATTAAATGGCGAATTGAGGACTCTCCTACTCTTCTCCCCTAAAACTTGAACACATTGCTATAAATGCGAATTTAAGTGTACTTCCCACATATGCCTATGTATATTTACGTTAGATCTGTATTATTATTAGCTAAGCCTGGTACAGAAAATCACATGGCCTTGAGGTTTCTCAGAAGTCTGTGGCAGGAGGGGTCATAACCCAGTGCCGGGGATAAAGTTTCAGAAGCTATTAGGTTTGGATATGTTCTCTATGTGTGCGTGTACTCTCATCCTGAACCGTCAACTTCCCGAAAGGACAGAGTGGCCTCCTAAACCAATGAGGGTTTAAAGGTAAAAAAAAAAAAAAAAGAAGAAGCCTCCCTCAAGGGAAGGAGAATAAAATCTCACTCCCTCACTCATAAGGCTGGGTGAGACATCAGAGATCATTCCTGTGAAAATTAGACTCCAGTAGGTGAGCCCATATATATTCTAACCTGAGACCCCTTCTCTTCTCATACTGTGCGGCTGACCTCGTGCATGGCTCAAAGCTCTGCTCATCAGCAGAATTTTCTCTTGGCCCTTCTTCTTCAGTGCCAGGCCTGATGAGACTACAGTCTAGCTGTCACCAACATTCACGTGCACGCAAACACCACGCCAATCCATCCATAAAGCATGCCTGTGCTTTTTGGCCCTCCTTCAGCATGTGGTGAAGAACCACCCATATGACCAGGAGTGTGAGCTGAGGGGGGGCCGCTGACCCAAGGGTGGGGGTGCCACAGGGGTCTGAGCTCTCTGCTATGCGGACGGACCCCTTCAATTCTCTAATGAGTCATTGCTGGGCCCACCTGAGCTCATTACTTGGTGGATGTGACAGGGGCCAGCTCAAGGTGAGCAGTTCTGGACTCATGGTCACTTGGCGTCACATGCTCAGGCATTCTGCTTCCACGGCGATGCAGATGTGACAGAGCCTGGGCTCACCTGGTGGGGCGCTCTGGAGTGAGTCTTGCCAATCATGGGGATCCTGTGCTGGGCGGAAATGCTGGGCCTTCCTATCCCTCCTCAGGATTCAGTTGCCCTTGAGAAGGGCGTGACTGGGGTGAGGCAACTCTCGGCCACTGCGGTAAAGGAGCTGGTATGAGGCTGTCTACTGACCCACCGCGCATCCCTCAACCGGTCCCTTCCTCGATGGGGGCTGGGGAGACGCACCTCCATGTCTGCCACTCCTCCACGCCGTAAAGTGAGGACGGTAAAATCAGGTCAATTTACCTCACCCACTCCAAAGGACCAGATAAAATAAGGCAGGTGGAAGAATTGTACAATGCCATCATGATTAAGGGAGAAGTACTGCTACTTTGGTTGTTATTCAGAAATATATTGGCCATGGGCAGGGACTTGAAATGTTCACTTTATTCAGACATCTTTATGATTATGATATTACTTATAAGAGACTTTTACCATAAAACCAAAAAAAGCAACTTTACATAATAGCCCTAGGGTTAATAGATGCTAATTAGAAGACATCGGTCTGTTCGGCCTGAAAGCAATCTGCGTGGCATGGTTTCAGGTGTGTTTTTTTTGTTTTCAGTGGTGGTGGCTGTGGAGAGAGTGCATATTTAGCACTTGCCCAGGAGAAGTAGTGACAAAAACCCTGCATTGCCCACCCCTGCCCAGCAAAACATGAGCAGCCCTCTTATCAAAGCACTCCCAGGCTTCAGAAATGGCTTTTTTTAATATATCTTTTTTTTTTTTAAAGATTTTTATTTATTTGACAGAGAGGAGAGAGATCACAAGTAGGCAGAGAGGCAGGCAGAGAGAGAGGGGGAAGCAGGCTCCCCGCTGAGCAGAGAGCCCGACGCAGGGCTCGATCCCAGGACCCTGAGATCATGACCTGAGCCGAAGGCAGAGGTCTTAACCCACTGAACCACTCAGGTGCCCCTTTAATATATCTTTAATTTTCTTATCTGCATTAGTCATCTCTTCAAGAAATTCTCACCATTAGAATAAGATTGTAGGTTGAAAAAGAGTGGGCAGGGTGGTTGAAATCACCAAGGTAGCTGTATGCTGTGGGGAGAAGGGAGAAGGAAATCCATTTAAAGTAATATCTGAGCTTCCTTTAGAAAGACAAATTTTTTCAGCATACATATCTACAATTGCATTTTATAATTCAATTATTTAATACCTTCCACGTAAATTAGCAGCAGCCCAGGAATGCTCTCACCCCTGCTACCTGCCTAAGGAGAACTTATTAGCACCTCAGGAGGCAAGTCAGATGGTAATCCTCAATGGACCACAGTGTTGGGGTCCCAATCCCAGTCTTCTGACTGGCAGGTCCCATTCCAGGCTGTCATCCACCAAACTTCTGGCAATACCCAGCACTATGCACGTTTTCAGCCTAGGGAGGAGGTCCCCTTCAAGCAAGAGAAGTGACAAAGGGTTTTTGGAACCCAGGCTCTGATGATTGATGGTGGTCCAGGGCCCATATCTTGTCTCTGGCCTTATTTTAGCCTGTTTCTCATTTTTCCTCCAAATTAGACCGAGCCGCCAGTCTTTGCCTGTCTTGCTTGAAGAAGTCATCCACGGGGTTCATTAGATGCTTTCTCTAAGGTAGGAGATGTGCCTGGCCCAGTGCTCTTGATGTTATGTAAGACAGAACCGGAGCATCCCAGAATTCCCAGCTCTCAAGGTGTGTAGAGAGGATCAGAGGCGGCCAGAAACAAAAAGAAAGGGTGCTGTCGTTGGACACGTGCCTGGGTCGATTTAGATAGGTCAGAACATTGGGCTCGGGGCCAGTCTTTCTGTGTTGGCTTCACCACAGTGCTTTCAGCAAACCCTGGCAGCAAAGCCCAGCCATTTCTAAGAACGGGGCTCACTGTATCAGGAAACAACATTTGCCAAAGATGTGACAGAAAAAGTTTCTTTCTCTTTCTCTTTTTCTTTCTCTTTTTCTTGCCTCCCTCCCTTCCTTCCTTCCTTTCCTCCTTCTTCCCTTCCTCTCTCTCTCTCTCTATGTGATGAAACTTCTGGAAGGTTGTTGACTTGGAGCCAGTGTCTTCATCCCAGAGTTCGCACTGTGTGTATGAGTTCGCTAAACTGTCAAAGCTACCCGAGCCGCCATGGGGCCCCACCCTGAGTCTTCTGGAGAAGTCAGCTCCGGTCTATGACCCAGACTTTTCCCTTGTCCCCTTAGAACGAGCAGCTCCCTTGTTGCCTCACGAAAACAGACCACTACCCCTCCCCTCACGTGACCTCCCCAGGCCTCCACAGCGACATCTTACCATGAGCCAGCACATTATAGCGCCTGCACAGAAAGCCTGGCCGGATGCCTTTCGCCGCCAGTATTAACTCTCGGGCCCCCTGGGTGCGTGGAGCCGTTAGAGTAAAAAGTATCTCAACACACAGCACCATGGCCTCCAGCTGTGGCTCGAGTGTCACAGTTGCATCCTGCGGTCATTTTGTCAGTTATGGGTGAACCTCAAACAGTTGAGAATTGGGACTCTGTGCCAGTGACGTCCCCAGGAACTTGGATGCTTCTTTTTCCCTCATGAGACTGCAGAAGAAGGCTGGCAAGTATTCAAGAACAGGCCGTCTCATGAGATTTCCTGTACTTCCTGCTGCCGTTGCTGCTGCCGCCCGGGCCACGTGTCCCCCAGAAAGCCTTTCTCATGACAGGTCAGCGTTTCTGCTGCCAGTTGTGGCAGAAGCCAGATGGGCGGAGA
>JAPYYM010001184.1:0-13754 GCA_028534135.1 Potos flavus | reverse complement strand
TCTACTTAAGAACCCTTTACTGGGGCACCTGGGTGGCTCAGTGGGTTAAAGCCTCTGCCTTCGGCTCAGGTCATGATCCCAGTGTCCTGGGATCGAGCCCCGCATCGGGCTCTCTGCTCAGCGGAGAGTCTGCTTTCCCCTCTCTCTCTGCCTGCCTCTCTGCGTACTTGTGATCTCTCTCTCTGTCAAATAAATAAATAAAATCTTAAAAAAAAAAAAAAAAAAATAAGAACCCTTTACTGAAAGTAGACCACATTATGCAATTAAATGGGAAAATTCTGGGAACATATTCCAAATTCAAGTTCAAAGGTCAGAGTGTTTCAGAACCCAGAGAAAAAAGATAAGTCTGTTTACCATAATCTGGTACCGAATAAGTCCAATACTGATCCAATGTTACAGCAACTCGGGGGGGGGGGGGGAGTTCATGATGAGAAAAAGGAATCACAAAACAAAAGGTCAAAATAGAGTCCCAAAATTAATGTCAGAAATACCCATAGGGCAAAATTAAAGACAAAGTTGCAAACAGCCAGGTCATTTCATTTCGTGAATTAATCAATAGAACTATAATGTTGTTGGAACAGTGAGAGTTCTTTTTAGCTCCACATAAAATATTTTAAAGTACCTCATTAATTTCTAATCATTAAATTTGCAATAGTTTCTAAATTAAAATTAAGAGAGCTAATCTCAGATTACCCAACCAGATAACCTGTGGCATACTCGACCAACTACTGCCGCTCTGGGAAGGACTTCAGCCACCATATGGCAACCTCAAAGCATCCAGCATTCAAACCCCGACATACTTTAGCTATTAGTGGAGCTGAGACCCCGGCCAGGATGTGGCCACCTCAACCCATGCTGTACAACTGATGAAAGCAGTACAGGGGCCCACTGAAGACATAACAATTGAAGATGTAATAATTGCATGAGTCTTGCTAACATGACATCAAAAGCTCTCCCACATTCATGCTCTGGTCTTCTGCTTGGGCAGTATTTCAAAAGGTAAGCAGACAAATATTTCGTTCCATTACCTCAAAAAAAGAGTTGTAATCTTTTTCTATAATTAGAGATTAAAGAATCCTTTAATTACGACTTATTTAATTATCCTTCATCCTGTAATATATAACGTTACCAAAGGTCAAATGATAGTGAACCAAACCTGCACAAGCCAACAGGCTTATATACTTTCCTAAAGATTCCTACTGACTTGCCCTAAACATTGAGGAATGGCTTCAGGGAATTAAAAACAGACTTAATAAGACAAGTGAAGGCTATTTTTACCAATGCAATATCCTGAGGCCGATCCCGCTAAAGGTGCGGGCAGAAAGGGGGGTTGGGAAGGAGAGATTCTAACTTGACCGCCGAGACTAAAGGCGGACTCGGTTGGCACCCCTGAAATTCATCCCAACTGAATGACTTGCCCGTTACTCCTCTTCAGGGAACGGTTTACAAGTTCTGGAACGGAAACGTCTGACTTGGGCCCGTCAGAGCACGTTATTTTCGTCCAAGTCCGACCCCGGTGAGGGCCCGCGACCCCGACCCAGGGTTGCCCCTCCGCCGCCTCCTCGGTACGTACCAGGCTGGTGGCGCTCGCCTGGCCCCATCGGCCGCCCCCGGCCTCCGCGGCGGCGTCCCCTCCAGCTGCGGGCCCGGGAGCCGCCTTCCCCGCGCCGGAGCAGTGGCCCCGTGGGCTGGCCCCGGGCAGCCGCAGGCCGAGCACGGACGGGCGCAGCCACCAGCGCTCCACCAGGCAGCCTAGGCAGCCGGGCACCGAGCGCAGCAGAGCCCCGCGGGCGCGCCCCTTGCCTGGCCGCACCCCTGGCGCCCACGCCGCGCCGCGAAGGAACCCCCACGAGCCGCGGGCCACGCGCGAAACCAGCATGGCCCTGCCGCCGCACCGCGAGGACACAGACAGCGAGAACTCAGCAGCCTGGGGCACCGGCGAGCCGCCTCTCCATAGAGTCCCAACAACGTCGGAGCAGCTCAGCCGCCTCCATAGCGGTTTTCAAACCCCAGCACGCTTTGCTTATACAGGTGGCCCGCAGCCGCCAAGGACGACGCCTTCGCGACGCTTTTGCGACACCGTCGGCGCTGGACTTCCCAGCGCCCCCGGCGGTAGCGGGAGGAGCGTGCAGTTAGGCACGGTGGGCTTGCGGGGAGCTGTAGGTTCGCGGTGCTGGCTTTTCTGCTCCCACGGTCGAGAGCTGAGGTTCGCGGGGAGGGGAGCACAGAAACTAGCGGGGCTGGGTGACGGCGCGGCAGCTGTGGCCAGAGAGCGCAGGAGCCGTCTCGGGCCTTGGCCTGAAACCCTCTCAGGCCCGTGGCCAGCAGAAGGACCCCCTCCGAGGTGTGTGCGGCGCTCCAGAGGTCCTCGTGGGAGGTTTAAATATTAGTGAAGTGTCTGGTACAGAAGTCATTAATACAAGCTCCCTGCCCTTTTCTCTCTTCTGAACGTTTCATAAGCCAAAAGTGTGGGTATTAGAAAATGACCGTAGCGGCAATTACTAATTGTCGACCAGGAAAGTGTTTACTACAGCTAGGTTCTAGTGCATTCTCCCATTTAATCCTCCCAACAACTCCAAAATAGGTTTACAGATAAGGAAATTTAGGCAGAGAGAGGTTAAGAAACTTGCTTATTAGAGGAATATCCAAAATAAGAATGAGTTCATCGTTGATCAGTGTTATTAACATTAATTATTAATATTGCAATTATATTAATTGCTGACATATTATGCATTAATATTGCAATGTCGGAGAACTGTTTTCTTAATTGAGTTCTGTGTCAATTTGAATTTTAATGGTTCTTGCCGCCTGGGCACTATTTCCTCCCACCCTCCACCCCAGCCCTGTCTGTGATGACAGACCCACCTTAAAGTTGATCTTGAACTCTTAGTTCAGGTAGTTAGGAAAGGAAAAGACCACCTGAATTTGAAAATCATTGTAGATCTGAGTACTTATCAAAAGAAATCTTTAACTTCTTATGTACCTATTGAAATACTGACATTGAGAGAAAAGTTAAACTTTTTGTACTAGCAATGTGAAAAGAATAATTTTTTTTAAAGGACTTTTTTTTTTTTTTTTAAGATTTTATTTATTTATTTGACAGAGAGAGAGAGATCACAAGTAGGCAGAGAGGCAGGCAGGGAGAGAGGGGGAAGCAGGCTACCCGCTGAGCAAAGAGCCCGATGTGGGGCTCCATCCCAGGACCCTGAGATCATGACCTGAGCTGAAGGCAGAGGCATTAATCCACTGAGCCACCCAGTTGCCCCGAAAAGAATAATTTTTTAAAAAAATAACCATATTGGAATCAAATACCTACAATTCTCATAGACATTGAATAATCTTGTCAAGTGAGAATGGGCAGTATTTCAGCCTCTCCTGTGCTTTTCACTCACTGAATTGCCTTTATTCACTCTTTCTACTTCTTCCTAATTTAAGACAGTTTCTCACTGTTTCTTGGGAGTTTTTGTCACTCTGCTGCATCTGCCTGTAATAGTTGGCACTATATATATATATAAAACATATGTACATATATATAAAACATATATACATATATATATATATATATATATATTTTTTTTTTTTTTAAGCCAAGTTCACTATGGACTGCTGATAGTACCGCGAAGTATAAAGTAGGACGGTAAAGGGTCTGGCATTTGGGCCTAAAGGACAATGACAGCTTAATACATAGAACTAAAAAGTAGGGGTGCTTGGCTGGCTTGGTCAGTGAAGCGTGCGACTCTCAATTTTGGGGCTGTGAGTTTGAGCCCCATATTGGGTGTAGAGATTACTTAAATAGCTTTAAAAAATAAATAAGTAAATAATGAGTAACAGTGCTTCTAGCAATGCATTTCCCTAACATTTTAAGACAGGAGAATATCCAAGTATTAGTCTCTGATTTCATTTTCTAGAACATGACAGGTGTCAATAAGTGAACAGGTTAATCTGGGATGAAGGATGTAGAAAATGCAGAAACTCCGGAAGAAAATTCCAGGTATAAGATAGTAGGTACATACAGTAAATAAAGAGCGTAACATATTTCCTAACATAGTTTGGAGGAGGGCAGAGGAAACCTAAAAATTCTACAGTTATTATTTGTTCTATAATAAGTTCATTTTCTGTTTATAAATCTATAATTGTTAATTTCTATCCAGTAAGATTAAATGGTGGGCAGCTCACATGTCTGAGGGGATTGGGACTCTCTGTCACTGAACCTTTTCCCCAAATTGGGAAAAAATAATTAGAAAAGTCTGTGACAAAAATCCAAATAAGAATCCATATGTAGGGGCGCCTGGGTGGCTCAGTTGGTTAAGCGTCTGCCTTCCACTCAGGTCATGATCTCAGGGTCCTGGGATCAAACCCTACCTACTCGGCAGGCTCTCTGCCAGCAGGGTGTCTGCCTCTCCCTCTGCTCTTTCTCTCTCTCTCAAATAAATAAATAAATAAATAAATAAGACCTTTTTTTTAAGAAAATCCACATGTAAACCCTAAGTCTCATGCTTGAAATTAATTTCAAATTTATATCTCTACCCTTTTTATTGGAATTATTTTTTTTAAAGAGCAAAATATGCTAGTCAGGTATCTTATCCCAACTTCTCTAGTCAATCATATAAGTGTTAACATTAAGAGAACCAAAGAATATGAAAAGAAAAAGGATTGTAAATAATTAACCTTGGATAATTAACCAGGTGACAGTATACTTTAGTTCTGTGAAAACATAAATGCTTTTAACAGCCACTAATATCTATTGTGTAATCACAGCTATACTGTGTTTGGCTCTTATCCTTTAATTGATCCTTTGCTGAGGAAGTTATAAAAATAAAAATCCCGCCCTTAGAGAGTAGTAGTATCTTGCCACATTTATGCTTTCCTTGGTAAGTCGCAAAGCACTGAAGGTCTGGCTGTGCTATCAACACATCGTAGGCTTTTGAAAATTCTGTAACCCAATCATTCTTTCTCACTTATCACTTCTATTTGAAGCTTAAGCTTTTTGAAAAACAAAACAAAACTCTATCCCAAATCTATTAGTATTTTCATTCTTTTGATAAATTGACAAACTAGAAATATGTTTGCCCTCCCCTTATGTCAGACATACGATGAGGCATAGGTTTGTTATTTATAATAATTTCTTTTGTCTGGGACACGCTAGACTTAAGCCACTTTGTTTCTTGGGACCAGAAGAAAATAATGATAATGCAAAGAAGTAGCTTTGCAAATGGATCTTATAGAAATATAAATAATAATGATTGGAAGTTAAAGCAAACCAGAAAATTGAAATTGTTTCTCTAGAAATCAAGTTAAATCTTGTAGGAGTGAGCCATAAGTATTGACACAAAAGCCAGTATCTAGTAACTAGTAACTCAAATGAGGCATAGGTTTAAATCATTGTAAGAAATACACCAACAGCCTTAAATAGGAAGGAATAAAATGATTTGATTTAGATTCAAAACACAAGAGAGGGAATTCAATGTAGGGCCAAGCTCCTCAAGACTTGCAGAGATTAGCTCCAACTAAACTCTGTAATTTAGCTCACTCTTTAATTTACTAAGAGATTAAATTATTAAGAGATCTAAACTAGGGGCACCTGGGTGGCTCAGTTGGTTAAATGTCTGCCTTCGGCTCTGGTCATGATCCCAGAGTCTTGGGATCGAGCCCCACATCGGGCTCCGTGCTCGGTGAAGAGCCTGCTTCTCCCTCTGCCTGCTGCTCTGCCTGTTTGTGCTTTCTCTCTAACTCTGTCAAATAAATAAAATCTTAAAAAGAGAGAGAGAGAGATCTAAACTATTTCTTTTTTTGTCAACTTCTAGTGCTAACTTTTCATCATTCCTTCCCACAAAAGTACTGCTGGTACTAAAGCTATCAAGTCTTTACCTAACAGTTTTTAGGCAGTTCTTTTTTTTTTTTTTTAATTTATTTATTTGAGAGAGAGAGATCACAAGTAGGCAAAGAGAGATGGGGAAGCAGGCTCCCTGCTGAGCAGAGAGCCCGATGTGGGGCTCAGATCCTAGGACCCTGAGATCATGACCTGAGCCGAAGGCAGAGGCTTAACCCACTGAGCCACCCAGGCGCCCCTAGGCAGTTCATTGTTGTAGAAACCTCTAAAGGAAATAAAAATGCTCACATAGGCAGACATTATCTACAAATGAGGAAGTAAAAAATATATTTATCCTCTTCCCTTTGTAATAGTTTAAAAGTAACAAAGGGATTTTTAATATTATTTAGTGTATGACTTGCTTTATTTTCCATTCTATTCCTCCTTCCTGTCAAAAATTTAAGAATCTTGTTTTCCTTTTTGTTGCTTAGGGTGCGGGTGCCCTGTTTTAATGTTATTATCTATCCTATCTATTTCAGGACAAGTGACTGAATTTTGGAAGGTGAGAAATCACCCTCATTCACCACCAGAAAAAAAATTAAACCAATGCTGTGGACTCCTTCAGTGATTTTTTTCTGGGAGAAGCCTTCAAATATGAGCACAAGGTAATTTTTTTTTCCTTCACGGAATCCTAAGCATTTTATTTTTAAAGGGGTTCATGTAGGGGCACCTGACTGGCTCAGTTGGTGGAGCATGTGACTCTTGATCTTGGAGTCTTGAGCTAAAGCTCCACATTGGGTGTAGAGATTACACAAGAAGAAATAAAGGGGTTCATGTAATTACTGAAAATGGAATGCAAATATGAGAATTTTATTTTTTAAAGTGTTTTTGGGGGCACCTGGGTGGCTCAGCTGGTTAAGCATCTGCCTTCAGCTCAGGTCATGATCTCAGGGTCCTGAGATCAAGCCCACATTGGGCTCCCTGCTCAGTGGGGAGTCTTCTTCTCCCTTTCCCTCTGCCCCTCCCCACCCGCTCCTGCACTCTCTCTCTCTCTCTCATATAAATAAATAAAATCTTAAAAAAACAAAGTGTTTCTGAATATGGTATATATTCTTCAGCTATTAAATTCCTGCACATACTTCATATTCCTTAAGAATTGAACAGAGTTGTTATTATTCATATTTTTATAAACCATGTCTTCTTACTCAGCATTGATTTTTTTCCCAGTTAAATAAGGTTATTTAATAACCTTATTTCTGGTGCACATGCTGATATATAGGATAAGAGGGGACAGGGCTGGGCGGCTCAGTACTGATAGCATTAAAAACAGTTGTGTGTCTTGGCAAAATCGGAGTTAGACTAGGTCCCTTTTGACATTATAAACGAAGTACAGGGCTGGATCCCTTTTGAAATATTTTTCACTGTTTTCTTATTAAAACTGAGGTTTTACCCAGTAAAACTAGGTATTACCAAAGTAAGGTCAGCTTGTGCGGATGTCAGCCAGAGTTGGGGATGGATTTTCTGGTATTAAAGGTAACCCTCTCTTCTGTTCTTATCAATTCCAAGCCCATTTCCCAGGAGGCAAATTACCCTAAATGTATTCTTTCCTTTTTTTCCCCACAAATACTTAGAAAATTGTTGTATACCAATCATATCCTAGATTCTAGGCAATCTGCACATGTCTCTATATCCAGACAACTTACATGATTGCACGCTATCTGGACTCCAGCCCCTAAAAGATAAAATGTCTTCCAAGGAATGTTTTCCAGACCTCCTATAGAATCTGGTAAAAGCTATAAAACATCTGCAACGCAAATTTTGTGTAAAATTTAAAGGATTCCTGTCGCCCAAGAGACCCACTCACCAACCCCAAGGTAAGAACTACTACGCAGTGCTCACTCAACCCTCTGAGTTCAGAGTTCAGGTGGTCTTATGAGCCGTTTGCCATGTTCCCAGGAGTCAGGTCTCGTGCTTGGTCTCTACAGCTCCTAATCTCATATATTAGGTGGAGAAAACAAGGGGCTATCACCTCAACTTTTCTTTTAGAGGTACTGACTTAGCAACCCAGAGGGGCGCCTGGGTGGCTCAGTTGTTAAGCATCTGCCTTTGGCTCAGGTCATGATCCCGGGGTCCCATGGTCGAGCCCCGCATGGAGCTCCGCATCAGGCTCCCTGCTCGGCTGGGAAGCCTGCTTCTCCCTCTCCCACTCCCCCTGCTGTGTTCCCTCTCTTGCTATCTCTGTCTCTGCCAAATAAATAAAATCTTAAAAACAAACAAACAAACAAACTTAGCAACACAGAAATTCTCCCTTTTTATTCTTGGCCTTGGTGAAGGTATGTGACCTTTCTCTGAGAACTGCCAGAGAGGCATCTGGTCCCTTTCAAGAACCTCTAGTCTAGCTGCTGTTTAGGTAACCTCTGATGGCACAGAACTACAGCCAAGGGGGCAGCGGGTGGGAAGGCAGCATCTCATGGTCTCATAGGGAAGGTGTCAATAACAAAATGTTAAAAACTTCCACAACTGAAATTTTAGCTGAGAGTTTTTTTCACTGAGCAATTCTCCAACGTTCAGAGAGCAGGAGACAACAGAATGACATGACTTGCCTTTTTTCTTTTTTTTTTTCCCATCTGGTTTTCAGCGACATGACTACATTTCGGCTCCTACTGTTAGAATACCATGTATGAGATGTTGTATTAGTGTCCTGTTGCTACTTGCAACACAATGCCACAAACTTAGTGCCTTCACACAAATTTATGACCTTAGAGCTCTGTAGGTCAGAGTCCCATACGCGTCTCCCTGGGCTTTAAGCCTCAAGGCACTGGCAGGGCTGTGTTCCTCTCTAGGGGTTGTTTCCTTGCCTTTCCCGGATTCTAGAGCCCACCCACATTCCTTGTCTGGTGCCTCTGCCCTCTGTCGGAAAAGTCAACGTGGTGCATCTGTTGGTGCCTTTTTCCTGCAGTTTTCCTCTCACTGATGCTGTCGTTCCGCCTCCCTCTGCCACTTTCAAGGTTCCTTCTGATTATATCAGGCCTGTCTCCCAATTTTAGGGTCAGCTGACTAGCAATCTTAATTTTCCTTTGCCATGTAACCTAACATAGTCACAGGTTGTGAAGACTAGAACCCGGGGACGATCGAAGCTGTATATACACATGGTAACTAATTCCATCGTGGAGAAAAGCTGATGATGGAAATCAATAGGTACACTCTACCTTTCCACCCCCGGGGCCGACTCCCCAGAGCAAACCTAATACAGCTTGTCTGTTTTTAGTTCTTCTAATGATTACCTCTATAACTTTAAATAAAGCCAGTATGCAGTTTTTGTGAATTAATATTGCCTTCTAACCATAAGTATTGTATATGATCTGGGTAGAATGCTTTGGATAAGGATGAATCCGTGAGGGCTTAGTTGCAAGAAACACAAACCACGGTAGCCACAGTAAAAAGAAAGATTGCACAATGGAATTGGGTGCTTATAATATTGTTGGAAGGACTGGAGGAGTGGGCTCTCCATGCTGGGTCTCCAGAACTGACTCCCAGAAAAAGGTTGAAGGTCTGGCTTGCTGCAGGAGCTGCTACCCCCACAACAGTGAGAAAGGTGGAGAATGGGGGCTTCTGCCATCATCCTACAGCTGCTTCTCAACGACTGCTAGAATTCTGCTGCAGAGAAATTAAATGTCTCAACTGCATATCCCACCGGAAAACAAGCAGAGGAGGAAGATGGCTCTCTCCTCACTTCCTCCTTCCAAATCCCACACAGGACGTCTCATCAGTGCAATCCAACTCACACTCAGAACGCTAGCTGCAAAAGGAGTTTGGAAATGTCAAGTTTCTTTGCTTCCTAGTCTTTGCATGATAGGAAAGCCCACCAGGAGGTAGGAATGAAGGTTGGGTATCAAATCACTGTATTCACGACCTTCACCTCTTTGGCGCCACAATATGCATATACAAAATTCTACCCATTCATAACCTTCTGTATAACAATAGCAACTACAGCACATTAATGCAAGAACCCTATTTCCTTCCTTTATAAAAGGAGAGTTATTTATACAGGCCCATCACTGACTATGTGGTACATATTCCTCTTCTGTTTCAGCTACATTCTCATCTTGATAACCTCTATCCTTAGGACTAAATTATCAAGTTAATTATCACCAATCCATTTAAAACACTAGAGGAAAATAAGAGGGAGGGAAGGTAAATTGGTTAATGTACAGTGGAGCCCTCTCCCCAACTGGTCATGAGGGTCATGAGGTTGTCGTTAATGTTTAGAACTATCTTCCTCCATTCCCATTCCTTACTCCCTTTTCGCTCAGTCAGCATCTCAGCTGCTCTGAATTCTTTACCTGGTAGAGTGACTCAAAGCTTCATTCCTGAGGAGTTTGAGCCTTTAGAGATCCTGCCTGTAGTCTTCCATTACCCCTTACTGGTGGTTGTGAATATAGTAGGAGCTGCCCCAGAAGATTCTGTTTGAGATTCAGAAATGGCTTTCATGCCCCCATTTATAGGAGGGACTCAGTTTCCCCCTCATTCTCAGGTACAAACCCATTTATCCTCTTTTTGTTTTCTACTTCATAGGCATAAGAACCCAGTATGTTTAGGTGGCCGTCTCAAATTCCAGTGCAATGGGCCCATTGCTGTGTCCTCTGACAGATGTATTCCTTCTTTAGATAGTAAGCCCTCTAGCTAGTAAAGCCCAATTTTATGGAGATGCAAAACAAAAACTTTATGAATGGTCATTAGAAGTAACAGTGAAACTGTTCTAAAATTCGTACCTTGTTTCCTAGGCCTGTATATTCTGGCTATAGGAGAAACAGAACCATTAAGTGGTCACTAGCTTGGAGAAGTTCATATAGGACGGTACCCCAGATTTTGCCAAGGTATTGTCACCTAGCTGGTACCATAACTGAATCTTCATGATCCATTTCAATGTTGCCTAAGGCCAGATGCTTTTGGGTAATGGGGTACATAGTAAAGACAGTAGCATATGAACTTCAACCCATTGCCTTACTTCTTCAGTTGTAAAATGACTTGTCAGGAGGAATATTAACGTGGGATATCATGATGGTGAATTCACATACAGCATTGCTGAAAGAAGCAAGGCAGGGAGGGCAGATATCCAAAATAAGCTCCCTTCTCACCCTCAGTGAATACAAACTGCTGCTCCCTGGGGGCCCAGTGCTCAGCCACCAAGTGGCATGCTAGTCCCCTTGAAGCATGGTACTATGTTATTTCAGGGTAGGTCACTCCACTGGCAAATTAGGTACTCAGCAATGGTGACAATCTATGTTACCTATGGTGAGGGGAAGTTTAGGCTTGGTGAGCACAAGCCTAACTGCCAACCTTGGCCTCATGGTCAGTATGTTCATGAGTTCATTGAGCAAGGACTGGGGTGGCTAGAGAAAGAGATTAGCTGACATTCATGGAACAGGTGACACCATTTAACTGTGACGCTCCTTTAGTGAGAATATCTACAGACACGGATATTCTCATACTCAGAGCACATTCTGAGAAGCTCATTCACATGCCTCTTCCCCAGAATGACTTTCATTCCAGCAAATATTTTACTGCCTGCCTCTCACATGCCAGGTGCTGCTATAGGAACAGGGGTCTTAACAGTGAAGATAATAGTAAAAAAAAAACCTGATCCCTATGGAGCTTACATTCTAGTTGGACTAAGGAAACAGGCATAAAAAAGATGAATAAACTACATAGTATTTTAGATTGTATTGATTGCTACAGAGAAACAAAGCAGGGAAGGAAGATAGGGTTGCAGGGGGAGGGGGAGTGCAGTTTTAAACAGTGTCTAGGAAAGATGGCACTAAGAAGGTGACATTTGAGTAATGACCCAAAGGAGTTGGGAGGATGAGCCATGTAGCTCTCTGGTGGAAAAGCATATTGGATGGCATACACAGCATGTGCAAAGGCCCTCAGATAGGAAATGTGCCTGGCATGTTCTAGAACCAGTAGAGACCAGCGTGGCTGAAGTAGACTAAGTGAGGTACGGGAGAGCAGTGGGAATTGAGGGGAGAGCGTGATTATGGGGCAAGATGTGAAAGGCATTGTTCTGTTCAGTAGCTGCTTCCCATAGCTCCACACCCGCCCCATGCACCCAGCTATAATTTACAGTGGCATTCTGAGTTTCCTGGTATTAGTGTTAGCTTACAGGTAATATATGACATTTATTTAGGTGTATCTTGCTTACAACAGTTTGTGAACCCATCTGAAAATCTTTTTGTTTCGGGGTGCCTGGGTGGCTCAGTGGGTTAAAGCCTCTGCCTTTGGCTCAGGTCATGATCTCAGGGTCCTGGGATCGAGCCCTGCGTCGGGGTCTCTGCTCGGCGGGGAACCTGCTTCCCCCTCTCTCTCTCTGCCTACTTGTGATCTCTCTATATCAAATAAATAAATAAAATCTTTAAAAGAAAATCTTTTTTGTTTCAATAGATGGGTTGAGTCTATTTGCATTTGTTAATGTGACATATTTAGGTTTAAGTTGACATTATGAATATGTTAGGCTCTTATTTTAAAAACTTTTCATGATGGAATGTTTTCTTGCTCTGTTTGTTTCTGTTCTGAAATTTGTACCTGAGATTTGTTTTAATCAGGTATGATAAGCTGACAGACAAGAGACAACTGCTTTTGGAAAGCATTAATTACATTTACTAAGAGAAGGGGGTATTCCGTGCCACAAAGGGCCACATGGGGAAGCACGTAGGTTGGTCAGGAGGCAAGAGTGAGGGGAACCCTAGGCCTTTATTGCTATAGTTGTGGGGTTTTTAGGTGGGGGATGTCCCTTACAGGGGAGGAAGTGAAACAAGTGTTGGGTTTGTGGTTGGAAGCTGTTAGTTGCAAAAGCTGGGAACACAGAAGAGATGTAAACAATTTTGGCTGCTAGTTTGGCCTTGTGATTAATCGAGACCAAATAGACAACACAATATGGAAGAAAACTAGAAGAGATTCTTCTGACAATTTATTATCATCTTTTTCCCTATAACTTTATATCATAGTTACAACCTTTGACTTTTTAAACAGTACTTATTTTCTTCTTGGAACAACACAATGTAGTGTATTTATATGGCTAGATATACTATATATCCTACTATATAGTGTATATGTATATGTATATATACACACTACTATATATTATATATACTGTATACTATATGAATATAGCATACTGTATGAATATATGAATATACTATATGAATATAGTATATATACCATAGTATATATAGTATACAGCATATAGCATATATAGTATACTATATTCATATAGTATATAGTGTATGAACATACTATTTATGTAGTACATATCCTTGTCCTTCTCTCTCATCTACCACTTTATTTTGTTTGAAGTTATCTGAGTTGACTTGTGAAATATGCTTTTAATTCTATTAATAGATTTACCAGCTTATGTACCTTTTAAGCCTCCACCCCAGCCTTTAAAGATGAAGATATCATATTTACACTATTTACCTTCTACCTCCTTCCTTTTTTTCAAAGTCAGGACTTAATATTTACATTCTGTTCTATGGCAATTATCCTCACATATATCTTAGTTTTTATCTTACCATTAAACATTCAGTGTACATTGCCAGTTTTTCCTCCTGTTCATCTAGTTTGCTGTAAGTCATATTTTAGTAGATTCTACAAGAATGGCTCACTTTCCGAGTTCTTATATGTTAGGAAGTGTTTGTTGGCTTTATACACGAAAGGTATTTGTCTGGCAGTTTAGTGCCATTTGAACACTCTCATAACAAATGAGAAAGTTTGGCTTTATTGGTCTTGCCTCGCTAAAGCAGAACCCAGAAAGTTCCCTAGCATTCTATGGAAGGGGCATATAACCTCGCCTTCTTCGAAATCAGATGTTTCTGACTGAGATGTCTGTTTCAGATGCAGCAACTTAAGGAGACCCCCGAAGAATGCTTCGTTGCTCTTTTGGTGTGGG
>JAPYYM010001183.1:0-13761 GCA_028534135.1 Potos flavus | reverse complement strand
GTCTGTTGAAGGGCATCTTGGCTCTTTCCACAGTTTGGTGATTGTGGCCATTGCTGCTATGAACATTGGGGTACATGTGGCCCTTCTTTGTACTGCATCTGCATCTTTGGGGTAAATACCCAGTAGTGCAATTGCAGGGTCATAGGGTAGCTCTATTTTTAATTTCTTTAGGAATCTGCGCACTGTTTTTCCAAAGTGGCTGCACCAACTTGCATTCCCACCAACAGTGGAAGAGGGTTCCCCTTTCTCCACATCCTCTCCAACATTTGTTGTTTACTGTCTTGTTGATTTTGGCCATTCTAACTGGTGTAAGGTGGTATCTCAGTGTGGTTTTGATTTGAATCTCCCTGATGGCTAATGATGATGAACATTTTTGACACTTTTTTTTTTAAGCAGGCAGGCCATAGAAAAACAGGCAGTGGGCTGGGTTTGGCCTGAGGAGTGGGTTTCACAGACCCTCATTAGAGACTTGTCCTTAGAGTTTGGTGCAAGGACTATCATGAGAATCCGCGGCCGTGCCTGTTTCTGGGGAATGCAAATGTCAGGGTGGAGGGCTCTGCCCCCCAAGCGATTCTCAGGCCAACGGAAGTTTAGGGCCACTGCTACCATCAAAGGGAAGGCACTGAAGGGCTCAAGTCCTGGAAGAATTTTCATTTTGTGACATCTTGTGAAGTGGTACAGAACTCGTGGCTGAAGGCTACAGGGACGGAGGAGGGGCGGGGTCTGAGGATGAGTGAGGGCCCAGGGCCGTCTTTAGGGGAGAGGGGAGAAAGAGCCGACCCAGGTCAATTTCATGCACTGCTGAGTGTAACCAACCCCCTGAAAATCACAAATTTTTAGAGGCATGAGTTTGTGCCAATGTGTGATTTTTCTCTTTCAGCAGCTCCTTCTAGGAGCAAAAGTAAAACCGTTGACGTTTGCAGAGAAGGTTGCTGGAAAGTTAAGAAGGAAAGGTGTTGAAAGATGCTGACAAGCACTTGGAAGGGGTGGGAAGGAGAAGGGAAACAGCCCGAGCTTGGAGGGACGCTGGGGAGTAGGTGCAGAGGAAGGGGAGCAGCTGGGGGCTGGTGGAGTGGAAGATTCCGAGGGAAGCTTTTCCGGGCAATGACGAAAGTCTGGGTGTGGACGTGGGAGGAGGGGTGAAAGTGGGGTTTAGCCAGCTTGGGGACTGGGGGATTTGGCAGACTTGCTCCCAGAGCAGGTGAACCTCGGGATGGGAGCTGGAGGAAAAGGCTGTGCGGTGGCTAAGCTCTCTAGGTTAGTCGATTCTGAGAGCACCAGCACGGAGAGGGCGGGGCCTGCTCCCAGGGCCAGAGCTCAAGCACCTGTTCATCCCGCACCTTCTCTCTCCATGTGTGCGAGTCCGGGGGGGCACTGGTTTTATTTAAGGGAGGTGAAGAACAAAGATCTAAGGCAGCAAAGGGGAATTTGGAAAAGCAGTGTCTTTCTTCTCCGTGCTCGCCTGGGGTGGGGGTCAAAACGGGCAGACACGTGCCTGGAGGCAGCCCGATCTCCACCGAGAGGCTCGGAGGGAAGGATGAGAGCTGGGAGGGCACTGAGGGTTTTTGGGTGGAGCAGAGGAGGTCAGAGGAGGTCAGAGGAGGGAGGGAGGGAGGTCGGTCGGTTGGTGGTCTGCGGTGGGATGATGAGTCATGGAGGAGGAGGAAGTCAGGAGCGGCAAGTAGCTGCAAGTCGACAAGGGGAGCTCTGTGGCTGGGCACGAGGGTGGGGATGCCTGGCAGGCTCCTGGGCAGGTAGGGGCGGCCCCCCTGCGATCCCGGAGTCCTGAGAAGCCAGGGACCGACCCCGAACACTGCAGTCTTTCCTGGGGCTGCACACAGATGGGGTGGCAGGTTCCTCGGTGGTTCAGGCGGAGATGTAGGGGAGCTTGCCGAGCTGGCCTGAGAATATCAAGCGATAAGGTGCGTGGCGGGCAAGACTGAGGAATAAACTCCAGCTTCCATAGAATCGAGAGGACAGGGCCGGTGGAGCTGGGGACTGTCCCTCAGTCCGGCCCAGTAGGAGAATGAGCAGTCTCCATTCTCGGGGACTCCGGGGGAGTCCAGGAGTTGGGTGGCCCCACTGGAAAGTCCTGACCCGTGTCACCGTCTGGCGGCTCAATTTGACAATAATTGAAGGGAGGACGGAGAGAGTGCAGACGTGAGCATTTTAAGCAGAGGCCTCGTGGGTCCTGGAGCTTTAGCCTTCCCGTTGTGGACCAAGAGGTGGCTCGTCACAGCCTGGCCTCAGTTTACCTTTCTGGTTTAATGACCCCAACAGCCTGTATACTGAACGCTTGTGCTGTCAGGCACCCAGGCGGCAGCTCTGCGTCCGTGATCTCATTTAACCGGTACGACCGCCCTGGAAGCTAGGCCAGACGTTTCCATTTAAGCAGTGGGCCTACAGGGCGTGAGCCACTGGCCCACAGTCCTGAGGCTGGAAAGGGGCGGAAGCGGGACCTGAACCCAGGACCGTCTGGCGGCTGTGCTTGGTGGCACTGCGCTGCAGGCCACCCACCGCTTACTTCCCTGAGCTCCGTGCTGTCACCCCAGCGGGCTGTTGATTTCCTGCACCTCAAATGCAACGTGCCTCTCGCACCTGCCAGCTTCCTGCCCACACCCTCTGCTCTCTCTGAGCCTAGTCCTTCCCGGTTCTCATTTTCTAGCTCGCCTCCTCCTGCTCTCCGTCACCCTGGCCTTGCTCTCTGCCTCCGCTCCGGGGCCACATGCGGAAAATTCTTCTATTTCTGTCTCCACAGCACTCTGCATGCCACATGGTGGGGCTTAGCTTATGGTTTTGATGTATATTGGTCTTTCTGCCCTGCCTGACTCTGGGAGGCTTCTTACTTTACTTTACACTTTATACTTATTTACTTTATTTATTTATTTATACTTACTTATTTACTTTACTTATTAAGCACCGTATGCCAAATGCTGGGTTAGAGTGGGAGACAGAGATTGGTGAGGGGCCGTGCCCCAGGCCGAGCCGGCCATGGGGTAGTGGGGATTCCTGGGAGCTGCAGGAGGACAAGGGGAAGGTGCTGGGGCTGGGGCTGGGTGGGACAACGGGCAGAATATCCGGGAAGAAGAAGCTGTTTGAGCAAAGGTACGAGTGAGACTCGGCAGGAGAAAAGACACAGGTTCTCTGTGGGCAGTGACTGAGGATGAATCTGTCATCTGGGTGTGCTTAGTACAGTGTAGGAATTTAGTAAACGTTTGTTGAAGTGGAATTTTATTTACATTCTTGCGTTGGAATGAAGGAGTAAATTAAGTTCAACTTGGGAGCTAGTTCATTTTACCAACTGGTTAGGTCTGTATCTCATTATTTGGAACCTGCATTTCAGTTGATAGGCCTAATTTCTTTTTTTTCTTTTCTAAAGATTTTATTTATTTATTTATTAGAGAGAGAGTGAGAAAGAGAGAGCGAGATCATGAGGAGGGGGAGAAGGGGAGAGGGAGAGGCAGACTCCCCGCCGAGGCAGGAGCCCGATGTGGGACCCCATCCCAGGACCCTGGGATCCTGACCTGAGCCAAAGGCAGCTGCCTAACCGGCTGAGCCCCCAGCTGCCCTGATAGGTCTAATTTCTGATGGAAAAGTTAACGGAAGGCCCAGTTGCTGATAGTTGGAGGTCAGGCTTGGCTTGTTTAAATATAAAATTCTCTGTTCCCATTTCCATCACCTGGGGTTGCTGCATGCATTCCTTGGAGTTATAAATGCAGATATTAATGTCAGTTTGAGACCAATTTTCTCAGAGTTGTGTGGGGAACTCTCCTTTAGCCGCCTGTGGTCAAGTCCCATGTGTAAAAGGTGCCCTATACCCAAGAACATCTAAGAGTTTTGCAGCATGGCCTCTGAATTCTATTCATCAAGAAAGATTTCTGAAAAATATTCTGTCCCAGGAGATACAATCTGGAAATATGTTTTGTAGCAGCGACTTGTAAAAGGAATTCGGAATGTGTAATTTAATATCAGTACTTGGTGGTGTGCTTTCCAGAAGCTTTCTATTTTAAGTAAGTCAACCCTTTCAGTAAACAAGATAAAGGGGAAACTTGCTGCAGTCTTATTAATGGCAATTTCTAGCAGTTTGGCCAAGGATCAGTGTCATCGGTGGGAAAAGTAACTTCATGTGGTTTATACTGACTAACGATGTGCTTTGCTGAAAGACCACTATGCCTTTGAGCTTACAAAACGTGACCACCTACCAACATGATGAACCCGTTAACCCATTTGTAAGATGTTTTTGGTTATCCAGAAGATTTGCCCTTGGTGAATCAGGTACAAACCCCCTTATAATAGTGGGGCTCAGCCTACAACTTTGTGCAGTTGTGGGTGGTTAATCTTTTATGCATTAGTAATATCGATCTGATTCGAAGGAGGGTTTGGAAAGCCCACATCAGCATTAAAGCAATTTTAAGGGTTGAATTCAGATTTCTGTGCTGATAGTGGTGGGGATTTCCCGACCTTCTTACTACAAATATTCCATTCTCAGGTGTATTTACCAAACAATAGCTCCGAGCTCAGGTTCTAGTCTCATTTGCAAAAGAACGGTGGGGTGTGTGTGTGTGTGGGGGGGTACATTTGAACAGTTTTTGTACAGGTGGTTCTGACTTCTTACTTCAAACAAGGAAGGAAAGTGAGAAAGACCGGGGCTTGTCTCCGCCCAGCGGCCCCCGGTGCCTCATTCATCATCTGAAACAGTCAGCAGGGGTACTCAGCAGAAGGTTTCTAAGGCTTGGAGGAAGTTGCTAAATTCAAGTCATTTGGTGACATTCCATGAAGTGGTTTAACTGTGAATGTCACCGAGTTAAAACTTCTTCTCCACCCCAACCCCCACCGGCATTATATTTTACTCTTTGTTTTGATTTAATTTTATTTGTTTAAATCTTAAAAATTATTTTGAGCTAATTCATTTTGTGCTTTTTCTTTTGTGTAAGTACAGTAAAAAAAATTAGTTTTTGACGAGGCAGCTTTTATACTTAGCATCAAAATCACAGAAAAGAGGAAATAAGGAGGAGTCCTCCCCTCCCCTCCTTTGCCACTGCCTGGATCCCCTCCCCGCTGACCACCAGTGGCATCCTTTCAAGGCAGGCTCTGCGAACATGTGCACAGAATCTTTTTCTCTGTTTTTCTGATAGTGTGCAGCGCCTTGCTTTTTTTTTTTAACTTTACAGTGGTCTCTTAGGGAGAGATTCGTATCTGTATGTACAGAGCTCTTGTGACATTTGACTTCCTTTCTGCCTTTTACTGAGAGTTCTGTTTCTGTGCTTTCAGGAGCAGCCTTGTCCCTTGGCCACGGCTGACAGTGTTGGCAGTGGTGGGTGAGGGGATTGGGGAGGGGTCTTCCCCCGTTGGCACCGCCTCCTCTGTTCTCATTCCCGAGGACTATGGTATTAAACAGCAAAAATTCAACTGAGTGAATTTAAAGATCAAATTGGCTGTATTCAACCTTTCATGAATTGGGCAGCTTCTCATCTAGCAACAGAAAGGAGCTCTGCTTGGCTGTGGAAAAGGAAGGATTTTTAAATGCAGAAAGGGGGGAAGAAAAAGGAAATTATCAGCAAAGAATGCATTGTTTCAGGCAAGGTCCCCTTCCTAAGGGGACCGAAGGGTCTCTTGGGAGGGATTATTTTACTAGTCCTGACCAGGTAATTCCAAGTCGATTGGTTAAAGTTTACATTCTTAGGGAGTTGAAACTGCCCTTAGGTTAGGTATTAAATCTTTGCTGATTGGGGCTTAGCACAGGTGACTCCAATTTGGGCCTGTTCTCTCCTTTATAACAATGGAGAGAGCACCGAGGGCCCCTTCCAGTAGCTACATGTGGTAGGGAGAGAGACTGGGGTTTGTTTCCAGTTTCCTCCTCAGATGGAGAGAAGTACACTGACCGAGGGATGAGAATATGAAAGATCCCCACAATCCTCGAGTCCCAGGGATGAAAATGGCTCTGCATCTAGCCAGCCTGGCATCGGCTGCACTTCTCCAGACCTCTCGGTATGCCCATCTGCTGGAAACCTATTTCGCTCTAAAGGCCTGTGATTGCAGAGTCTTCAATAGTAGCAAGGAAGGCTTGGTTTTACATCACAAAGAAACACTTTTTGAGGGTAAAGCCCACAAACCAAGGCTCTTTATTTTCCACTTTTTAGTGGATGTAGCTAAAAGGAATATACATATATATTTTGCTTTCTTATTTCTGCAAGTGTGTACATTTCGGTGCCTGTTGGCTGAGGTGAGTTAACCTTTGGGGTTCTGGAATCATCTCTCTTCTCTCACCTCTGTTGGGATGGAAGAAATTTTCTCTGCCCTTCACGGACCTTCTAGCTGGACTAAGAATCAAATTGACATGAGACAGATTAGTAGGAGAAAATCAGATTTGATAGTGTATGTACAAGGAATCCACACAAACATGGGAAAGGCCACATGAAGCCTGTATGACTTCCTGAGCTAAGGAGTGGGGTAGGGTCTGGAGATTCAAAGGGGAAGAAGACCATTAGCAGGAAGGTGAGGAGCTGTTGGGAAAACAAAATTTGCCCTGGAATGCAAATGAATTTCTTAGGTAAAGAGGCATCTCTGTTAATATCTCTTTTCCTGGTACCAGCTGTCCTTTCCAATGTAAATTTAGGCAATAGAGGGGGGAGGTAAGAGCTTTTCCTACACCTGCTGGGTTTTGATTGCTTTAACTCATAATAGTTTCCATGCCATAGTGGCCCATCTTGGGGCTGCCTGCTCTTGACCACCACACCCCCTTGTTAGAACAAGATCAGAATTTAGGAATTTGTGTGCTTTACTCTAGAAAAGAGATCATGTAAAGGAGAGCTGCTGTTTCTCGTCCACTAGAGGTGTTGAGCTGTTCGTCTTCCCTTCTCCATTCTTCTCCAAACAATACATGCTCCGTGGTCTGGAGACTAACAAGGGAAGCAAACAAACATTTATATGAAATTATATTCAGAGAGTCATCTTATACAAATGTGGAGGAGAGGACAAAATGATTTTTTAATTTTTTTAATGTAAAGTGCCTGTGATGGGGGAAACAAAGGCAAAAAAAAATTAAAAATTTCCTTACTGCATGTAACCCATTGGCAAGTCCTTGAAACAGGCAGGGCGAACCTTCCTCTGGGAGCTCAGCTGCCTCGATGTTGATACTCTGCTAGAGGCAAAAGGCAATCTTAGCCCGACCCCCCAGGATCCTGTAAGTCTACTTTAACATGTAAAAATTCCTTTGGAAACTTTCTTTATCTCTCCCCACTCCCACCTCCCACCCCAAGATATCTGTTCGCAAGCATCCTGCAAGCATATGGCCCACTGATATACATCCGAATGGTCTCATGACTAAGGTTTACTAGATGATAATAAATGACTTTTTCTTCACAATAGCTAGTCCCCTCAAGGTCCTGGGAATCTTGTTTCCAAAATACCTTGGAGGTTTGTGCTGGCTCTAACCCCCTCCCAACTTGAAAGTTAAAATGAGTCACCTGTCACAATCCCAGTGCAGCTCTTTCTGCCCACAGGTCCTGTCCCCATGCTTTAATGAAGCCACCTGAAAGTGTGTCAAGAATTCTTTCTTGACCATTTGCTCTGGACTCCCATTTCCATATCACCTGGAGATGGAGTTTACAAAAGGATATAGTAGCAGACTATCTCACATTTATTTTCATAATCTCCACCTCATTGAGTTAACATTTACCTCAATTTTATCGTTAGCTTTACTAAGTTGCAAAACTGAAGTTGACTTATGTGGTTTTTATCTTTCTACTGAAGTATTTGAGTGTCTTTAGACTTATCTTTATCTGATTGCCAGTTCTGTTATCTTGGTTTAAAAGATGGGCAAAATATGATTGTAAACTAAAAATAATCATTTCATCAACATTTAAGGTGCGGCTCAATTTCTTCATACCAATGAATAATGAATTATGAGTGTGCATCTTAGCTAGGTGGAATTGTAGCGAGAATTTGAAGACAGGTAGTGAGCTATAAAACAATTTAGAAATTGACCACTTACAAGTCTTGTCTTTTTTTTTTTTCAAAGATTTTATTTATTTGTTCAGGAGAGAAAGAGAGAGCACGAGTGGGAGGCAGGGAGAGGGAGAAGCAGGCTCCACACTGAGCAGGGAGCCTGATGCGGGGCTCGGATCCCAGGACCCTGAGATCATGACCCGAGCCGAAGGCAGACACCCAACCAACTGAGCCAACCAGATGCGCCCCCACTTACGAGTTTTATGAGAGCTGGAAAACCATATCTTGTGTACTCGGCAACCTTCAAACATTTTAGAGTAATGTGTGTCTAGCTTTGGTCCTCTATCGCAAAGCTTCCAGAAGAATTGGAATGTTACAAAAGAGTGATGAAAATGGTCATAGGAACAACTTAACTTCACAATTACGTGAAGACTGCTAAACAAAAGGAAATAACTTTGAGTAAAAGAAGTGACTAAGGATAGCAAAAGCCACAGAGCATGGGGGGGCCATCAGTGAAAACCTTAAAATGCTGGTTAGGCAACTGTAGGTGGGGTACACCCTAATGCAACTCATTTCCCCAAGAAGGCCTTGAACGTGGTTGCCTCGGAGAGCTCCTTTGTTGTGTTATTTTGTAATTAGCTCTCATAAGCTCAAGTGAAAATACCAAGGGTGTCAGCAGTATTTTAGGAAATGACTTGCACATCTTTTAGAGACTGCCCTTTGCTTTGTAGGAGATGGAACACGTTTTTTAACTTTTTATTTTGGAGTAATTTTAGGTTTATAGAATAATTGTAATGATAGTCCAGGGAATTTTTATATATGCCTCAGCCAGTTTTCCACAGGGTTAGCATCTTACACTAACATAGTACATCTGTCAAAAAAAAATCAACATGGATATATAACTATTAAATAAATTCCAGACTTTTTGAATTTCACCAATTTTTCCACTAATGTGCTCTTTTTTATTCCAGGACCCAATACCTTCTAGTTCACCCAGTTGAAGTGTACAGTTCAAAATGTTTTTTAGTATAGTCACAGACTTGTGTTCCCATTGTCACGATCTAATTTTGGAACACTTTTGTCCCTCCTGCCTCAAAGAAATCCCCATATTGTTAGCAGCTCCCACTTCTTCCCAAATCCTACCACTCCTTGCCTCTCCCTGCACAGTCCCTGGCAACCACTAAGAATGTATTCTTTCTCTGTAAATTGACCTATCCTGGCTGTTTCCTATAAATGGAGTCATACAATGTGTGCTTTTTTGTGATTGGTTTGTGCAATTTTCAAGGGTCTTTGGTGAGTTTTGATTGGGTGCTCAGGCTTTGTTGTATTTTAACTGTGGGGTATTTTGAGACCTGGATTTAAAGTACAGTCCTTTTAAGCAAATTTGGGTTTCCTTCTGCCAGGGCACCTGGGAGCACTCCCAATCCAGGCTCACTTAAATTGCATTTTCTGCTTTGGATTTTTTTTTTTTTTTTTTTTGCCATACAGGGCATGTAAATTTAGGCCTCCAAACTCATTCTCAGGGGAGTCTTTGTACATTTTGTCTCTCCACCGAGAGTTGCAGCCCATATAAACACACATCCCACTGTCTTGGCTGTGGGAAGAGCGCTCTTCCCCAGTGAGGGGTTGCCTTTCAGGAGTTTAAGAGTAGTCCTGGCTTTGAGACATGTCTTCGCTTCAAACGGAGTCTCTAGTTCTTCCTCCCACCGCTCCTTTCTCAGGCTGCTCTGTCTCTGGTGCCTAAACTCTAGATTCTCGGGAGCACATGCCAGTGGAACATCTGATTTCTCCTTTTTTGCATTTCTGCTTTCTTGCATTTCTGGCTTCTAAGGAATTTTCTGACTTTTCCACCAGTTCAGCTGTGCATGAAAATGAACAAGCATGTCAACATGAGCTCATGTTTAGCTTAATAAATATAGATGATCTGCACGTAGGAATATTTTCAGGTCTGTGCAAGAGTTCGTGTCTACACCTATTTCCTTTCACTGTCGGCTGAAAGGGTCTGCAGGGAGTGACAATCCATTAGCAGTGAGTACACCTATACCCTGATCTTGGTTTCTAATACCTTTCTCCAGAACAAAATAAAAACAAAACGAAACACCAAAGCTCCTAGTGATGAGGATGTGTCAAATTGACATAGGAAGGAGCCCACCGAAAGCGTTTTGAGCAACAAAGTAAAGAAGCCTTAGATTGTAGAAGTATAAATTATTGATCTATAATCTACAGATTATAAGCCAAAGTATAAAGCAGACATTAGTGAGTTCATGCTGATATAGATAAATAATTGAATAAGTAAATAATGGGGGAAAATAGGCAAATCTCCTTGCTGAAGAATTCCAAGTAATACTCTTCCCTCAGGGAGGGGATAGTATAACTTTCCACTCCATGGGTGTGGGGCATGCATCGTGACTTCCTTCCAAAGAGGATAGTATGGAAAGAGAAGGCGGGGGGTGGGGGGGAGTAGTTATCAACAGCAATAATTATATGGGTGGTGTGTTACCCCCTTAATATGGTGTGGGGAAAGTGACACTTCTGCCATCTTTCTTTCCAAAAACCATAACCCTTGTCTAATTATGAGAAAAACATCAGACAAATCCCAGTGGACAGAGTCTACAAAGTACCAGATGAATATTCCTCAAACCGCCAAGGTCATCAAACACATAGAAAGCCTGAGAAACTGTCATAACCAAGCAGACCCTAAGGAGATATGACAACTAGATGAAGTGTGGTTTCCTGCATGGGATCCTGGGACAGGGAAAGGGCATTACATAAAAACTAAAGAGATCTGAATAAAGGGTGTACTTTAGTTAATACTAGTGTATTAACCTTGATTCCTTAACTGTGACTAATGTACCATAAGATGTAAGGTGCCGGTAACACGGGAAAGTGGGCTGCGCAGAGTCTGGACTGTGCAATTTTTTTGGTAAATCTAAAACTCTTCTAAAAAATAACATTTATTTTAAAAACTGGTGCTTTTTATTTTTATTTATTTATTTTTAATTCCAGTATCGTTAACCTACAGTGTTACCTTAGTTTCAGGCGTATAATATAGGGATTCAGTAATTCTCTACATCACTGGGTGCTCATCACAAGGGCCGTCTTAGTCCCCCTCACCTGTTTCACCCATCCCCCCACGCTGATGCTTTTTGTACTTAAGCTTAGATGATTAGTTGTGCCGTAACTATAAACATCAAACTCCCCGTATTGTCAGAAATGGAAGTTGGGACCAGTATGCTTTTAGAGAATTTCTTAGAAACATAGAAAGAAAACATGCTGTTCCACTGGGATGCATTCGTGCGTTAGAATTACTTTTTGCTTTAAGGTCAGATTTCAGGAAATCTTTGCGTGTACCTAAGTCCCTTTCAGTAAAGATGTGAAGGACTTTTGGTTCATCCTGAATCCTCCGGCTCCTCGTCAGGTAATTTTCATGAATGAATGGTTGTTTCCTAAGATAAATATTTCTCTTCCCGTAATATCAAACAGTAGAACCATCCCCCCCCCCCCCCCCGGGCAAATCTCTCCATGTGTCCGCCGTTGCTCAATGAGATAGTTCCTCATTAAGTTTCGACCTTGGAAACGCTATTCTGCTTCTCACTTCTCCATTCACCAGTGCAAGAATCCGTGCACAAATCTGCTTATAAGGAGTGATGGACTACTAGCTGTATAAACGTAGACTGAAGTTTAGACTCGTGTTGTGCAATTGACATTTGGGTTTCCCTCTGAGATCTGTCCCGTGAACACACCTGGCTCTTTGGCAGCGGGGAGATGGCCAGAACAGACTGTGGGGAGCTGCGTTCCAGGCTGAGAGCTGGTATTTATTAGACTTGTATTAGACAAGCCGTTGAGACGTTCTGAACCTGATTCCTGGTTTGTGAAATAAAGCTAATAATGCCTACCGTAAGGGGTTGTTGTGAATATCAGAGGAGGTTGGTGATCCCCGGGGAAGGTGTTAGCAGAGTGTTGGGCAAACACCGAAGTGTCCTTTGCTGTCATTTCCCCGTTGCCAGCTCTGTCCCACGTTTGACTCTCATGGGGAAGAACGCTCGTGTCACGGCGCGGAACTTCAGGGAGGCGGGTGTGGGTGCTGTTCGGCTGGCATCTGATGCACAGGAAGAAAACACTTGACTTTGCAGATGCCAGGGGAGGAAGGAACTTGGATTCTTCAAGGCAGAAAAGGTGGGACAGAAGAAGTAAGTGAAGAAACGGCTGACAGGTGGAAGCAAAGCTTTTTTTTTTTTTTGGACCATCGTGAAATGGGAGGGTGGCGATCCAAGCTGATATATGAGTAGATTTCTTGTACCTAGGAAGTGGGAAAGAAGCTTTTTATCAGGTAAACATTACTTATCAACTGAAATGCTGGGGTTGTTAGTTTGGGTGTGTTCGTAGCCACCAGAATGGTTTTGCATGTGGGAATATTAGGAAAATCACCTGTATTCTAAAGCAGACGCTGAGGCAGTTTTTTATTTATCAGACAGGTGGGTATATAGAAGATACAACTTCTTTCTATCTCTTCTGATGAAAAGGAAAACAGCTTACGCCCTGAGGAGGTATGTGGGTCATAGATATCCTGATTCTATCATCTGGCAATATTTCTACTTTCAGCTTCCAGGCATAGTGCTAATCTAGCTATAAATAAAACTTTTTACAATGAGTGCTTCCTATATACTGTGCTAAATAAACACTCTGCACGAATTATCTCACGTAAGCCTCACAGCACCTCTATGTGGCAAATCATACCCCCCCCAGCCCCGTGGAAAACTGGGAAAACATGTGACTTGTGTGAGATCCCATGTAGCCATGGGATCAGCGGTACAGCTGGGATTTCGAGCCAGGAATTTTGGGTTCCAACGCTGGACTCTTATCCACTCTTGTATTTTTATGTCAAGGGGTATGAAGTGCAGCCTCAAAGCAGGAATGGTTAGGAGAGTATTTGGGAAGTCTCGGGATGAACTAGAACACAAAGCAGTTTGGGAACTGCCCCATTTGGGTTGTGCAGTGGGGTGCCGTGATCTGGCGAATATGTTTTTTTCTCCTGTCCATAACGGGAGATACTCTGCAAGGGCAGGTGGCCCCCATGCTCTGTGCTGGGGCAGTCACAGCCCTCCCCTGCCCGGGGGGTTTAGTGCTGAGTGTCAGCTTTTAAGAACAACACTGGAAAACTGAGGTATGGCTGAAGGAAGGCGAGCAGCCTTATACCTAGTTCACATAGGGGTCATTGAAGGAAGAAGGGGTGTTTAACTTAGAAAAGGCTGATATGATTGCGGTTTTCAGATATTTGAAGAATGTGATTATGCTATATCCTCAGCAGAATTAAACTCGCGGGACAGAAACTTTAGGGAGGTGGGTTTCCATTCATCATAAAGTTCCCTATTACTGAGAGTTGCATAGATAAAAGAATTGATGACTGTTGGAGTTCGTGAGTCCCCGTCCCTGGAAGTATTCAAGCAGAAGCTGCATGATGATGATTCCCGTCATCAGGAGCTATGCCCTTCCTTCCTGTTGTCCCTATCTGCAGGTCCCGAGTCCTGTTTCTTATCCAGCTGCCACTCCTCGTGATTCTCGTTTTAGTATTAATGGACAAAATAAGTCAGTGGTTTATGGAGCAACCTTTCTCAGTGGGCATTTGAAGATCACAAGATCTATAAATGTAAACCAGAATAGTTAGATCAAATCATGGTATTTTCAAGCAACAGAACCATAGACAACTGTCAGAGAGAATGAAGGCGGATTTGAAAGATGTCCGTCACATTGAATAAAAGGAAGTTGTTGAACAACATGTATATTATGATCTCATGTCTCATTTAAATTAAAAAA
>JAPYYM010001182.1:0-13761 GCA_028534135.1 Potos flavus | reverse complement strand
AAGATTTTATTTATTTATTTGTCAGAGAGAGAGAGAGCACAAGCAGGCAGAGTGGCAGGCAGAGGCAGAGGGAGAAGCAGGCTCCCTGCCGAGTAAGGAGCCCGATGTGGGACTTGATCCCAGGACCCTGGGATCATGACCTGAGCCAAAGGCAGCCGCTTAACCAACTGAGCCAACCAGGCGTCCCCCTACATTTGTATCTTTAGGGTAAATACCCAGTAGTGTGATTGCTGGGTCGTAGGGTAGCTCTATTTTCAACTTTTTGAGGAGGAGCCAATATGTTTTAATGAGAGTCTTGCTTTGGATCCTTGCTCTCAAATAAACTTCAGTCGAGTCAGAGACAAGAGATCAAGAGCAAGAGTAGAAGCAAAAAGGAGATGAGGTGGTAGACACAAGGGAGGGGGGTAGGATTTTGTGTACCCAGGGGTGCAGGGTGGCATTTTGGGTACTTGTAGTAGAGTTGATATTGATGAGACTACAAAATGGGTGCATGCCAGTAGGGAGCAACTCAGTTCTGTGGGGACTTCCCAGGGATAATCATTTGGAAAGTCCTGCGAAGTATTTCTGACAGCTAGGTGAAG
The DNA here is from genome assembly GCA_028534135.1 of Potos flavus. Classification (NCBI taxonomy): domain Eukaryota; kingdom Metazoa; phylum Chordata; class Mammalia; order Carnivora; family Procyonidae; genus Potos; species Potos flavus. The sequence goes on along the minus strand of JAPYYM010001182.1, from coordinate 13,180 downwards.
GGCTGAAGTGCCACAGCCTAGTGCCTACGAGCATTCCAAGTTGGTCTTTTTTTAGCTTATTTATAATTCAAAAACTTTCCTCTGCTGATGAAAGCTCCAGTGGGCACAGAACTGTGTTTATCTTTAATCCCAACCTGAAATAGCGACGAGCTGTTCAGAGGCATGCTTGCACACCTCCATGCTGCACAGCTCCCTAGTTATTTTTAATTTGGTTTATAGAGAGTGTGAGGCTTCGCTAGGCAAAACCCTTCAGTGCTGCCTGATATTTTGGGTGGGAGAGTGCCTATGCCTTGGGAGAAGTGAAGGCTCAACGAATACAGTTTTATAACCCATTGTTCTGGGAGGGAGACTAATTATCTGGCTTTATTTAAACTAAGCCTTGACTGAATATATTTGAAGTCCTGAATATAACTGGTAGAAATATGCTAATATCCAGGTCAGGCTTTCTGAATGTCTACAGTGCATTCAAGAACTGGTTGTCTAGATAGCCACTTAAGCTATTAGTTCAGAAGAAAATCCTAATTCGTTGCTGTGTGTTTTGATATAGTAGATGGACTGTGTGGGAAGGTCATTTGGTTGTGAGAATTACAATTTAGCTTTTACTTCAATGTAATGACTGGTCATTATATTGGCTTTAAGTAACTTTGTATGACCATATGGGAAATTTGAAATATCTGTAAATTGGCAGTTAGAAATTGGGATAAAAGACCCAGAGCAACCTGGAAGCCCTGAGCCTTTGGTAAAATAAATGGTATTATTGATGCTTATTTTTGCAGATATTGGATGATGGAGGGGATCTTACTCACTGGATTTATAAGAAGTATCCTAATATGTTCAAGAAAATCAAGGGCATAGTAGAGGAGAGTGTTACTGGAGTCCATAGGTAAGATTTGACATGGGCGTACCTGGTTTTATGCAGCCTAGATATATATTCTGATGATCACATACCTATAGAATACATTGTGTTAAAAATCAGAACCTGCTCTGAGGTATTGAGATCTAAGTCTGCACACTTGTTTTTTTTTTAACAATGCAAATAACCTAAAATTGGGAGTTGGGGACAAGTAAGGGAATAAGTGTAGTCCTCGTGTTTTCTAGTCATTGTAATGAAATGACTGCTTGTCTTTTTTATTTTTATTTTTTTATGTATTTTTATTTTTTTGCTTTTTTATTTTTTTGCTTTTTTTTTTGTTTGTCTTTTTTAGATGAATTCATTTATTCCATAGATATTTATTTAACTTCTACAATGAGCTAGGAACTTCTAGGAACTGTGCTAGGGATCTAGCAATGGGCAAAACAGAGAAAAACTTGGGTCCTCATAGAGCTTACATTTTTACTTAGAGAACAAGGATTTAGGGTCTGTTTCTCAAATGAGCAGTAATTCCCTCGGTAAAATTGAAATAATTTCTGTTTACTATTATACACTCATTGAGAACTGAAAGTATGAAATGGGAGTTTTAAGGAAGTAAACTCTGAATAAGCCACCATCACTGCTTCAATATATTATGATCTTTTTGAAAATACCATACCTTCAGACTCTTAGCAAGAGATGAATTTTGAATAAAATACTTGGTTCTAATTTTTAGTCGATTCAACTTAAAATGAAACTCCTGTATGTAGATATACATATTTATGGGATGTATATGTATTGAGATTATAAAATTGAAACTATTTGAAAGTTAAAATTGTTGCATTAGAGTAGTGGGATTCAAATAGTACTTAAAGTTACTCTGTATAATTTAAAAGGGGAATAAAATTAATGAGCAATTTAAAATTTTACATTTTAGTTCTTCAAATTTAGAAGTGGGTCAAAGATTTTCCCCACATGCCTTGTAACTAAGATCTTCATTTCTAAGCTGTATACAAACTTTAGAAAGGTAACCTTTATTTCTCTAGATACACCTTAATGGGATGAAACTAGCATGTCTCATGCTCTCATGCCTATACAACATATTTCTGTAATTTGTTATGAAACTGACAGTAGGTTGTAGTATCTCACCGTTTTGTGTTCTTTGTGATTTCCCTCATCCTCAGGCTGTACCAGCTCTCCAAGGCTGGGAAGCTGTGTGTTCCAGCAATGAACGTTAATGACTCGGTCACCAAACAGAAATTTGACAACCTCTACTGTTGCCGTGAATCAATTCTAGATGGGTAATGTTTTATTATCTTTGGAATGAACATGAGTTGTTGAATTGAGGTTCTGAGTTTTTTGGTTTTGGTTATTTCTGGAAATCATTCATGTAGCACCTCTGGATCTATCACTACGTCATACTCAATATTTTATAACCCAGATCTACCATTGCTATCCCTATGACAAGCACATCTATTTCACTTAAAAAATCAGACTAGCCTCTATCTATTGATGGCAGAGTTTTTACTTTTGTGACCCTATCAGGCCTGCAAGTCAGTAACTAAAGTCATAAACAGCAAAGAATCTTTGATGACTGGGGAAGAGGTTCCTGGTGTTCCTATTCTAGGTCATGTTACTAGTTTTTAAATTCCAACCAGCATATAATTCTCTGGCCATCTGGAAAGTTGTGGTGAGCAAAAAGTCAATCCCAGAGGCATTTCTAGTCTTTTAAATCTGTAAGGACTACAAGTCTGACAAAATCTACTTAAGTATATACCAAATACTATGTTCCTCTAATGCCCAGTTTCTGTTTCCACATTTGTGTCCAGATAATCCTTCATCCTTGTTGAGAAGAGTCAGTAATTCCCTACGTGAAACCATTAAATCGGTTTAGAATGTTGCCAAGCCAAATGGTTTCCATCATGTTTAGGTTAATGGAAAAGCTAAGAAAGGGCCTGTGGGCCACATTACTAACCAGTCTGGACCCTAGGCAGTTTGCAGCACCACAGGTGTTAGAGCCAGAAGGCCTGGTTTGACTGTTGGCTCGATCATTTAGGTTTTGGAATAATTATTTAGCCTCTCCGCGCCTATTCCCTCATCTGTAAAATGGTGACAGTAAGTCCTACATCATAGAGTTATTGTGAGGATTAAGTAGGATAAGGTAAGAACCTGGTGTTCAACATTAGTTCCCTTGCCCTTCTTTCTAGAACCCTGTACACTGAGTTCTGGATTGAATTAGATCTTAGGGGAAGCTTTTTGCTTTAAAATCTTTTTGGAGGGGGGCAGATATTCAATGCAAATTCAGTTTATTGCTAATTTTTATTTCTATAGAGTCAATAGTATTATCAGATAGATTGGACATGTAAATGAATTCTCAATCCATCAGTCTGTTTATAAACTCCGCCTTGTTTTGGCTACATAAAAGTGTTCCAGCGTACGTAAATAGCTTTGATGAATAGCTTTGTACCTGATGTCCCTTGAGGAAGAGAGGCAGAAAAGCTCAAGAGTAAAGCAATGGAAGCTCATAAATAAAATCTATTGATTTTCTTTGCTGTGATAACCATTCCAGGACCATTCTCCTAAACCGTGACTTTTGAGTACGATAGTAGCCCAGCTAGATTTACTCTCTTCACTCTACAAGAATTGCCTCTTAATTGATAGATTTTTAATAATTAATTAATTAATTTATGTTAACATACACTGTTACATTAGTTTCAGGTGTACAATATAGTGATTCAGCAATTCCATATATCGCTTAGTGTTCATCCCAAGTGCACTCCTTAATTCTCATCACCTGTTTCACCCATCTTCCACCCACCTTCCCTCTGGTAACTTATCAATTTGTTCTCTGTAGTTATAAGTCTGTTCCTTAAAAAAAAAGAAGAAGAAAGAAAGAAAGTCTGTTTCTAGACATCTCTCTCTTTCCCTCTCTCTCTCTCTCTTTTTCCTGTGCTCATTTGTTTTGTTTCTTAAATTCCACATATGAGTGAGACCGTATGGTATTTGTTTTTTCCCGACTGGCTTATTTCACTTAGCATTATGCTTTTCAGCTCCATCCGTGTCATTGAAAATGGCAAGATTTCATTCTTTTTAATGGCCAAATAATATTTGATATTTATTGAGTTTCACTGGGGCTCATGGAGTTGTACTAGTTCCCACTGAGGAATTGTCAAATCATTAAGAAGACAGGATTCCTACCTTTACAGACTATTTTCACAGGAGAGGTAAATAGATCAGTGAACAGAAAGAGTCACAAATATTTGTAGGAACTGTCTATCTCAGAATAAGCTAGTTTTAATTGAAAACTTTCTTCTGCCTAGTGAGGGATCCCTAGAGAAGGGACATTGGCTCAACCCAAAGAGAAACAAGAACCTACTGCTACAAGTTCTTCCAAGAGACTCTAAAGACAATAAAGACATTTATTCTAGCTTCATAGAGAATCAGAGACAAAAAAGTAGAGCAGGTCTGAGAAAGAATCAGCCCCAGAAAGCTCACTCTCTCATGCAGTCAGTATTGTGCATTTCCAAGCTCTTCTCCCTCTTGCCGCCCATTACCCTCTGTGTGGAATTAATGAGGGACCTGTTGGCCCTTCTGACGCTGCTAAATGTAGCCCTCATTTATCAGGGTTATCTTCTATGTTTCTGTCTCATTCAGTAAGCTAGAATAATGTTTCCATTAAGCTAGAGCTTTGTCTCCTAAATAAAAAATGTTATTTTTATTTTCTTCTATCTCTTATTTCCAAAAATTATATAATAAATGTATATTGCTTTTTGTTTAAAAGTTACTTTTCAGTCTATAGCTTCTTCCCTTCTGCACCACTCCCAAGACAAGAGGAAAAAAGAAAAAAAAAAAAACCCTCATCTATAGCTGGAATTGATCGGATAGCATGGAGTGAGAAAATACATATTTTATTCAACTTTTCTTTCTAGTCATTAGATAGCATAGAAACCAATTTCTTTCAGAATGGAACAAACAAACAAACATAAAATCAAAGGGACCCAATCTAATCTTAAGGAAGAAATGAGAGAAGATTTTTCTGATTTAATGGTTTTTCTTCCCCTAGACTTAAAAGGACAACAGACATGATGTTTGGTGGAAAGCAGGTGGTGGTCTGTGGCTATGGAGAGGTAAAGCATAACTTTTCACTTACTAGGTGTATAAAATGGGATTTTGGTGAAATATACCAGATTCTTTTATTTAAGGGATGTGAGAATACATTCACTCACCACTCTAGATGGGAAAAAAGTAACTTTAGAAGCCCTCTGCTTAAAGTACAATCTTTTTCCCTTTGCATTTTGGCCATTTTTTCTTAAGTTGATTTTCTGACTTGTTCCAGCGCACTGTTTATGATGTTCTCATAGCTTGTGTTTTGATTATAAATCGTGAGTGTGGGTGTTCTTATGTACCTGCATGTGCTAAACGGGCTAGGAGTTTGTTTATAAACTGCATTCATTTATTTGTTTCTTCTTGTTTTTCCCCAAGTATGAATCTATTCTGTGAAATTGCTTTTGGGGGCGGAAAATGGAGTACAGTTTACCAGAAGCTTTGAGATGTTGTTTTCTCACTGACTTTCCTTATTATGTGTACTCTCTCCCCTCTTCAGGTGGGGAAGGGGTGCTGTGCTGCTCTAAAAGCCATGGGCTCTATTGTGTATGTAACTGAGATTGACCCCATCTGTGCTCTTCAAGCCTGGTAAGCATGCAAAAGGAGACTTGCCTTTTCCTCTATGCTACCATCTATTGGGATCTTGTCACCAAAGAATGGCCTGGTTAATGCCATATTTTATCGTAGAGGGGCCCAGATCCTGAGAGATGCTGCTGTTAACTGTAAGCTCCCCTCTTCCAAAGATCAAGTAGCCCTGCTCCAAGAAAGCAGAGACTATCGGAGAAGCTAAAATTTTGAATTCCTGTGGAAATCATAAGAGGGGATGACTTGAGCCAAAGAACAAGTAGCTCCTTACCTTCTCCATATATAATCCTCCCTTTTTTTTTTTTAAAGTAAGCTCTACGCCCAACGTGAGGCTTGAGCTCATGACCCCAAGATCAAGAGTTGCATGCTCCACCAGCTGAGCCATCCAACTCTTCTCCCTTTGAAAACAATGATCAAAAAAGAAATAAGTTGGCATCAGATCCTTTCTGATGTGATGCACTGAAAAGAACACTTCTGTGATATTCTTCTCCTAAATGTATAACCTGAATCTCATCAGGAGGAAACATCAGGAAGATCCAGATAAAATCTACTGTCTCTGAGTGAAGGGTATAGGGGAGTTTGTACTATTTTTGTAATTCTTAAGTTTGAAATTATGGTTTCTGTCTCATCCATAAAATGTGGCTAATGATGTCTACCTCAAAGAGTTGCAAAAGTTCAGTAAAATAATTACATAAGTATTACATATGACTATACATTATATAATATATAATTCTATGAAGTATAAAACTGCTCTCACATAATAAATGCTCACTAAATGGTAGGTATTAAAATTGCCTCTTGCGATCCTCAGCAGGATGGAAATACCACTGTTCCCAAAAACTATTGCAGAGCTCCAGTGTCCTTAGCCTCCATAACCCACCCAATCTTTACCATTAACCTTCCAGAGGAAGGTACCCAGGATAGAGTAAGGCATGGCATAAAGATTTTGCTATACCCATCTTCCCCTACTCTCTACTCCTCACACATCCCAGCCATAAACTGCAAATTTCCCCAATAGATTTGTTGGCTTTCTCTGAGTCAGGGCTCATTAACATGTTTTAATACTGATTGAGACACCGATTCAAATTATCTTATAGACATGAACTGATCACTTACTGTGTAATAGGTACTGTGCTCTGTGCTTAGAATGAGTAAGATGAATATATGAATGAAGCAAGGTCCTGCTTTTAGAAGCACACAAATAACAACTGTGAGTGGAATAAATGCTATGATGGGGGTAAACAGTACATGCTTCTGTAGGAGCCAAAGGAGAAATACCTAACTAAAGAGCAAAGAGGCAGGGTAGGACGAGATGTCAATAGAGCTGAGTCTTGAAACTTGTGTAAGTCATTTCTTAGTTTGGAAGTAAGTTCCAGATATAAGGAACATGTCAAAAGGAGCATAGTCACCAAGGAAGGAGAGAGCATGGCACATTTAAGAAGATGGAAATACTTTAATGGAGCTGGCAGAGAGGATAAATTTGGGGGAGTGGTAATATCTAAGGTAGGAAGCATATGTGAATATAATCATATATCCGCATAAATATTTAGGTCTTATCCTGAGAACAGGCAATTTCACTGAAGTATTTTAAGCAAGGAAGTGACTTGATCTAAATTGCATGTAGGGAAATTACTCTGCAAAGTAAATTAGAGAGACATAAACCTAGAGATGATGAGATCGGGCCAGGGGCTACTGTAGGAATCCAGGCAAGAGGTAATAAGACCTGAACATACACAAGATCAGCATATATGGAGAGGAGGGTACCTATTCAGGAGATTTTAAAGAATTAAGGAAAAACAATCAGATTTGTTGACAACTTCAGTTAGGGAAAGGGTAGGCTAGGACATTCTAGTTTATCTGGCTCATTCAGTTGGGTGAACAGTAATGCTGTTGATCAAGATAGAAAATATAAAAGAGAAAATAGAGTTTAGGAGTACAGAAAAGATAATGAGGTTTTGTTCAAACCCAATAAGTTTGAGATTCTTATGGGACATCCAGGAGAAGCTATCCAATAGATAATTTGATCCAAGGCTCGGAAGCTTCAAAGAGCTCTAACCTAAAGATATATTTGTGCAGATCAGCCGCCAAGAAGAGTCATTTGCAGCCAAGGGAAGCCAAGTATGGATAAATACTGAAAGAATAAATAAAAGAGACAGGGCAGCAGTCTCCAGAGTACCAGCATTTAAAGACTGAGTAAGATTGTAAAGGAACTATCAGAAAAGTAGGAGGAAAACCAGGAGAGAACAGTATCATGGACTCTAAGGAGTATAGTTTTAAGAAGGTAAATAATGTTTAATGTAGGAAATTAAGTGATGTAAGAGTCTAAGATTTATTTATTTATTTATTTATTTAGTAAGTATCCAGAAGATCGTTGATGATCTTGGGGAGAGTAGTTTCAATAGGTGAGATTCAGTGGCTAAATTGCACTTTCCGGAAACTCAGTTTGGGAATCTCATGGTAACTCCTAGGTCTCTATTTTCAGGAAGAATTAAGTTGCAGTGATGCAAAGAAACCTTTATTTCTGTCCTGCATGAACTAAGGAGACGGTTTGAATTTTTCACTGCTAAGAATAATGTAGCTATATCAAGAAATGACATTGTAGGTCCTGAAGGAACTTGGTTATAGCTTTTGAGATTCTGTGGCAAAAGGCTCCCAATTACCTCTGTTAATTGATCATGCTTTATTTTTACAGTATGGATGGATTTCGACTGGTGAAATTAAATGAGGTCATCCGGCAAGTGGATATTGTTATTACCTGTACAGGTAAGATTTTGACACGTACAATGGAGTGACATTTCCAGTGGTTTCATGGAACAAGTGAAAAATGACCAGAAATGTTATGAATAAAACCAAACTCGAAAAGCCAGATACAGAGGTCTACCAAACCAGTCAATCTTTCACGTTCTTCCCACCTCTTTAGAACTCTGACCAAAAGTTGGGGCGCCTGGGTGGCTCAGTGGGTTAAAGCCTCTGCCTTCGGCTCAGGTCATGATCTCAGGGTTCTGGGATTGAGCCCCGCATCGGGCTCTCTGCTCGGCAGGGAGCCTGCTTCCCCCTCTCTCTCTGCCTGCCTCTCTACCTACCTGTGATCTCTCTCTCTGTCAAATAAATAAATAAAATCTTTAAAAAAAAAAAAAAAAGAACTCTGACCAAAAGTATATACCATCTAGATCATCCCTAGAGGAAAGTTTCTCTTTAACTGTTCTGTAACTGCATCCTTCTCAATTACCACGGAGATGGCTAAGTTCTCTTAGCCTACTAAGTTATCCTAGTAGATAAGTTTTATTTGGGAAACCAGATCTTATATTTGTACATTTGATTTTTTATTTTACTTCCAAAAGTAAAGTATATTTCTCTCTAGTGTCTGTAATTAAAGCAGGCCAGAGAAAAATTCATAGTTAGAGAAATGGGAAAGGTAGTTGTATTAATTCCCAATGAGGTAGATTGGAGTTTTAGAGAGGAATATGCAGAAATGGCTAGTTTCCTTGGGCTGAGATACTTTGTCTTCATGGTGGGACCATAAACTGCTAGAACACTGGTTTTTATTCATAATTATATTTTAGAGGAGGAAAATCAGAATATTTAAGAATAAAAATGTATTTGTAGCTTCAGGGTGAGATGGGGGCAGAGAAGAGGGACCATAAGAAACTGTTCTTGCTTCACATCAACCCTCATGTCTTTTTTTATAGCTTTATTGAGATGTGATTCACAAACCATACATTTCACTCATTTTAAGTGCACCTTTCAGTATTTTCGAGCAAATTCGCAGGGTTGTACAACCATCACCACAATCTAATTTTTTTATTGAGATAATTCACATACCATAAAATTTACCCTTTTTAAGTATATAGTGCAGTGGTTTTTAGTGAAGTTGTAGAATGTCTGATTCCAGAAACTATACCACCCCAAAAAAAGAAATCCCGTACCATGAGCAGTCAGTCCGCATTCTTTCACTCTACGTTTCTTGAGCCCTATGCAACCGTTAATTTCTCTGTTTCTATAGATTTGTCTATTTCATATCAATGGAATCATACAGTATGTGGTCTTTCGTGACTAGCTTTTTTTACGTAGCATAGTGTTTTCAAGGTTCTTCCATGTGGTAGTATGTGTTGATATTTCATTCCTTTTTATTGCCGAATTATATTTCATTTTAAATATATTCAACATTTTGTTTGTCAGTTCATTGATTGGTGGACACTTGGGTTATTTTCACTTTTTGGCTATTTTGAATAATGTTGCTATGAACATTGGGTACCGTGTTTTTCTGCAAACATGTTTTCCATCCTCGTGAATATTTACCTACCTATATATACCTAGGAATTGCTGGATCATATGATGATAACTCTACTTTTAATATTTTGAGGAATTGCCAAGCTTTTCCAAATGGCACCATTTTACAATCCCACCAAGAATGCATGGAGGTTACAATTTCTCCACATCCTCGCCAACACTTATTATTATCTGTTGTTTTTATTATAGCCATCCTAGTAAGTGTGAAATGGTGTTTCGTTGCGGTTTTGTTTTTTAAATATTTTTATCCAAGTAATCTCTACACCCAATATGGGGCTCAAACTCACAACCCCAAGATCCAGAGTCACGCGCTCCACCGACTTAGCCACAGCACCCCTCATTGTGGTTTTGACTTGTATTTCTGTAGAGACTAATAATTTTGAACATCTTTTCATGTGCATTTTGATACATCTTCTTTTGTACTTCTTATTTTGAGAAATGTCTATTCAGATTCTTTGCTCATTTTTAATTTGGGTTGATTGCCTTTTTATTATTGAGTTGTAAGAGTTCTTTACAAATTTGGGATACAAGTCCCTTATCAGTTGTATGATTTGCAAATATTTTGTCCCATTCGTGTGTTGTCTTTTCACTTTCTTGATGATGTCATTTGCAGCACCCGTTTATTTTTTCTTTGTACTTTAAGTGTTATATCTAAGAAACTATTGCCTAACCCAAGACCACAAAGATTTATTCCTTTGTTCTACTAAGAGTTTTATAGTTTTAGCTCTTACATTTAGGTCAAGTGAAATTTCACATATGGTGTGAGGTAGGGGTCCAACTTCATTTCTTTTCATATGGATATCTCTTCTATTTTTAAGGTAACAAGAATGTGGTAACCAGAGAACACTTGGACCGTATGAAGAATAGCTGCATCGTTTGTAACATGGGACATTCCAATACGGAGATTGACGTGGTAAGATTAAGAAACTCATTATTGGGGGCTTTTTTCTCTCCTTCCCAAGAAATATAAGCTGGAAGAGGAAAGAGAAGAGTCACCAGCCATCCTAAACATGACTGTCCTAGCAGAGCTATTTAGTCTGTTCACTTACTGGCTCTATGACCTGTGCTTGTGGATATCATAAAGCTCCTTCATCTCAGTCATTTCAAAAGATTATTTTCTTCCACTCAAGCTTGATACCTACTTACACTGTAAGCCATTTTATCTCTTGCTTTGGTTCTCTGATTTGATTATATTCACCCTAAAATTATCCAATCCAACATAACACTTGGTCCTACTACATCATCCAAGTAATAGTTAATAGAAGCGTTATTTATTTCTTTTCAGACTTACCAAAGTATTTCTCAGTGTGACTTTCACTCTGGTTTTAAATTTTCATGGCATTTTTCTGGCACAGCTGTATTTCTCTCTGGGTTAATGGCTCAAGCAAAGCATGCTTTCATCTGCCCTGAGGGCTGCTCTGATTGAGCTTCAGCACTGCCAGGTAAGGATCAGTTGATATATTGAGAGTCTGTTGGATAATATCTATTTTAAATGGTTTCTCTTTTTAACTCTGCTCTATTCTTCTGTTATTAAAAATAGCTGGAAAAACAACCTAGCAAAGCCTATTTCTACCCTTGAGGTTTCTGAGTGGCATGGCTCCATTACTCTTGTCTTATCAGGTTATTTGCTTATAATGAATAATTTCTTTTTTCAATATTGAAATTTAAATACTGAATGGTTCTTTTTTTTTTTTTTTTTTGGTTAAGTTTCACTTATGTGCCATACTGCCCTTTTACTAAATAGTCAAAGATACTAATATTTCTAAAACTATCTAGCACAGGATTGTCCTTTTCTGAATTAATCTGCTTAGAGAGCCCCAAAATGGGAAAAGCTTAAGGAAAGTTGTCATGCTCTGATATCTAAAGAGAAATCTTCTGAGTAAGAGAAGAGAGAAGGAATTTTCTCTCCTAAACCCTCCAGCTGTTAAATAAAAACAATTCCAAATGTAATCATGTAATTTTTATATTTTTACTTTATCTCATTTCATCCTCTTGACTATCCCACAAGGCATTATTCTTATCCCTGATTTTCAATCAGAAAACTAAGAACTTAAGTCCATTGTTCAGTCATATACATTGATTCAAAAATGAAATTGGAGCACTAAATTCAGGTTTTTTGACTTCTAGTCCAGTTTTTGTTTTGTTTTGTTTTGTTTTGTTTTCCTGTACATTGTACTATTACCTCTTCATGATTTCTGGGTAAGCTTCAATTTTTGATGGTAATCTCTCCTCTGAAGCAATCCAGACATAAGTTATCTCTCAGGATAAAGGCCAGGACATTCTATCTTCAATCATAAATATTTATAGTGTGATCGCTATATGCCAAGTGCTATTCTAGATGTATAGAGTCAGTGAACAAAACAGGAAAAAATTCCTGCCCTCATAGAGCTTACATTTTAGAGGAGCTTGTGTAGCCATGTGGATTTTTAGGTGAAGGACATTTTGTGAACACCTAGAGCAAATGCCCTGAGGCAGGAGTGTGCCTAGTCTGTTTGGACAATGAGCCCAGTGTGGTTGGAGCAAAATGAGCATGGGACAGATAAGAGTGGAAGGTGAGGTCAAAGAAGGAATGGACCAGATCTTATGGGGTCTCATAGGCCATTGTAAGAACTCCTGATATATTCTGAGAGAAATAGGGTGCCATTGTCAGATTTGTAATAATCTGACTTCTCTTTTGAAATAGAATAATAATCTGACTTTTATTTTAAAAGGAAAAGGGTCGCTCTGGCTGCTGTGTTGGTACTAGATAGACCTAGTTTTGCAGGTATTGCTGGTAGCTCCCAGTATCTGGCACCGACACTAGCCAAGGGCCATGTCTCAGTTCTCTTTGTGCTCTTCTTAGCAGAAGGTATATGACTAAACTAAATGGTCCAGAAAGGGAGAGAAGCTCAGAAGGGCTTCAGGAAAGTTAAGTTATTCAACATTTGATGATAGTGTCATAGGACATAGAAAATGAATTTTAAGGAAATAGCAAACTCAACTAATAACTGAAACCAGAATGTTCATTCACTATTTAAGTTGCATTGAATATTGCTCTGTTCTGTGCTAAGTATTTTTTAATTAAAGCATAATGTATTATTTGCCCCAGGGTACATGTCTGTGGATCCTCAGGTTTACACATTTCACAGCACTTACCATAGCACATACCCTCTTCAATGTCCATAACCCAACCACCCTATCCCTACCCGCCCCTACCCCCCAGCCACCCTCGGTTTGTTTCATGAGTTTAGGAGTCTCTTATGGTTTGTCTCCTTCCTGATCCCCTCTTGTTTCATTTCCCTCTCCCACCCCCCACAACCCCCCACCCTGCCTCTCGAATTCTTCATATCAGAGAGATCATATGATAATTGT
>JAPYYM010001181.1:0-13762 GCA_028534135.1 Potos flavus | reverse complement strand
GATGCCTGTGGGATGATCTTGTGGTTGTTAAGCCTGAGACTGATAGCGTTGCTGATTCCCCAAGGTTCTATATAGCCCCCTCTGTTCATGATTGACTAGAAGGCCTCATTACCATCAGTAAGGTTTTAAAGGACTACATTCTTCCTCACATAGGCTAGAATTCAGAGGAGAGCCCCGAAGCTAGATGACTCATACTGACTGGTTGAATTTAATTTTTCTGTATCACAAGTGGACTAATATCCAAGTGCCTTAGCTCTTCAGGGACACACCTCTTTCAGTATGACCTCTCCCCCTTCCACACCACTCCCAATATTCCCCATGATTTTCTGCAACAAATTTCCCTAAATTTGTCCCTTGTTTAAAAAATGAATGAATGAAATGTCACTTCTATACTTAAAACACTGCAAGGCGCCTATTTAACAGTAAAAATCCAAAGCCTTATAAGATCTGCCCACCCACAATTAGGATCTTTGACCTGTGACCTCAAGTCCTATTACTTCTCCCACCCATGAGAGCCACACTGGCTTCTTCCTTCTCTGTGGGTAGGTCAAGCATTTTCTCATTTCTAGGAGTCTCCTCCTGATGTTTTCTCTCCTGGAAACATGCTTCTACTAGAGATCCATCCATATCCATTTCCATCAAAAATAGTATTTCCTGACCTTCTTTAGGCTTCTATTCAAATGTGAGCTTTTCACACTTGATCTTAGCCAAAAGGCCGAGAAGCGATTCAAATGTGAGCTTTTCAATGAAGCCTACACCGACTGCTCCACTTACTTCAAAAGTATTCTTGCTTCTTTGCATTTTTAAAATGTATGTATATTTTTTGATCCCATAAGTAATATTGTGTATCTTATACAAATAAGATTTTTTACTGGGTTTTAAAAAATTTTAGTAGACTTTATTTTTTAGAACAATTTTAGATTGACAGAAAAATCGAGACGATAGTTCAGAGAATTCTCACACAATGCAGTTTCCCCATTAACATTTTACATTACTTTGGTATATTTGTTACAATGGATGTAGCAGTATTGATCCATTATGACCAACTAAAGTCCATATTTTATTTAGATTTCCTTAGTTTTTACCTAATGTCACTTGTTTCTGATTTTTTTTTTTTTTTTCAGTTCTTAGCCTTCTCCTTTTGGCCACGTGCCATATATTTGGAACTTACTTTGTACGTAGCCTGGTCCCATACCCTCTTTTCTTTTCATTATCTGACCTGGAAATCTTGGTATCCGTGAATATCTCTGTGGCTTTGCTATATTGCTGCAATAGATCCTCTCCTTCCCTCCCTAGAGATAATGTCCACTCGGTTTACTGCCTTTTCTTGGTTCCTGTTGCTAAGTCTACACAAAAATGCAGACTCCCCCAGCAAACTGAAAAATGCCATACCTCACTAAGAAATCCTAAAATCAGAGAAGGCACCTTCATTTACTTAATAGCCTGTAGCACTGGAACTCTCTCTAATGAGAATTGCTTAAGCATGATTCACGATTAACATCATGAACAAATTTCTCCTTTTGGTCACCATTCGATAATCCTTCGATCCTTTCCAACTTCCAACTTAATAATCTCTCTGTTCTCACTTTGGCAAATCTTAAAAACTTGTCAGCCAAGTATCTGGAGATATATACACTGTTTTATCCCATCCTTGCTCAGGTTTGCAAATAATATAGCATTTCAATATTTCATATTTAAATGCATACATTGTTTTGACATGTCCCTCTCTCCCTGCTTTGGATAAAAAGGAGAAAATTGACATTCTTCCAATTTAAATTTATTCTTATAGACTGTTTATCTCGCAAGTATCCTTAGTCAAGAGTGGTGGATGCTTTTTTTGGTCTTGTAACTGTCTTCTATATTCTTTCGAACTAGGAAGAAAATCTCCACCATGTTCAATTGGATTGCCCTCTATAACAAATCGCTCCACTAGCTCACTGAGTTTTCTCTTTAAGCATTTCTAAGCCCTAGATTTTTATATTAAAGATCCTAATCTGATTTTCCAGTTCACTGTCTCACCGACTAAATATATTTATGCAGCAAGTTGCTTTTAACATAGTCTCTTGCTGAAGTCTGAAGCTCTTTTCCTCCTTTTGTAGCCTCCTGATTTGCTGACTTCATTCCCCATGATTTGTTTTCATAAACAGGCTACTATATAAAGGTCAACACTAAGAGTCCAACATCCTGAAATTGAGCATGTGGTCATTATTTAATATGTCCCCTTTGCTCTGATTCAGGTATGAAATAAACTTTGCTTAGAGATAGAACACAAGAATATTTTGTTTTGCCACACAGAACAAATATGTTTGGTAAGAGTTTGGGCCCAACTGCATTTACTCCCTCTCAGAATCAATATTAGATGGCCAGAGCATTTCCATTCCTCATCTCTCCCCAGACAAAAACAACAGAGCACAAAAAGATACTTTCTATAATAATCTATATTTTAAATTAAAAAATTAAGGGTTGGGAAGAGATGCCAAACGGACCATCATTTGGCCTATCTTTAGAATAGGCACGTAACAGTGAAGTCAGTAAAGCAGGCCATTCTGCACTACTGTGCCATTATGCCCCAGTCCTGATCCAGAGGGACCACTGCTCAGAATTGAAGGGCTGTCTTTTTTTTTTTTTTTTACTTTGCTGCTCTGTTGAAAACTTCCATTACAATGTCAGCTAGAAGGCACACTTCAATTCACTGGGCCCTGCCTTACAGCCTGTTTGGCTCTCTCAACAAGCCATTAAACAGCTATCTGCTAGTACGGCTATAGGTCTGATGGGGTTCTGGTTCAGGTCTGGCTGCCCCAGAATATGCCATTTTGGCATGTGGATTATTTTGAGGTAAAGATGATTAAGGCTTAGGAGATTCAAGAAGGGGTTTTTACCTCCCTCTTAACTGGTTAAAAAAAAATGAAACAGGGATTCTGTTCCACAAAGAGAGGGGGTTTTGTTGTTGTTGTGTTTCATAAGACTTCGCTTTGTATTCCAAACATTTGTTTACTAAACATTGGCTCTTCCCATGTTCCTATGAACTGTCTTCCTCCCCATGAAAGTCCCAGACCTGACCCCCCGCTTCAGTTCAGAATGGTGCATAAGCCTCAATGCCTGACTGTCCAGGAGCCTCTAATGCCTTTGCGGATCTCCCAGACCTATGTAGTTAAATTTGTTTTACTCCTCTTAATCTGTTTTATGTCCATTTAGTTGTTGAGCCAGCCAAAATAACTAAAAGGGAAGAAGAGAAGTTTTCCTTCCCTATAGGCTACAATTCCTCTCTGACAGACTTCAACCAAACGTAAGGAAACTGTGAGTGCAGGGTCTGTGCCATTTACTCAGTCTTGATAAAACCAGATATTGGGGCACCTGGGTGGCTCAGTGGGTTAAACCTCTGCCTTCAGCTCAGGTCATGATCTCAGGGTCCTGGGATCGAGCCTCGCATCGGGCTCTCTGCTCAGCGGGGAGCCTGCTTCTCCCTCTCCCTCTGCCTGCCTCTCTGCCTACTTGTGATCTCTCTCTCTCTATCAAATAAATAAATAAAATCTTAAAAACAAAAACCAGATATCCTAATAATCCGTGGAAATGCATAGGTTCTTTAACAGATGAGAAACTAGACTTACATACATAAAGGTATCACATTTCAAATTTGCTTTTATGTTTTCTTTGTTGGTTTTTCCTGAGGAGATCAATACATTGGAATGAGATTAAAATAATCAAATACTAAAAAAAAAAAAAAATAACTACTTGGTTGAATTCCTGTCAAGTAAACCTTATTACCCATTGCTTCCCAAAATAATCTCTGCCTTTTGATATCTATGATTTTTTTCTCCCATACTCTTTTGTTTGCCTGAGTTCTTCCCACATTCACTCCCTCCTTCCCTCCCCTTCCTGATTTCCCTGAATGCTCTTCTTTTGTTTCTGTGTTCCTTTAACATTTATTAATGGACATAAACATCTAAACTGGAGATGTGGATCCTCTTCCAGTCACTAAAATTGGGTACTGAGTATAGTGCCGCGGCCGGCTCTCCTGTGTTATGCTCAGGTCCCTGTTCAGGCGCCACTTGTAGCGGCCCGCGCGACAATCTCGAACCAGGGCTGAGGGTAAGGGAATGAGGAAAAGAAAGTAGAGAGACAAAGCATGGGGGCGGGAGGAACACAACGGACGATATCCAGACTGTGTTCAGCTTTATTTCAGAGTGTGCATGCTTATATAGTGTGCGAAAAACAAGTTCAAGGAAACAGCTTCACACGTAAGTCACGTAGCACACGTAGCACTTTTCTAAGGACTACTAAGATTAGCAAAGGCAGATTTATGAGTCGCACGTGCATATACCTCAGAGACATTACCACAAATCAGCGAGATAATTGGTTGCGACCTGTACAGCTTGTTTTTCAAAGGGGCATGACCAATCACAGACCAGCATGCCTCAAGGCCCCTTGCACGAGCCCATTCTCCAGTGCCCACTTTCCGCCCAATCAGGCAGGGGTCACGAGTCCAGGCTCGGCAGGTCCCTTTAACAGCTAGCCTGCGGCTGTCCACAGTATAGTAATGACTAAATTTTACTAACAACAATAATAGCCCTGCAGAAGCACTATTCTAATGAGCACTTTGCTTAATTCACTCATTTAATCCTTGTACTAATCCTAAGCGTAGTCACTATTGCTATCCCCATCTTACAAATGAGGACAGTGAGGCACAGAAAAAGTAAGTGTCCCCAAGTTCATACAACCAGAGGGTGGCAGAGCCAGGATTTGAAGCCAGCTACTCTAGCGTCAGAATTCTTGCTTGTCACCACCACACCAAACTAGGTAGTTAGTAGTAATGGTGCCTATCCCACAGGACAGTCAATAAATAGTTCTCTCCCCATTTTCTTTCCTTTCTGAACCTTTAAAATGATGTCTTCACTCAAGTAATTCAAATGGCAAAATTTACTTAGTTCCTCCTCTATCCTAACCACTGTCTTCCACGTTAGAGATAATGTGGTGGGTGACTAAGGCAAACGTGACTATCACGCATTCGATCATGCTTGTAATTTTTTTATTCTCATGAATGGCACTTGTGGGATGATGTCTGTTTCTCTCCTAGCATTTTACCCACAGCATAGATGCTGCAATCAAAACAAAAGCTGTGTGAAAAGTGGGCAAGTAATTTAAGTTCTGTGTGTCTCGGTTTCCATATAAGTAATTTGGGAATAATAGTGCCTGCCTCTTAGGGTTGTGGGGGGTCATTAATGAGTTAATTCAAATAAAATACGTAGAACCATGACAGGCATCTAAGTGCTCCATTGCTCTATGGTTGTTCGTCCTCCCTATTCCCCCCATCCCACCCCAAGTACTCTTCACATATTCTTCCCTCAGTAATTATTTGTTGAATAGATAGACACACAAAAAGAGGAACTACTCCCAGCACTGCTAAAGATAATGCTATTCTTTGAAAGCTCTTTCTGCTTGATGAATTTGCTGTGATTTTTTATTTCTTTTAGCATATAATGCTGAACAGAAATCTCACCTATGTAAAGGTCTGCCTTAGTCCCTATATGCTATTAGTAAAACATAAGCTTTCATCATTAGTCAACTAATGAATAAGGGTTCAGCCATTGCTGGAGAGATTTGAACTCAGAAGGGAAAAGGGTTATTCTTTTTTTCATTGTAATGAGCCTATTTATATGAGAATAAGCCATTATGTCTTTGGTATGAAGTCTGTGCTTTTTGAACAGTTTCTTGAATTGTATTCCCTTTCTTCTCTTTTAACAAACCCGTATTAGTCTCTTATTCGTTACTGATTCTTTTCAGAAAGGATAACTTTTTCCTAATCTCCTAGACAACCCAGTTGCAGACTCTTGTTTTTTGCTGTTAGGAAGATCATGTTGCCCTTGTCAGAAAATTTGGTGGGGATGTATTTAAACATGACTTAAATTAGTTAACTGTACGCATTTCCCAAAGTTGAAAGAACTCACTGTAAAAATTCTATCCAAATCACCTCTAGGAATTTTCAGTGCAAGGCAAACTCTCAAGGGGTCCACCTGTATTTATGTACGATGGTGCTATTAAGTCTTCTGTGACTGTGGTGGTTTCACAGTGGACTTGAAGCAAAATATGAGTCAGCTAATAAATGTGAGAAATTTCAGGAAGGCATTTATAATCAGCCAGAAAACAAATTTTCCGGCAGATTATGCTGTAAGTTTATTCATGTAATCAAACATCTAGGCATCATGTCAGGCATTGTGTTAGGTGCTAAGATCAATGATGATGAACAAACATTCTCTGCTCTAAAGGAACTCTCAGAATAGTTTGAAGAAGCAGACTTGCTAATCAATTGTTTTTCTTTTGATTGAAGAAATGGTAGTGGCAGAGATAATATGGCCACAGTCAGCCTGGTGGTGAGAGATAGGTCAGGAAAACTTCTTAGAGAAGGTAACATCAAGCTAAATCTCACCAGATGAAGAGGCTTAACTAGACCAACGATCTAGCGAGTTAGGATATGGCAGGAACAAAGACGTGGGAGTGAGAACTAGTATAGCATGCCTGCAGAATTTCTAGTGGTCTGTGTTTCTTGTGTTTAAAATACAGAATGGCATGAGGTGAGGTCAGATAGGCAGGAACGGGTTAAATTATGGTGGCTTGTTTTTTTAATTTTCTGTCCTGTTAAGGAGATTTAGCTTTAGCTTCAGGGCTATATGGAACTTGTTGTAGGTTTTAAACCTGGGAATGACATGGCCAGATTTGCATTTAGATAGGTCATTCCATAAATTGTGTGGAGACCGGCTTTGATAAACCCAAGTTTGGATGTTGGAGGTGCTACAGAAAGCTATAGTTGCAAGAGATGGTAAGAGCCTGAAATCAGATTTTGTAGTAAAAGCTGGAGGGGGTAAATTTGAAATGTATGCTTGTTTGGATTTGGCGGATAATAAGTCAAGGATGAATCCAAGATTATTATCTAAGTGATTAAATGGATAATAAAAAGGAAATTAATTCCTTTTAAGTTATTTACACAGAACATATTTTTACACTTTGTCTAAAGAAAACAACAAAACATGTATGTCATAATAAGCAGACCGAATTGCAGAATGGCCTTTTTTTCTTGGCTCTAAAATAAGTAAAAAGAGACAAACTGAATACTTACTTTATGAAAAAAAACTGAAATTGCAGAAAAAGTAGTCATTTTGTATGAATACATGTAAATGTATCCTTGGAAAATTAAAAGTAAGATATGAATTAGGTGGATTTATCTTACCAACTGTTGTGTTAGTGCCATGTTGGCAAAGAAGCCAGACTGTCTAGTCTTGGTTTTGTATTTCTGCTGCATTGACAAACCATAGAAAACTAAACATACAGAGTCTTGATCCAAATTCAAGATAGCTGCAGAAACCTAGCCTGAGGGTTTGTTTACTATTGTTGGCGTTAACAGTTTCTGCTGATACCCCAAGTCTGGCTGAATTAGCTACTATTTTAGTTGGATCGAGGGTTCCAACTTTGTATTATTTTTCTCTGATGAAAGGAAATTAATAGCCTTTTTTTTTGAGAGAGAAAAAAAGAGAACAAGCACACACATGCCACCAAGCCACCCAACTTCCCCTAATAGCCTTTATTTTTAATCTAGATATGCAAATATGTGTTTCCTCCATTCATTATAAAAACTCCAATAGTAGCCCCATTATATAGACAAGGAAATGGAAGCCAGAGACATCATAGAGCAAGAAATGAAGGAAAGAAGATTTGAACTAGTTCTCCCAGAATGCGTGTAAATGTCCTTCTGACAGTGCCTGAAATAACCCTTCATGTTTTAATTACTGGACAAAAGAACATGACACCAATTATCTTCGGTCACTATTTATTTATTATAATTTATCACTTAGTTTTTTTCCCCCACTTTTTTTCTTTTTTGTAGATAAATATACTTGCTTAAGTTAAGGTGAATGTGAAAAGGCACTAAAATGTATTCAGTGCTCACCATGGGCCTCACACATGAATCAGGAAGTGGAAGAGGCAAAGGTTTTAAGCCATATTGACTTGGGTTTGGGTTTGATTCCAAGTACTCCTGTGCAGCTCTAGGCAATCATTTAAACTCTATAAGCGTCATTTTCATAAAATCAAGTTTCGTAAAGACTAAATGCAATGTTCTAAAAATATTGCATGAAATAGGTAGCTTCTCTTATTTCTCTAACCATTGGCCTGGGTTACTTCACACATAAAAGTCTACAAAACAATTTAATGAGATCATCTAAAAATTTAAACATTGAGATAACTGAAACAGAAATTAAACAAAAGCACCAACATTATATTATTAGAATGAAGCAGAAGCAAATTTAAATTTCATATTAATTCCAAAAAGTATTCTTTTTCTACTATAATATGAATTAGAATGTATTTATTAAAAAGTAGTAACTTATATTTATTGTTTACTTAAACCAAGCACTTTGCTTAATATTTTTTGTATATATTTTTAATTCTAAAAACAAGCTTTTAGGTAAATAGGATTTTATCCCTTTTGTATAAATGAGAGAACCTATTTTTAGAGAAGTTAACGAACCTACTCAAGGTCACACATTAAGAAAATAGCGAGCAATTCAGCACTCTAAACACACCATTAAATAGACACATATCTTAGAGTAGATATCTTCTGGGGCACCTGGCTGGCTCAGTCGGTAGAGCAGGTGACTCTTGCTTGGCATTGGGGTTGTGAGTTCAAACCCTACACTGGGTGTAGAGATCACTTTAAAAAATCTTTAAAATAGATATCTTCTTTTTTTTTTTTTTAAGATTTTATTTATTTATTTGACAGAGAGAGAGAGAGATCACAAGTAGGCAGAGAGGCAGGCAGAGAGAGGGGAAAGCAGGCTCCCTGCTGAGCAGAGAGCCCGATGCGGGGCTTGATCCCAGGACCCTGAGATCATGACCTGAGCTGAAGGCAGAGGCTTTAACCCACTGAGCCACGCAGACACCCCTAAAATAGATATCTTCTGTGATCAACCTATTTTATCAATTCATATTTGAGACCCGTAAATAATTATAAAATTACGCTTGAATATTATTGCACAAGTCATTGTGACCCTACGTTTGGGCCAGTCCAGAGTCTTAGTTGCATACATCATGCACTGGTTCCAACCCACTAAAGCAGCAAAAGAAATGAAGAGAAAGGCTATTGAGTAATTTACAGTCTCAGTGGGAAAGCAGACGATATGGAAAATCCTCAACAATATGGAATCCACAGTCAAACATCACAAAACCAGTGCTGTGAGGCCACTGGTGCTGTGAGCACTGAGCCCTGCTCTACACAGGTAGGGCCTCAGCACCCTCCTGCCCTGCACACAGGCTGCCAGGACGGTCCCCCTCCTCTGAACCCAGGCAAAGTGTGTCTCACCTCTGGAGTTGCCATTGCTGGCCTTCAGGTTGGTTCTCAATGAGCCTCTGGCCAACTCTAGGGGAGACTGGCTAAGTAACTATCAGGCAACTTCACATTATATTATTTGAAGTGTCTTTGTTTCCCTCCAACCTCAAACAGAAGAAGAGGGTTAAGGTTCTGGGAAGCAGCCCTCCCTGAAAAAAAAGACAAATATCTTCACCATTGCACAAGTAGAAATGATCAGGCAATTCTACTTCTTTATTTTACATTTGTGCTTATCAGGCCTTTTTGTAATATATATGTGTCTTGAGTCTTTTTTTTTTTTTTTAAGGCTGAGTTAATAAGGAATGTTCAAAATCATTTTGTAATGTGCACTTTTAATTGAACTTGTGTACATCATGCTTTGTTTTTTGTGGGGTTTTTTTTGGTTTTGTTTTTTTACATAACCTGAGAATTCTGGAAAACCTCGTGACTCAGTAACAACTGATCCAAAAACATTGCTTAGTAATATACATAAGGCAATTATGTCATATATTAGTCAGCCAAGTGACTCATGAGATTCTAAAAATTTAAGAACAAAAGAATCATTAAAAGTTGATCATCTTATCCCAACACCATCACTTTTTAAATAAGCAGAAAAAAGCCCAGAGATGTAACATGATTTTTTTCTAAATCCTATAGCTTGAAGGAGATAAAACAAGAAGTTTGTCTTTGTGTGTAACATTTTGGCTATTACAGTAAGAGCTTCTTTTTTTTTTTTTTTAAAGATTTTATTTGTTTGACAGTGAGAGAGCGAGTACAAGCTAGGGGAGTGGAAGAGGGAGAAGCAGACTCCCTGCTGAGCTCCATCCCAGTACCGTGGGATCATGACCTGAGCCAAAGGCAGAAACTTAACTGACTGAGCCACCCAGGCACCCCACAGTAAGTGCTTCTTGAGTTAAATTGGCTTGAGCCAAGTTTCCGTGACTCTCCAACCTTCCATTATGGATAGTATAATTCTTTCAGTTCTCTCAACCATTTATGTTCTTTGCATCTAGCTGCATAGACTGAAGTGGCATAATTAACATAACATCTGTATTGAGAACACAGATCAGTTTAAATCAGTCGCACATATTATCCAGCTCTTGAATTTACATATGTATAGAGAATACCTAGTTATTGTTTCCATAACATATTATACTTTTGGACTATTTAGCTGAATACTGTTACCATAAGAACAGAAACTTAAATTAAGAGGGGGTAACTACCTAGTACATTTCCAGGACCTATGTTTTACTTTTATCAGTATAGTCTGCAAAATCATAAAGCTACTATAGAGAATTATAGGGAGCAGTTACCATCATCTCCTGCAGGCAAGGATCTTGAGGGGAAAAACCAAGACCTGTGGTTTCCACGGAGGAGAATGTATCTTCTTATGGCACTTAGGCTTTCTCTGGATTGACTGTAGCTGCACATCATTTATTTAAAATGTGGTAACATGTTTACCAACTATTAGAAAGCACATCAGGTGTTTTACAACTCGCTGCCGGCTTTTTCAGCCAGGTCGTTCCCAATCCCTCCATTTTCATGTCACGAGCACACCCTGTACAGAAGACAGAATTTCCTAGTTCTCTGATTGCACTAACTGGGTCAGTGTTTGGAAACGCTGGAATACTCCTTATTTAATGTTGAAATCAAAACGCTCAAGAGAAGCAAACGTTTTGTTTCTGCAGCGGTCTCTCATGGGCATGAAACATGTTTGTCAAGTCCATTCATTGTAAAGGAATCGGTTCCTTCTGGTTAACTCAAGCGAATGTCAGCATACACATCGGAAGGAGCTGGATGATGCCATGGGGATGAAGGTTAAGCTAAGGTGTTGGTTCGCACCCTTGGGTGTTCCCTGGATGAAATCTGAAGCTGACTCTGTGGGCTAATGGCAAGGAGAGACGGGAGAAGGAGGCAGACCGCTCCAGAGTAGGAGGCAGCCGTTTTAACAAACAAGGAACTTACATACAAGGCTTGTCTTGAGTGGCTGCAAGATGACTAGATCTCCACACCCATCCTTCAGATCTTAAACATGTAGAGAGCAGCCTTAATTGGGTTCAATTGTATATTCAGTCCAGATGGTCCAATAACAGTTTACCCTCAAAACGATGTCCTTGAAACAGCTCCTAGTGTGGGAATGGTGGGTGGAACACACATCCCAAAGTCAGGAGAGGGTGGAAAGCCCCTGATTGCCTGGTCCCAGTCAGGGGGTCAAACAGGGGTCAAGTCTTCTGATGAGATTGGCTGAAAGTTGCATGGGAAAGTAAGAAAGTATCAAGGCCACCCCAGAAGAACTAAATGTGTACCATTTCTTATCAGTACATCTAAATGTTCCTCAAAATGATCTTTTGAGAGGTAATGATCTGTATCAAACAAGCACTGGACCTGCGTTAACAGAGAAAAGTTGATTTTCCCTTTGGAGTGCAATAACATGTAGCATCCTGACAACTGAGTGACTCAGAAGCTGCTTCTAATCAAGATATTAACGAATAGCCTTAGGCTAAGTCTGCTTGTTGAGGGATATTTGATACTCTGGTCTACTCCACGTTATTAGCAAGCTGTGTGAAATAAAACTGCTTATATGAAAGTGTCCATAGACAGTACAAAAAATGAGAAAGGAGAATTATGCTTCATTCTGGACATCTGGGGAAGTCTGACTAGGCAAGGGGGCTCAGATCCTAAAACCTTTGACAGGTAGGTTTATTAATCAAAGATAAGTGCCAGAAGCTTGCTTTGATTACCAAAATTCTTTGTTCTAAGTCTGTATCTATCAAGCAGTCTTTTGATTACAATTTAACTTCCCATGTACTTTCCCAGAGGGCAGAGAACAGAACTGATCTGTGAGCATTTGAGGAAATGTAACTGTTTTATTTGTCATGACCTAACGCTTGAGTTGTTTTGAAACAGATTCAGTGAAACATGATTCATATACCACTTAACTATTCACATACCACTTAACCATTCGATTCAACCATATAAAATGTATAATTCAACATTGTTGTTATTGTTGTTTTGCATATTCATAGAGTTGTTCAACCATTACCAAAATAAAATTGGGATTTTCTAGTACTTATATTATCCCAAAAAGAAAACCCATTGCCATTAGCAGTCACTGCCCATTGTTTTTGTATTGTATTCTTTCGTTTTGTTTTGCTTTAGGGCTTTCTTTTCCAGTTTTATAGAGGTATAATTGATATGTAATATTATATACATTTAATGTACACAATGTAGTGATTTGACACACATGTATGTTACAAATTGTTTACTATAATGAAGTTAGTTAACATATCCTTCACTTCGTATAATTACCATTTTTGTTTTTATACTGAGAACATTTAAGATCTACTTAACTATAACTATAGCAAGTTTCAAGCATGCCATACAGTGTTGTTAACTATAATCACCACACCGTACCTTAGATGCCTAAAACTTATTCATCTTATAACTGAAAGTTTGTATCCTTTGACCAATATCTAATTGTCCCCATTCATTAGTTGAAACATGTTTGGATTGTTTCCACTTTTTGGCTATAATGACTAAGGGTTCTATGAATAATCATATACAAGTTTTGGTGTGAATGTATGTTTTCAATTCCTTGGGGTATATACCTAGGAATGGAACTACCGGGACATATGGCAACCCTATGTTTAACATTTTGAGGAAATGCCAAACTAATTTCCTAAGTGACTGTACCATTTTACATTTCCACCAGTATTATATGAGGGTTCCAATTTCTCCATATCCTTATCAACATTTGATAGAGTGTATTTTTGTATGAGGTTGTCAAAAAGTGTTGGTCGTTTCTATTATAGCCATCCTAGTGGTTATGACGTGATATCTTATTGTGGTTTGTGCTTATTGGCCATTTGTATATCTTTTTTGGGGGGGTGATGTCCATTCAGATCCTTTGTCCATTTTCAATTGGGTTATTTGTCTTTTTATTATTGAGTTGCAAAAATTCTTTATATATTCTGGATATAAGTCTCTTATCAGGTATGTGATTTAAAAAGCTTTTCTCCAATCATGTGGGTACTTTTTCACTTTTTTGATGGCATTGATTGATCCTCAGCTTTTTAAAGCATAGTAGAGAGTGTCAGAATGTTCATTTTCAATAAGTTGAAATGAGGAGGGAAAATACAGGTATACACTTATAAATAATGTGGAAAATGTATTCATGGAGATTTGGTCCATTGTTATTTTTTTTTTAATATTGTCAATTTATCAATTTTTTCTTTTTTTTTTAATTTTTATTTTTTTAATTAACACATAATGTATTATTTGCCCCAGGGTACATGTCTGTGAATCATCAGGCTTACACACTTCACAGCACTTACCATAGCATATACCCTCCCCAATGTCCATAACCCAGCCAAACTATCCCTACCCGCCCCTACCCCCCAGCCACCC
>JAPYYM010001180.1:0-13762 GCA_028534135.1 Potos flavus | reverse complement strand
AGAAGAAGAAGAAGAAGAAGAAGAAGAAGAAGAAGAAGAAGAAGAAGTCCATTCCTTTGGTGTCTAGAGCCTGCAGGTGGGTTCTCAGCCCGGAGAGGGCAGCATAGCTGGGTTTCAGGCCCCACGGACCCCTCCCGAAACGGCTTCTCAGATCTGAGAACTGACTGGGGAGATGGAAGGAATTTGGAGAAGAACCCACAACTGATGAAGAACTTTTAAGAGGTTTGCTTATGGGCTTTAAGATTTTCTGAACCCCATCTTAATCTCTCCTGCAAAAACCTTAAGAAAGTCTCTGTGGTTCGATAATGCCATTGGTCCTGAGGATTGTTTTTCCTCTAGGGATATTAATTAGTATTGAATTCTGCATCAAAATGGATTTTAAGTGTCAACAGAGGACAGAAGACCTCTGAATCACAAAGTTAATTAAGCCACTTTCCTGCTCAGTGTCCAGTGGAGGGAAATGGACATGCTGAACAGGTATTTAATTGTTTAATTGTTTAATTTAATTATGTAATTGTTATAATACAATTTAAATCAACCTGGTAAAATTCATGTAGTCCATATGTAAAGGGTATGCTCTCTCAGAGGGCAGAAGCCAGGTCTAAACCATGTCCTAAACACCCCCTCCCTCCGTTCCCGGTATGTGATCAGTAACTACTTGCAGAACGGGATGAAAGAAATATTGCAACTCTGGGTCTACACGCTAATCCATTTTTATCACCTTTAAAAATGTTGCTTGAAATAAATAAATTACAATTTTATTTACTTTCCCTCAGATCCAAAGGAAATGAAATATTTTGGTAAAAAATGATCGGGTAACTCAGGCATTTTTGCAAACCACGTGTTTTCTCTTCCGATTTCCTTATTGCTTAGGAAGCAAACACTTGCATCAAATTTAAACTCAATGTGTGCAGGTTTCTCTTAAATTAGAAATAGGAAGCCCAATGGGAGCTTTGCATTATGAGGAGCATGGAGTAGTTTGGGCATGTGTTTTCACGGTAATGAGTGTGTGCCAGAGGGAGAAGGATAACAAAGAGCCAAGACAATATGGGCTTATCATCCCTGCAGTCTGGTGCGCGAGTTGCTGGAATGGCTGAGTGACAACTACAGTGAAGGACAGAATCTGTGAGCAAAGGGACAGGGGTGGGGCCACATGAGAGGAGAGCAGATTGGTAGTAGCAGGCTTGAGCAAAAAATGGAGAAGCTGGAAGACACAGAGCCCTCAGGCCACCTGACTGGTTATCCTGCGGGAGAGATGGACAAGCGACAGGGGCCTGCACAAAAAGTCTTTCTAAAATGTCATCCTTATCGGGGCACCTGGGCGGCTCAGTGGGTTAAAGCCTCTGCCTTCGGCTCAGGCCATGATCTCAGGGTCCTGGGATCAAGCCCTGCATCAGGCTCTCTGCTCAGCAGGGGCCTGCTTCCCCCCTCTCTCTCTCTTCCCCCTCTCTCTCTGCCTGCCTCTCTGCCTACTTGTGATCTCTCTCTCTCTCAAATAAATAAATAAAATCTTTAAAAAAATAAAAAATAAAAAAATAAAATGTCATCCTTATCATTACAGTGCTTCTAAGTCTTTAAGGCTTTCCTCTTCTCCTTGGGGTTTTGAATTAATGTTCTGGAACCCTTATTTTCATGACCCTTTTGGCCCCTATTAGTTCACAACTAAGTACTGCTTTATACCTGTGACAACAATTAGGAAATGGACGCTGGAAGTGGGTGTGCGGGCTGGAGAAAGAATGTTAAGAGGAAAGCGGGAAGTTGTCAAAGGAAACCTATACCCACTTCACAAATATGTGCAAGGCTCGCCTTCCTGGGCAAAACGGATACCACTCTCATGACCTAACCCTTCGGCAATCGAGATTGGAACTCATCTAATTCTTTCTGCTTGCTTGGAAACAAAGAAGAAAATGCACATCTATTTGTATCTGCCAAGTATGAGGTGTTTCCATCAATGATTTCTTATGTATTTCTCATAACAGCCAAGGTCATGCCTACGTATTATTGTTCCCACAGGAGACGATGGAATTTAAACCAGGACCTGTTACTGTAAGTCTAGTTCTCTGTTTGCTCTTCTAAGGTGCTTTGGTGTGATTCGAAGTGAAGCTTGCTCACTTCTGCACTACTGACACTTGGGATGTTCTCAGGGTCACATTTGCTCAGAACAATCCCCTGAGTTAGGTATTATTGTCCCAATTTATAGGTGAGGCACCTGAGGCCCCAGGCTTCAGAGCCAGATAACGGCGCAGCCAGGGAGCAGGTCCAAGCTTGCTGAACCTGGGGCCCACACTCTGAGCCACTGGGGACTTCCTCCTCAGCGTTGGTGCAGCTAGGGAGCCACCGAAGTATCGACTGTGACCTCTGTGGCATCCTGAGAACTCGCAGGCTGATAGCTTGTGGGTATCAGCACAGACTTGAGACAAGTGCCTTGTGACTTTCACCCTGAGGCAGTTGGCTCCTGGCCGCCCAGTGTGGCCACTGGACTGTCTTCGGAAAGGCCAAATTAGTGATGGGAAAACGGAGGGATCTTGTCTGGTGTTGAGTTCCTCTGATCGCATTCATCCCTGTCTTGTCCAAGACTGATTTGGAGTTTAATGGGAACCAGAGTGATTGGAAACATTTTGCATGACAGACTTCTAATTTTTTTCTAAGGATACAACTATCAAGGAAAAACATCAGGGAGTGAGCATAGCCATCTCCTCTCCACTCCCAGCGGAAAGCTGTCCAGCAGCCAGGATGCAGGGTGTCTTAGCGGAGTCTCTCATTACTCTCCCCCTCGCTCGGGCGTAAATCATTCTCTAATTGCAGATCAAGCATAAATCGTTCTGGAACCATGGTGCTCACTAACTTATTGTGTTATTGAGACATAAATCCTATGTCAGCTTGACGAAATGTCTGCGGCCATCGGGTTAAACAAGTCAAGGCAGCTACTTAACGATTCCCAAACACGCGATTATTAAAGTTCAGACACTGTTCCAGCGGAAGACCATGTTAAAGTGGACTTTACACAGCCATTTCTCACATTTGTTGGGTAAGCAGTAGCCATAAAGATGCCCCCTACTCTGAACTTCATCTCAGAAGGGCCTAGAATGGACAACACAGGTACACGAGGAGAAGCAGCCCAGAATTGGGAGGGGGGATGATGCTCTTTTGACCCGTGCAACTTTTCATTCCGTGAAGACCAGTTTGATGCCACTCTTACACACCTTCTTCCAGTCTGTCTCTGGGCATCTTACACAATGTGGAGAGGGAAAAGGACTCATTTTGTGCCATAGATGTGACCTCAGTGAGCTAATTACAGCCCCGATTTATGTAAAAGAAGCATATATTTGGATAGTTTCGTAGAGATTCTGAGAATTTCCTTGTGTACAAATTACAAATCCATATGCTCTGCTACTTTCTCCCTGAATGATCAAAAAAGGACTTCCCTAGCATTGTGCCTCCACACTGCCAATTTATCTGCATCTCCTTTTCCATCACTCGTGTCAGAGTACAAAACATGTTCTTCCTTCTACTCAAAATGAGCCACTAAAGAGCCAAGATGCCCTTCAACAGATGAATGGGTAAAGAAGATATGGTCCCTATATACAATGGAATATTATGCCTCCATCAGAAAGGATGAATACCCAACTTTTGTATCAACATGGACAGGACTGGAAAAGATTATGCCTAGTGAAATAAGTCAAGCAGAGAGAGTCAATTATCATATGGTCTCACTTACATGTGGAGCATACGGAAAAACATGGAGAACATTGGGAGAAGAAAAGGAAGGGTGAATTGGGGGAAATCGGAGGGGGAGACAAAGCATGAGAGACTGTGGACTCTGAGAAACAAACTGAGGGTTTTGGAGGGGAGGGGGGTGGGGGGTTGGGGCAGCCTGGGGGTGGTATTGAGGAAGGCATGTACTGCACAGAGTACTGGGTGTGGTAAATGAACAATGAATCTTGGAACACTGAAAAAATAAAATTAAAAAAAAAAAATGAGCCACTCCATCTATGTCTCCTCTCTTGTCGAAAACTTTCCTGCCTTGTTCCCTTTACAACCTCTTCTTTTTTATGGCCCCTTCTTATTAGGAATTAAATAACTCAAGTCCTCCCCACATTTTATTTATTTATTTATTTATTTTTTTTAAGTCCTCCCAACATTTAACTAAACAAATATAATTCTGCAATCTCCATCCCCTGTCTACTGCCTTGTCCGGGTCCTTTCACGGTTAAGCTTTTTGAAAGAGTCTTTCTCTCTTACCAACTTCTGCTTTTTACTTCCCACTCCATTCTCAAACCACGTCAGTCTGGCACTTACCCCTAAAAACTCCTCTGGAACTGATCCTGCCAAAGTCCCTGGGTAGGTTAGAAGATTTCGCCTGCAAGTAACAGAAACTGGGTTAAATTATAAAGGAGATTTGGGGCTCAGGTACTTAGAAAACCAGGAGTAGAACAAAGATAAGACAACCCCCGCAACCCAACAACACCAGGTCTACACTCCCACATGTCAGCAGAGTACAAAGTGGCTGCCGTAGATCCAGCCTTCACTTCGACACACAATGATATTCAGAGGAGGAAAAGCCATCCTTTCTTGTGACTTATTTTTGGGAGCACAGAAACTTTTCCTAGAAATTCCTAGAAAGCTTCTTTTAGCATTTTCTTAACATGAACTATATGTTACATATCCATTCCTGAAGCAAGCCTGGAGGCCAGGGGAACATCAGGCAAGTGCCTTACTTACTAGCAGCATAGCTGCCCCTGTGTCAGTGGTTCTCATCGGGGGACAGTTTTGCCCCCAGAGGGACATTTGGCAATGTCTGGAGTTGGCTTTCTTTGCTGTGACTGGGCCTAATGGCTTCTCACAGGTGGAGATCAGAGATGCCGCTAACCAGGCCACTGTGCACAGGGCAGCCCCTGAAACAGAGGACAATAGTATCATCACCCTTCTTTGTTATCCTCACACCCCCTCAATCACAGCCTCTGTCAACGACAACTCCCAAATATCTCTGGAATTCATCTACCTCTGCCCTCACACTGCCACTATCCTCGTTCAGGTCACTATCACTTTTTATTTTCTGTATAATTTTTTGTATTGTTTACTGGCCCTGACTGTCTAACAAACATATTTGATTTTGCTGCCACTTAGCCCAGTGCAGCCTGTTTTTCAGATAGGGTTTGGCTACAGGTGGGAAGAAAATCAAAATAAATAAGAGAAATGTATTGGCCTCTCAGGCATAAGAAGTCTGGACTTGATGGGACAAAGGTCAAAAACGGGGATGGTTGGCAAGGACCCAGGTTCCCTCTATCTTGCTACTTCCCCATTTTTTAGCATATGACTTTTTCTATGTGGTCCCAAATCTTTGCTTGAGCTCTGGCAATCACAATAGTATTTCAGCTAGCAGAATGGAAGAAAGGACAAAGAAGGGATCCCACCTTCTAAGAAGTTAAAACCGGCCATTCTACTTGCAGCTTATTGGACACTATTTAGTCATATTGCCACACTTAGCTATGAGAAGCTGGTAAGTGTGGGGCTTATTTCAAGGGGCCATAGATTTAGCTACAAATTAGGATTTCTATTATTAACAAAGACATGGGAAACAATCCTGTGGGACAACCAGAGCCAGAGTCATCTTCCCAGAGGGGAAGAATGAATATGATTTATTGCTTAAAATCTTGAATGGCGGACTCTGTGTGATGTTCAGGATATATGTTAAATGTTGAACTTGGCCTTTCAGCCCTCTACCTCTTCCTTTTCTTTGATCAGTCTAATACATATAAAATAATAACTCACTAGTTTAGCCTGTATTTCTCTGATTACTCAGAGAGTAAGTGAAGGAGTTCCTTCCTACACTTATTAGCCCTTAGGGCTTCCTCTTCTGTTAAATACGTTTTCATATCTTTAGTGTTTTTTTACTTCTTCTAGTTAATTATTAAGAGTTTCTGATAAATTCCAAATAATAATTTCATGGTAGTTTTTGACATCAGAAATATGATGTCATTCATCTATCAACTTTATCTAAGGGTCTTTCACAGAATGGAAAACCTTGATTTTGATATAATTGTGTGTGTGTGTGTATGTGGATTGTATAAAATTATTTTTGCCTTACATGCTTTTAAAGCTTGGCTTAAGTATATTCTATCCCAAAATATATGCCTACCTTTTTGTCATTAACCACATAGATTTAATATTCATGTTTAAAATTTTAAATTTAGGGGCACCTGGGTGGCTCAGTCGGTTGAGCCATTTGCCTTTGGCCAGGTCATGATCCCAGGGTCCTGGATCGAGCCCTGCGTCGGGCTCCCTGCTCAGCCAGGAGCCTGCTTCTCCCTTTCCCTCTGCTGCTCCCCCTGCTTATGCTCTCCTGCTCTCTCTCTCTCTCTCTGTCAAATAAATAAATAAAATATTTAAAAAATAAAATAAAAACTTAAATTTAAAGTATCGTTCACTTTTGCACGTGATATGAGTTTTATTTTAGGAATGAGTTTTATCTTTCTCCATAATATTGAGCTAACCTCCTAATATCTGTCAAAGAATTTATCTTCCCTCTCCCCATTCTGTTGTGAAGCCGCATTTATTGTATATTAATTTCCTAAGTACAAATGGCTTTGTCTCTGAGCTCTCTAACCTGTTCTATCTGTTTGTTTTGTTTTGCACCAATATTATATTTTTAAATTACTCAAGCTTTGTAGTATGCCATAACATGTGACAGAACAATCCTACGATTTTATTCTTAAATTTTCATGTTGACATGGCCATTCATGGGCTTTTAGTCCTCCATAAATATTTAAATATAAAATACATAAAAATGAAGTTCAAATCTTGATTGAGATTACATTTAGTTAATATATTAATATGGGAGAGAATTGACATCTTTATAACATAAAAGCCTTCCACCCAAATGCATGGAATTTCTTTCCACTTATTCAGATTATCTTTCTTATCCTTTATTAAAGCGATAAAACTTTCTCCACAATGTTTTGCTTATTTTTGGTTATTTCATAGGCATTATATCTATTTTTCTTGATATTGTGACTGTCACCTTATTCTATATAGTTTTTCCTAGTTGATTATTGTTGCTATAAATGAATGCTACTGATTTTTGTAAATTTACCTTCTATGTGATACCTTATTAAATTCTCTTGTTGGTAGTCAGAGCTTTGATTGTTCTGCTGACAATCATATCATCTACAAATAATGATGATTTTTTATTTTTATCTTTTTCTTTCCAATCCATATGCCATTTCCCCCTTACTGCATCCCCATCTCCACTTCTACATTAAATAATAATTCTAAATGAATAGCTTTGTCTTGTTCCAAGCCTTAAAGGTATTAAACTATTTGTTGTAAATTTCTATATTCCTATAATAACTAGTTAAAAAAACCTTCTTATAGTTCCAATTTGATAATTTTTTAAACCACATATGTGTATGTTCAACTTTGTATAACAATGTTCTGCTTTGAAATAATCAAAGATTTCTTATGATTTCGATGATAGGTTTTTTTTAATGAAAAACCGTTCTGTTACAGGAGAAATACTTTCTTGATCATATTTATTATTTTTAAAAGACACTGTTAGATTTGATTAGTTAGCATTGTTTTTAGGATTTTTGCATCCATGTTCTTAAGCTAAATGGGCCATAATCTTCTTGTACTGTCTTTTTCTAGTTTAGGAATAAAGATTCAAATAGCTTCAAAAAATGGCATAATCAATGTCGTATTTTTTGTTCTATTTGGGGGATAACTTGAATACAATAAGATCTAATTTCTTGAAAATATGGTAGAAGTTACCTGTAAAACCATATAAGCTTACATTTTTTAAAAAAACAGATGCCTTTGAACACCTTTAAAATGTGTTTTTTTTCTAAATTATACTGATCTACTCAGGTCTTCTATTCTTCTTGTGCCAATATGACATTTTATAAATACATTGGAATGTATCCATTTTATTTAGTGTTTTAAATTTACAGGTATTAGGTATTCAAAATAGTTTACATCTGTATATAAAATCTCTGTTATTCCTATACATCTTTCCATTTTTAATCCCTATATGTTTATTTGTATCTTTTCTCCTGATTAATTTTAGGAGATTCCTCTATCTTATTGATTTCTTTTTATTGATTTCTTAGATTCAGGTGTAGTTTACTATACTTCTATTGGTTTTCCTGTTTTTAGATTTATTTTTAATTATGTGCCTCTTTCTCATTTGGGGGATTTTTTCTTGATGTATTACAGAATTCTTAAGTTAAATGCATAACTTTTATTTAAAAAAATGTTCTTGGAACACTGCATCAAAAACTAATGACATACTATATGGTGACTAACATTACACAATTTAAAAAATAAAAAATAAATATTCTTGGTCCCTAACAAATGTCTTCAAAGTAAAAATGTCTTCTCAAGTATTTCTTTACCTGTGTCCCATAAATTTTGTTTTACTATTATCATTATTCAGTTCTACATGTTCCATGTTTAGTATTTTTTAAAATACTACTCAACCGACCACCTGCTCGGATGTCATGGCCTTGTCTAACCGCTGTACAAGTTTCTAAACACCTCCTCTCCTTGGACCACTCTCCTAACGAATTGCTAACAACCAGTTGTGGATCAGCCAATAGACAAGACACACTTCGAGGAGTGTTTTCCTAGACACTTAATTGGTGACCAACACAATGAAGAATAAAGAATCCATTTGGATGTTAGGAGCAGGAGTGCTTGAAATGACTGGGTGGGGTGTCTTTTTGTTTGTGGATGTTCCTGCTGTTTGCCACAGTCTAAACAAGAGCTATGGTAAATTTCTAAGAATCATCCAGCCAAGAAGAAAGTGTGTGATGATCTCAATTTAAAATGAAATAAGGCTCAGAAAAAGTCAGAAATAGCACACAGACTTTACATTGACTTGGACCAGTCTCACAATTTGCTAGCAAGAGTCACCTGGTTCTCCTTCTGAACATTCTACCCCTAAAATAGTAGAGCTATGGGCAAATGGAAAGCAGTCCCACAGTTTTGATAAAGACTTGAAATTCGAATACATTGCCCTGACTTGGAGGAAAGGATCACTATCTCTGAATATGAACTAGTCTGAATTAAGACTAGAATTAGTTTAGGACTTC
Source organism: Potos flavus (assembly GCA_028534135.1). Lineage (NCBI taxonomy): Eukaryota > Metazoa > Chordata > Mammalia > Carnivora > Procyonidae > Potos > Potos flavus. The sequence goes on along the minus strand of JAPYYM010001180.1, from coordinate 4,670 downwards.
AAAGCTATGGCAAGCTATGGCAGTGAGTGGCTATAGCCATAACTTCAAGCTATGGCAGTGAGCTCTCCCCACTGGTGACATGTCATAGGAGAGGAAACAGAAACCTATCACTGGAGGCACTGAAACTTGAGCTAGGGAAAAAACACAAGGAGCACTTTAGTTGCTCAAAGGCATGGAGTTTACATGCCCAAAGGAGCCTGAGGAGTTCAAGTGGCTTGTCAGAGGTCACACACTAATCAGATGCAGAAGTGGGACCAGCGCTGGGCCTCTAGCCTTTAGGTCCAGGCCGCATACTTTTTCATGCAACTTGCCTTTCAGATCACTGACTTAGAATTCAGTTAAAAAAGTGTGGGTTTAAGTGGTTTGTTTTTGTTTTTGTTTTTGTTTTTTTATTCCTACCTTCTCCCTTGAGTCAGACTAAAAGCAATTAAGAGAAAAATACCCTGCATCTTCTTATGGCAAAAAAAGAAAAAAGTCCGAACCCTAAGTTACAATTCTAAGCCCCAAATGCTGTGTAAATGGGACCAAAATAAGGGAAGATGTTAAGAATTAAGACAAATGTCCACCACCTTTGTTTTGAGGAAGATGTTCTTCTAAAGAGTGGTTCTCAAACTGTAGGATGCGTCAGAACCACTTAGGGAGTTTCAGATGACTGAGCCCCACCCCCAAGGTTTCCTACTCAACAGGTGCCACTTGAGAATTTGCACTTCTAACAGGTTCATAGGTAATGCTGGTGTTATTGGTTAAGGACCACAATTTGGGAACCTGAAAATCCTCTATAATTTTTTAAATAGGGCAGGGAACTCTAGGGGTTGGTACTGGCCCTTGGAAAATCAAGGATTGTCTCTTTAAATGCCCAGTTAAATACCATGAAATAATACAGAAGTGTAGCTACCATCTACAATCTAGTCTCCTGACTGAAAGAGGCTGCTAGAGGTAAAAAAGGAAAAAAAGAAAGAAAGAAAGAAAGAAAGAAAGAAAGAAAGAAAGAAAGAAAGAAAGAAAGAAGCAAGCAAGCGAATAGAGGAAGAGAAATAGAACCCATGAGAATGTGAGAATGCAATTCAGGGAATGGTATAAATGACATCACTGGCAACTACATAATCCATCTGCATGTTGAAACTGAACTGAGATGGTCGCTCAAGGAGAGGAAAGTAACAGACCCCAAGATACAGATGACATCCCATGTTCACACTCTCCTCCTTCCCACCCTTCTCCAGCAGATTGTGGACTCATTAAAAATGACATCTATGCAGAAAGAAACTAGCATGGGAACTAGGCATAGAGAAAGCAATGATTTTATTTTAAAAAAAAAAGAAAGAAAGGAACCTAAGGAAAAGCACATGAAGTACATACATCACGAAATTAATTCCCCTTACATGCATCGTGATCCTTTGAAAGTTAAAAAAGGGGAAAAAAAATGATACAAATGGGAGAAACAAGAATTCAAAGAAGAGAGGATAACGTGTCAAAAGGAGTAAAAAGTAGACTGGCAGTACTCTGGAAAGAAATAAAAGAGAAAAATAATATCATTTCAAAGATTTAAATCATTTTGGACTGTGAAAATTTGTTTCAAAATTCAGGGCACGCTTGAGGAGATTTCAATAAATTCAGTGGGGGGTTGGAAGTGAAATAAGAACACATCTATAGAGGAGAAAACCGGGGGGGGGGGGAATGAATGAACAAAAAGTTGCAGATCTATGATAAATCCTTAGGAATAAATTTTCTCCCAGAAAGCAGAAGCTGAGATTAGGTCTGTGTGCAGGCAGCTATTTGGGGAAATAGTCCCAACCAACAGGAGAGGATTGGAGAAGAATAAAGGAGGGAAGGAAAGCAAGCCAGTGTGGGTTTTCTCAAGTCAGGCACTGCTGTGGGACTCTCGGGGCCATTGAATGGGATGTGCACTCAAGTGAAAGGGGGCGGCACTTATGCACCATACTCTCCGGGTCAAGGTTACCTCCATGGACTGTTAACCCCATGCACTGATCGTGTCCAGGTACCTAGAGAGTCCCCGTGGGAATCCCAAACCTCTACATCAGGGGCAAAAAAAGGATGGATTTTGGGTGCTATCTGAGGCAAGATTCTACCAGGTCACATCTTACCAAGTTAGTTACTGCAGAAAAGACTGTAAAAGACCAATGGTCAGAAAGGATGTAGGATGGGAGCAATTGTGTTGAACATGGAGGTCAAACTGTGACTTAGGAGAAAGAGACAAAGGCATGAACTTGAGAAAACATCTTAGTGAAGTTACTGAACTTGAAGAAGGAAAGAATGTCAAAACATCCAGACCAGGAGCAAAACAGACATTGAAATCACTTCAAAGGGGCAAGAAATTACACTGGTTCAGACCTGACATTGCAGCAGTCCCTACCAGGAGACAGCAGAGTAATGTCTATAAAACCCGCAGGTACCAAAAATGAAACTGAAGAATTTCACTGCTAGTCAAAGATCTTCTAGGTATAAATGCAAGAAACACAGGCTTTCACGCTTACAGGAACTCAGAGAAGGTAACTCCTGTTAGAGCATCTTGAAACATACTTGGGGACAAAAATCTAGCCAACCAAGACCTCAGCAATGGAGAGGCAATACAAGGAGTGGTAGAAATTAGACACTTGATGTTAACACAAAACTTGACATTGAAGTCAAATAATGGGATTCAAATGGCTTAAATTTTGACATTGTAAAAATAACATAATTAGCAAACGCTTTGGATGAATTCTTTTTCTCACATACCATACTAAAGAATCATTACATTTCGTCTGGCATTAAATAGTACATTTTTCCAGTGTAGTATTCCAACTGACTAATGCTTCTCAGAACACAGTGCCTCAATATGAGGGGTATGTTGAATCATTAATAACTCTTGTGGAAAAACAATTATCTGAAGTTCATCATTCTTTCAGTTTTACCATGATTTCTTTATCTTCTGTTATAGTCATATAAAAGTAAATGAATTATATATTCATATAATAGTAAATATAATATTAGAGTCTGGGGTGCGCACACACCCACACACACACACAAAAGACCAAGCTTTTGTGTGTATTTGTGAGACTATGACCTAGCTAGTTTGGCATAGTTTAACTCTCTGAGCAGAGCCTGTCATTAGTCCCCCTTCCCCACACTATCTCCTCCAGTAAAGATCCTACTTCCTTACTGACTCATGTTGTCTGTGATCAGGAGGGATTTGGGGAGGATTTGCTATTCACTAAATGGTTTATGTTTGCTTCGAACCAATTGCTTTGGTTATTTAGGGGAAAATTGTCAGCAGTAGTTTGGAGGGAAAGGGAAGAACACAAATAGCCATTTATCAAGAAGACAGCCCACATTTGGAGTTTTGATCCTGCGTTTATGTCTTTCTCAGAATTTGTGGCAGCAAATGTGGATCTGACACTCTCCGATGGAGAACGACTTTGAAACATTAGGAAATTCTGGGTCTTTTGTGGTTCCATACAAATTTTAGGATGGTTTGTTCTAGCTCTGTGAAAAATACTGTTGGTATTTTGGTAGGTTTTGCACTGAATGTGTAGATTGCTTTGGGCAGTATAGACATTTTAACAATATTTGTTCTTCCCATCCATGAGCATGGAATGTCTTTCCACTTCTTTGTGTCATCTTTAATTTCTTTCATCAGTGTTTTATAGTTTTCAGAGTATAGCTCTTTTACCTCTTTGGTTAGGTTTATTCCTAGGTATCTTATTATTTTTGGTGCAATAGTAGATGGGATTGTTTTCTTAATTTCTCTTTCTGCTGCTTCATTATTAGTGTATAGAAGTGCAATCGATTTCTGCACATTGAGTTTGAAACATTAGGGACAGAAGAAGAAAAAAGGAAAAGCTTGCCCTGTATGCAGTGGTGCAAAGACTGAAAAAGGGGGTGAGTACTTAACACAACCCAGAGCTCCCTACAGGACAGACAATCAGCAAGAAGAAAGACCATTCAGCTGGTCACTGTTTTCCTGATTTCCATAGGCACATGGATTGTGGTTGAGAGGAGTTTTGGGAATGTTCTCTCAGCCCCCCTCAGCGGCCTCTGCTTATCCTGGTGCTAACAGAGCTTTCTAATGACTTCAGCTCAGTCTGGAGTATTGTGGGGGTATTGGTTTTGAGTGTAGACTATTGAGTAAAAAGCATTTTGAAACAGAAAATGATCTCCATTAATATACCAATATATACTTGTATAAATCCTTGGATATATCTTCTTTATATATCTGTAACTTTACCCATCTCCAGAGTTCCCTTCTACAAACTATCTGAGATGATGACAGAGAAGCCAAATATTGAACATTCATCTGGGGTTGAAATAATATCTAGTGAGACACACACATCAATAAATAATTGATATATAATATTAATTGTAAACCATCAGCCAAACTTCTCTGGGTATATCCTTTTGTTTAATTCAGATTTTAGAACCATGGAATGTTTTCATATACCCCCCAAATAAATAAATAATTAAATGAACGGAGGTGTGGGAGGTAAACTGAAAACATAATACCAATACTAACCAATGAACGTAACTACATAAGAATGAATAACCGAAAAAATCAAAGCACATGGAAGAAAACAACGAGCCTGAGTAACTTTGGAAGACGGTATTTGACTACGTACTGTAAGAGTTAAATCTCCCTCCAAAATGTAGCACACATGTACTCTAGTTAATAAACTTGT
>JAPYYM010001179.1:0-13763 GCA_028534135.1 Potos flavus | reverse complement strand
ATTTTTATATACAAATAATGAAGTAACAGGAGAAATTAACAATCCTATTTGCAAGTGCACCAAAAATAACTATGACTAAACTTAATCAAGGAGGTAAATGACTTATATTCTGAATATAAATATGAAACATTGATCAAAGAAAGATGACACAAGTATAAAGACCCTCCATGCTCATAAATTAGAAGAGCCAATATTGTTAAAATGTTCATATTACCCCAAGCAATCTACAGATTCAATGCAATCCATGTCAAAATACCAACAGCTTTTTTCACAGAACTAGAATAATCCTAAAATAAGCATGGCACCACAAAAGACAAAGACAAATCTTGAAAAAGAACAAAATTGGAGATATCACGATCCCAGATTTCAAGATACACTACAAAGCTGTAGTAATCAAGAGAGTATGGTACTGGCACAAAAACAGACACACAGATCAATAGAACAGAAGAGAGAATTAAAAAATAAATGTTATGGTCAATTCACCCACAACAAAGGAGGCAAGAATATACAATGGAGGAAGAGGTTCCTCAACAAATGTTGCTGGGAAAATTGGACAGCTGCATGCAAAAGAATGAAAGTAGACCATTTTCTTATACCATATACAAAAATAAACTCAAAATAGATGAAGGACCGAAGTCTGACACCTGAAAGCATAAAATTCCTAGAAGAAAACATGTGCAGCAATCTCTCTGACATCGCCACAGAAATACTTTTCTAGATAGGTCTCCTTTGGCAAGAGAAACAAAAGCAAAATTGAATAATTGGGAGTACACAAAAATAAAGTTTTTTGCACAGCAAAGGAAACCATCAACAAAACAAAATTGCAAATGATGTACCTGATAAGGGGTTAATATCCAAAATATATAAGGAACTTGTACAGTGCAACACAAAAAAAAAAATCCAGTTTAAAAATGGTCAAAATCCATGAACAGACATCTCTCCAAAGGTGGCATACAGATGGCCAACAGATGCATGCAAAGATGCTGGACATCACCCATCAGGGAAATGCAAATCAAAACCACAATGAGAGACCACTCACACCTGGGAGAATGGCTAAAATCAAAAATACAAGCAACAACAAGTGTTGGTGAGGATGTGGAGAAAAAGGAACCCTCGTAGAAAACAGTATGGATGTTCCTCAAAAATTTAAAAATAGAATTACCATATGATCCAGTAATTCCACTATCGGGTATTTACCCAAAGAATACAAAAGCATTAATTTGAAAAGACATATGCACCCCTACATTTATTGCAACATTATTTACAATAGCCAAGAAAGGGAAGCAACTTAAATGTCCATCAATAGATGAATGGATAAAGCAGATGTGGTGTACATATACTATGGAATACTCAGCCTTAAAGAATGAAATCTTGCCATTTGCAACAACATGGATGGATCCTAGAGGGTATAATAACTAAGTGCATAATTTGGTCAGAGAAAGGCACATATCATTTGATTTCACTTATATGTGGACTCTTTAAAAACCACCTCATACAGAGAACAGGTTGATGGTTGCCAGTGGCAAAGGGGTAGAGAATGGGCAAAATGGGTCAAGGAAGTCAAAAGATACAAACTCTCAGTTATACTTAAGTCACAGGGACATAGTGTACAGCATGGTGACTATAATTAATGACACTGTATTGCATATTTGAAAGTTGCTATAAGTAAATCTTACGAGTTCTCATCTCAAGAAAAAATTACACATGGTGACAGATATTAACTAATTATTACAGTGATCATTTGCAATCCATACAAATATCAAACCATCATGCCGCACGCCAAAAACTAACTTAATGTTGTATGTGGAATATACATCAATAAAAAGATTTTAAAAGGAAAGAAAATCGGTAGCTGCTGCTTTCTGTTCCCTTAGAACATTCTCTGTGGTCTATGGAAGTTTTAAGAAGCCACATAAGGAGTCTGGACCACTCCGAGGCTGCTGTTCTGGAGAAACCGTGTGCAGGTACTGTAGCCGACAGCTCTAGCTAATCCCAGCTTTCCAGAAATCCCCAGCAAGATTTCAGCTAGGTGCATCCAGCCAGAGGAGTCAGTCCACCAACCAGGGACCACTGAGTCACCCCTGTAGACACCACATGGAAAAGAACAGTTGCCTAAAAACCCTGCCCAAATCCCTGGCCCACAAAAATCAAGATATAAAATAAAATGGCTATTGTTTTAAGCTGCCAAATTTGGAGTGATGACATAGCATAGATACTTGCACAATCTCGCATACCAGAGTGGAAGCATCAAGGCTAATTATCTGTCTGCAGAATTGTGCAAACTACCTGTGAACAATTTGTGAACATTAAATGCACAAAACCCACTCTAATCCTCTGGAATCTGTTTTTCAAAGCCAACAAGGCTTTAAGACACAAACCTACATATCATAAACCCCACTTCTGATTCACTTGGCTAGCAGAAGGCAACGCAGTCAAAAGGAATACTGTAGTTCGAGAGATCTACTTTCAAATGGGTGCCACACATTTTTAGATGGCTCCTAATAAAAATATCTCAGTAATGACACCTACGATCAGAAGACTTGTTTTTACATCCCCGCTTGCATGAATAACTTCACCAAATCCCTAAGCTCCGGAGGGTCAGACCTCAACAACGTTTTCTGTAAGGTACCAGATAAGTATTTTAGGCTTTTTAGGTCACAGCAAATACACAACTCTACCATTATAGCCCAAGAGAAGCTATAAGCAACACAGAAATGAGTAGGTCTGGGCTCTGAACTAAATGTTTGCATCTCCCCCAAATTTACATGTCAAATCTCTAATCCCAAATGTGATGGTATTTAGAGTAGAGCCTTTGGGAGGTCACAGATGAGGTTTAGATGGGGTATAATGGATTTAGTGTCCTTATAAGAGGAAAAGCCTTGTAGTACAGCACACTCTCTCTCCCCACCATGTGAGGATAAAACAAGAAGGGGACCAGCTGCAAACCACGACCCAACACTGAATTGGCCAGTGACTTGATTGAAGACTTCCCAGCCTCCACAACGGTGAGAAATTAATGTTTGTCACCAGCCACCCAGTCCACGGTATTCTGTTATGGCAGCCTGAACGAAGACAGTGTGGCTGCGCCCCAAATAAAACTTTATTGACAAACACGCGCTGAAGCTGGATTTGGCCCTGGGGCTATGGTTTGTCCATCTCTGGGCTGAACTATTACACGAAGATGAAAGAACCACACAGGAGGTCTGTAAGCATTAAATGGATAAAGGTGTCAAAGTCCTTTGCAGACGATAAAGCAGGATACAGATGAGAAGAAAGGACAGCTGGGAGGGGAGGCAGAAGGCAGTAAAGATAACCTCTCCTGACTCCACTGTTTGCTGAAGGCCCCACTTTGATCATGATGTATGAGGGGGGACTGAACACGAGCTCTCTGCAACAATCTGCAGTCCTGCTCCTAGAGACCAAATTTGAAATAGTATTTAAAGTCTCATTTCCTAGAGCCTCAGTTATTTAAGATTTGGTTTCTTGCTTTTTGGAGCATAGAGCACCAGGATGCAATTTTCAAACCTAGATTAAAACATCTTACAATTGGCCATGCAAAAAGTTTTAGGCAAGGAGTTCCCATAGTTCTCTTCTTTTAGTAACCAACAAAGAATTACTGCTATGTCAGGCACTGTGCCAGAGGATTATGGATTGATAAATGAGTAAGACATCTCCTTAACCTGAGCCCATGATCTAGCGAGGGAAGCACACACATCAAAGGTAGTCATAGTGAAATGCAAAAATTGTTTTTTAAAAAGAGACTCCGTGGAATTCTGTCATTCATGCTGCGCCGTATCTTCTATGTTTTTACATTTATATAGTTCTCTAGTTTGAATTCTGCCTTCTCAATATGGGATCAGCAATGAAACCCTTCCAAGTCTCCCCTGCTGCTACAATGCAGGCATGTGGCTTCATTTCCACCCATCAGACACATCTGTACAAGATCCTGGTTTGTGAGTCCCACGAGGAAACAGGGAAGGGTGCTGGACACGGACTCAGTGGGAACGAGGGGCAGCAGATGTAGCATGGTCTGGGACCAGAGGCAGAAATGGCTACTTTACCAGGGCCAGACCATGAGGCCCATCCTAGGAGCTGCTCCTACTGGAAAAGGAGTCTGGAGCCTATTTTTCCAGCCCCTGCAACAACTAAGGAAGCACTGTAACTTCCTCAATTAGTCCATTCTTGCTCACACTACCTAGAGGGGATTCTGATGTCTGACACACGAGAATGTTCAGGGTTACCTAGGGTTAAGTGGTGCAAGAACGTTTCTCAGAGGCAATGATGTTAAACTGGAGTCATTCTAGAAGGACATTCTAAACTGAATGAACCCCCGTCTGCAAAGACTCTCGAACCTAGGAGAGTCTGCTTTGTTCAGGAGTGATGGCAAACTGTGGCTGAAATATTTGGAGCATAAGGAGTGAGTGGTGAGAGTACTGAAAACATAGGCAGGGATCGTGAAGTTTCTCTAACGCGTTGAAGGGGCATTTGTATTCTGAATAAATGGAGCACCATTAAATGAATTTAAGTAAGGAGTTGCCAGTATCCTATTTGCATTTTAGGAAGCTCCCTTGGCAGCCAAGTGAGGCTAATGCAGGGAGGGAGGAAGACCAGGGCAGGGAGAGCGACCAGGAGGTTGTTGCAGTCATCCAGGTGAGAAGGAATAAGATCGAAGTTGAATCAGTGGTGGCTTAAATAGGGAAAAAGGCAGATTAAATCAAAATCTCAGCAGAGCAAATCAATCAGGAAAGAGGCAACACCGCAGATTCATCCATGTTGCCTCTCTACTAGAGGAGATAATATTCCTTGAAAAACAACTGAATTGCAACCTTGGATCTCTATTTCCCCAGGGCAGCACTGCACCGAGCCAGCGTGAGCAAACCCCCGTGGATACTGTCGTGAATGTTTATGGGGCTCTAGAAGTAGACTGGAAGCAGGGAGATAAAAAGCTTTATTTTATGACTATTGCCCAAAGCACTTTTTTTTTTTTTTTTTTTGAGCAGAGGTGCCTCTGGGACAAGCTGTGAGATAAATCTTAGAAAGGTGACATGGTTATTCATTTCCACAGAGTCTCATTTTTCACTGGGTTTCTACATCCAACTTCTATCCTCTTGTCTAGGGCAATGCGTCCAAGAAATTCTCTTACCTAAGGAAATTGGAGTTACTAACTTTCTAGCACAGCGGCTCCAGATTTCCAAATAATTTTCTTATTCGAAGTAGAATGAAGGGGAACATGGGATTCCAAGAACAGGTGAAAAGCCAGCAAGCAGAAGAGCCAACAAAGACCTTCTCAGGAGGCCCTCCACGCTACACCTTCATGTGACGCCCTTTTCCTCACTGCCCTACTTCCTTCCTGTATGTAAAAAATAGAAGAACATTCTTCCGTTTCCCAGTTTTTAAGTGTTGGGCAAGGAACACGGCTTAGCCTGGATTTAGGATAAGCAAAATACTCCTGTCTGATACCGAGGTTTGGGGAGGATTGAATAAGGTAACATGGAGGGTATAGAGCACACAGGAACCACTAAGCAAATCAAAGTCGCTATGATTATTAGCATCCAGTTACTCTTTAGTCTGTTGACGCATTATCTTCAGCTCTCATAATGGCTGCCTACTGTTCCATCCAGCGGACAGTTGCATTATTTTACATAACTGTCTCCTATCTGGAATAAAGGTTGTTCCCAATTAGTCACTATTAGAGACAATGCAAAATGAGCATCTCCACCCATGTAATTCTTCATATAAACTTGTTTCCTTATTTTTCTTAGGTAAAAAAAAAAAAAAAAAAAAAAAACAAGAAATCATACTATTGTGTCAGGTAATTTGGACTCACGGCCGCTGTACAATCCTAATCTCCCAACTCATTCTCTGAAACAATTACACGCCAACTTCTCTCAATGGGAAGTGCTGTCAACCAAAACTTCCAACAGCATTTCAGTTGCTTTTTACTTCTCAGGCAATAGTAGAGTCTTTTACTCAAGTATAAATTTGTGAAACAGCAAACAAGTTGAAGTTGTGTTTTGAGCCAAAGGTGTTACATACACAGATTCAAAATTGTCAGTTCAGAATTTTGATTTCATAATATTTGTTTCATAATTTTCCCCATTGTACTAAAAATTTATGGTTCTAGGGTCACCTGGGTGGCGCTAAGCGACTGACTCTTGGTTTCGGCTCAGGTCATGATCTCAGGGTCTTGAGACCGAGCGCTGAGTGGGGCTCCACACTCAGTGCAGAGTCTAATTGAGATTGTATCTCTCTCTTCCTCTACCCCTCCTGCCCGGCTAATAATTTCTTTTTTAATGTATGGTTCTGGGCCTCTGGGTGGGTCAGTCAGTTATGTGTCTGCCTTCGGCTCAGGGCATGATTCCAGAGTCCTAGGATCGAGTCCCACATCAGGCTCCCTGTTCAGCAGGAAGCCTGCTTCTCCCTCTGACCCTCCTTCCTGCTTGTGCACTCTCACAAAAATAAATATCTTTAAAAAAAATAAAATGTATGGTTCTAGCTGTCATCTTAAAATACACATAAGTTTAAATATGAGGTGGGAAAGGAAACTTATACATATTAACACCAAAGACAACTTAAAACATAACCAAAATTAATTGTGTTAATGGGGATTAATTCTGGATGGTAGGATAATAGGGGACATCATCATCATTTTCATATTTTTCAGTATTTTACAATTTTTGTTGGGGTTTTTTTGGTTTTTTGTTTGTTTTACACAATAAGCATTCTTTAAAGTACATGGTTACATCTGTTTTGGAGAGCAGGGCAGTGAAAAAAGTCTTGGCATGTGTCAGACTGACATGAGTGCAAGACCTATTCAGCCCCTTATTGGCTGGATGGCTCCTCTGAACCTAACTTTCAAACTCTCAGGGTTTCTGTGATGACTAAAAGATTTGAAAGTAAACCTAACGGTCCCTAGTGAGTAGTAGGCAGTGAATTACCCCCTTCACCCCAAAAACGGAAGTGAGGAAGGCGCCACCCAGTGGCCTCTCCAGGTGTCAGCCTCCTTCCACCTGGCCAGGTGAACATTTTCCCCTGTTGCAATCCATTGGGACCACCTCCTTTAAGGCTGCATCTAATAATAAAGAGCAATTATAGAACAGATAATGGGTAATCGGTTAATTAGCATTTCAGGAATAAGGAAAGAGCAAACTCAAATCCCCCAGTATAAATGAATGGCAGTCTGTGTCAAAAAGACACAGCTCATAAAAAGGCTCCCCTCAGAGCCTGAGGAAGCTACCCCTTCCCAGCCTGCCTGCACTTTTGCTTTCTCCTCTGGTCTTTCTAAAGCCACTAGCATCCTCCGCCTGACTTTCCCTGGCACTGTAGTTGCCTTTTGCCTATTGCCCATATTCCTACTTTCCATCCCCCACACTCATATTTCCCCATTGTCCCTCCCCTTGATCAAAGAGACGTTTGTGGCCTGTAATCTTTATTTCAGTATCAAGGGAATGGAGCCTTTGATTTTTGTACCCAAAAACATGAGACTTTGCTATAAAGGATGCAAATAATGGGGCGCCTGGGTGGCACTGTCGGTTAGACATCTGACTCTTGATTTTGGTTCAGGTCATGATCTCAGAGTCATGAGGTGGAGTGCTGCATTGGACTCTGCTCAGCGGGGAGTCTGCTTGAGGATGTTCTCTGCCCCTCCTCCTTGGCCCCTCCCCCCTCTCTAAAGTAAAGGATGCATATAACATTATTTTGAGTTGGTGGTAAGTCACAGAAGTAAAGTCTCCCACTGTTAGTGTTGATCTTGAATATTTTGCCCCTGCCAATTTGCTGTGTGAGCCTGATTTCCAGATATATGCATAAGAAAGCCTGGTCCTAACCACGTTCTTGGGATTCTCCAAAGGACTAACCCAGGGGCACAGAAAAGATTAGCAGCCCCCCATTTCTGGAACATTGTTGTGATCGTCACAGTTTAAGGGACTTTAGTCAGGGTAACAGAGGTCTCCTCGGACCCAGTCAGCCCAATGAGACAAGGCTGGGGGCCAGGAGAGTGGTAAAAATAGGAAATCAGGAAGGTAGGTCACAAGAACTCTAGCCACCAAATGCATCATCCTCTCTGGCTTTAGCCCCCACAGTAGGCAGTAAAGAGGATGTATACACAGCTAATAGGCACTTCTGTTCAGTCAAGGGGTCTGTGGTCTTCCAGTCAGGTCTAAACCAAAAACACGTATTGAGTGGTGGCATCCACTCATGCTTAGACTTTTCCCAGCAGGCAAAGCATTGGTTGGCAGCCCCCACTTGCAGAAGAGACTACAATGGTCAGGAAGTTCAGATTGCCACATAAAATTAAGTTTTTAAGGAAACAAGAACTCTGACCTTTACCTTTTCCAAGATATTCGTCCAAATTCTCTCTGGACTGAGTTTTATTTCTTGGATACAAAGATAAAGATATACCATCCTAGACATTTAAAATAGGAGATGCAAACTTTTGCACATGTGTGAATATTTAGATGCCAAGAATTCAAAGCAGTCCATTAGAACTCCTGGTCTTTTTAGGTGACCCAGCTGCAAAAAGCTGCCATTCCGAAGAACAGCTCTGCCTTGCTCAGCACCCCGGACCTCAGCTCCCATTGTCTGAACTTTACCTTGCTCCTATCAGCTTTGACAACAGGGCAACCCAGACTTGCTTCCCTAAGATCTAGTACCACTTGTAACAGTCTCCCAAGCAAACTGTACTCCAACCCTATTAAAGGCAGACGACCAGGGTTTGGTATACTGTGCCCACTCACTACCTTCCAATGACCAGGGGCCCTATCTGATGCATTTCTACTACACTAGCACTGACCCTGTCTGGGCACAAGACTGAGAAAGGACAGTATGGGAAGCACTGTCTCAGAGCACTTCTCTGGAAGAAAGAAATCCTTGATGGTCAGTCCCCACAGCCCAGTCAATTGACAGTGGTTGCTGAAGGTCCCTCAGCCTAGAAACCAAAATTAAGGGAAGGATGCGGAGTGTGCAAATTAGGGCTATGGCATATTGTACTAGCCAGAAAAAGAGAGGTCAATAATAGGGCAGACACACCATGGAAATGGACATGGAGCAAGAAAGAGAGAAGATAGGGAAGAGGTCTGTGAAACACCTTTGAGATTGGAGCATAATCTAAGGCAGCAATTTAGTATGGGACCAAGCCTGGGAGTCTTGTAAGTCCTCTAAGTCCTCTAACTCTGAGGGGATCAGAAACCCATCATTTATTTCAATTACCTTCATAAAAAGTCCCCCCAAAACTTATTAAAGCAAAAGCCTTTTTTCCATATAATCTGTGGGTTGACTGGGGCTCAGTTGGATGGTTCTCTTGCTGTCCTCACCTCAGGCCTCTCATGAGGTCACAAGTGATGATGAGGGTCAAGACTTCTAAGACAGCTTCTCCTACACATCTAGCTAGAAGGCTGGGATGTCTCTCCATGTGGTCCTTCTACACGGGCTGCTTTATGTGACAGCTGGATCCTAGGAGTGACTATCCCAAGAGGACAAAGCCCCAGGGTCTGACTCCTTCACACTTGTTAATGCTCCATTAGCCAAAGCAAGTGAAATGGCCACATCCAGAAACAGGAAAACTTGAATACTGAGAAGCAGGGTTCACTGGGAGCCACAAAACAAAGAGTTTCTGCCGTCCACACTCAGCAAACCCTTTGTGCTCCCAGTATTTTGTCTATTAGCATTTCATATACATTTGTGAACTTCCCAGATTCTCTCCACTGAACCAAATGAAAAATAGTTTTAGTCCCCATTTCTGTTGAAAACTTTTAAATGAAAGCAGAGCCCACTACCCTGCTCTCCTACCCCAAACACACACCTCCCCACACACAGGCACATAGTGATTACTGATGATAGTGGGAATCAGTTGGACAAACACCCAGGAACAGCCCAGGCACTGGAGAAGCAGTCAAGACCACGTGTTTAGCGATCTCTACTGGAATCTTGCCCCAGAACAATCCCTGCAAAAATCACAGTGCCGTGAGCTTGTTTCTCCTTTTAAGGGAAGCTGTTCTCTCACGTGATGGACATGGTTATGGCACTGGTTCCAACGAAAACATCAAAAGCTTCAGGACAATAGCTGGCGCCCAATTACTATCTAGTGCCGTTTCAATGTCACCAGACCTCTGCAGAGATATTCAGAGGAAAACTGAGTAGAGTCTCGCTATTGGCGTGCGACCAGCTCATTACTGGTCCCGGTAACACAGGGCCCTGCTGCAGTTTCTGAGAACTTCAACGGGGAACCAAGTCAATCTCTTTGTTAATGGAAAACTTGATCGAAATGGAAATTTCATGTACCTCCCTATCTAATCACTGAACAAGGCTAGGAGAGTTTCACAGGCATTTCTGCATTTCCCACCTTCTATTTCCTTTGTGTGTAAGAAAAATCCACACACACAAAAATACATTGAAGTTAAATAGGCACTGGGATAGATTCAGCAAAATACAACCAGGAAATCTACAATCCAAACAAAGGATTGCAGGACCTAATATGGCAGCAATCTAGCCCTCTCCACTTTCAAATACACAGGAAACAGAAAACATGTTGGATCACACTGCATGTTCTTACTTTTGAGTTTGGTTTACTTAACTAAGACTCTCCCCACAACTCATTCCTGCCCCTCATTGGGGTAAGAAAAATGGCAGCAACACTCACTCAAGTTGTGGGTTGGCAGGAAAGGAAAGATCACTTATAATCAAAACCACTCTTGCTAATTCCCTAGACAGACACCATGTTGGAGACCTACCAACTGTTTCTCAGTAATTCCAACCTGGACAGTGTATTCTCCAGCTTTGGAAAAGATGGCTGTGTCTTCCATTGAGTTTGAAGGTGAAGCACATGGCTTGCATAGAAGGGCCACATTGTACAAGGACTATATTTAAACACTAGCATCACGAAACAGAGAGAGGCTTTCCCCATGAGGCATGGTCAGAAACAGAGCCCTACCAAAGGAACAGCTGATTTCCAATTTCTATCCAATTCTCTAGGTCTGGATCATACATTCATTGAAAGGAGTAATGGACTAACTACCTGCTCTAGTCAGTCATAGGATTCTCCTTCTCCCCCTTCCTCTTGACCTCTCTCTGCCAAGCACAAGTTGCTGAATCCCTACAATGTAAATACACAGATGGTACAACTCCACTATATTTGACCTCTTTCTCTCTGGATGTCCGACAGCTTTGTTCCAATATTAGGAAGCAGTATGCTAACTGGTTAAGAGCAGGGGTCTGACTGGGTTCAAACTTGGCCCTTCCGCTTGTTAAGCTGCAATCTTCACAAGACACTTCACTTCTCAGTGCTCTCATTTGAAAAATAAGAACGAGGTTCCCTCAAGGTTTTTGTGAATGAAGCCCTTAATACAGTGCCCGGTTTCTGGTACACAGTCAATAAATGCAATGGTGAATCATAGTAGCATTGCTACTGCTGTTATGGTTATGATCAAAAATCAGGTTTATGGCCAAATCTTTGCTCAGCCAAGCCAGGCCTTGTCCAGAGGCAGAAGGAAGTAAGATGTCCTTTCTTATGGTCTCACATGAAATCCATATTGCTGTATCTACCCCCAACCTTAGTACCTTGAATGCCTATTTTCATAGGCTAAATTCCACAGTGCAGACGTGATCTTGCTACACACAACAGAACCCACACTCAATCCCCAAGTGCCAGTCTTTCTGCCCAGGATTCTGAAGGCCCTCATCTATTGTGAATTGCAACCTTTGATTCCCTTTCAAAGCCAAGAGGCTCCAAACATCTATAGCCAGCAATCCTGCTCCCCTCATCCACTCGGCTCCCTGCATCACCCACTGAACTCATTGTGGCTCAGAATCATCCATGATCACCCATACTGGCCCTGCATGGACCTGGCTTCCAAACTCCCCAGCCGCACAAAATGACAGCAAATAAACAGCAGTTACTGAGTACATACCAAGCACTGTTTAAAGAACTTCTTAGAACTTCCAAGAAAGGACTCATTTCATCTTCACACCAACCCTATGAACAAGTATTATTTCATTTGTACAGATAAAGTGACTAGAGCACAGAAAGGCTAACCTTCCTGAGAAAACACACCCACTAAACACGTGGTGGAGCTAAGATGAACTCTGTAAAACTCACTCTGGCTCCAGAATCTACACCAAATATATAGAAGAGTCCTCCTCAAAAAAGTATGTGTGTGTATGCAGGTGTGTATACAGGATAGAGATGCGGTATCATACATACTCTGTGCTGGGTCACATACCTGAATACATATATATCACATACGATGCAACATAAGGAAAAATACCTTGGAAGGGATTAGTGAAATATAAACTTCCTCTTTTATCTGAGCATTTAACACAAAGCCTTGCATACAGGATCAAACATTTATTGATTGAACTAATAATTGGAAAATCTCATGCCCAAGGACAAGGTTCCTGCCTTGGGATGTCAGTTCCTTCAGAGAGTGGACTTTCTGGTCCTGAACACCCTTGTCCTCTGGATTCAGATCCGTAAGGTCTGCAGAGCCACCTCCCGACTCTGACATCATCTCCTACTCGCCTCCTACCAATCTTCTGCCCCACCTCCACATGGAGAGATGTTGGAGATCTGGGGCTTTTCCCTCAGCCTGGAGATCTTGACATATACCATAAGTAAGTTTAAGGTGTACAGTGTGATGATTTGATAAGTGCGTATATTGCAAAATGATCACAGTAAGTTTAACTCTCCCTCACCTCAGTGTTACCATTTAAGATCTATGCAACTCTCAAATACATACTACAGTATTATTCACTGTGGTCACCATAGAGCTGACTAGTAGCCTCCCTACTGTGTCTTCCTTTCTACAGAACTTACAATACAGGATTCAGTGTACTGAAGTGATACAGTGTGTATCACTTCATCTCCCAAATCTTGACCTTAGCCTTGCTCCCATAGTTGAATCCCAATATTTGTCTAGGGTGCAGGTGTCTGCCCTGTTACTGTCCAGCTAGCCTTAGGACTTTGAAAACAGGCAGATGTGCAACCTGCCAAGTCTATGGAAGCCACCAAGTCATTGAGTGCCAGCCAGGCCCTCCACTTCTGTTTCTTGGGAAATTGGTCATGTACTTTTCACACGGGTATACAGATAACATCAAAAATTTTAAGTTCTTATTAAATGCTGGGCCCGTTTACTGAGGTTTCAGCCAAAGCTAGATCACTCAATCTTGACTTCCTCAGGCGATCTGTAAAGCATTTTCTAAGAATACTTAAGAGGTATGTTCAAAGTGTATCTTAACATGTCATGTGATTAGAACTCAGTTTAAATTCTAACTAAAATATGTAAATAGCCAAAGCATGCCTTTAAGAGGAGATACAATATTACTATCATTTTCTCAGGACTGTACCAGTTATTCCATGCTGGGTAGAATCTAATCCAAAATCGATTCTCATCATCTAGAAATCATCAAGCAAAAGGACATAAAAACTGTCATCAGGAGGATAAATAATTTGAAGAAAAAAATATACTGAAGTTGTACAGCTTTTCTGAGAGAAAGATAAAAGCATGTTTCCAATTGACTGGGTCTGACTGGAATCACCCAGTTTGGATAAAGATGCCAAGCACTATTCAGCTCAACGAACATTTATAATTACAGTAATAAGGCATTACAATTAGAAAAGTCTTCACAGAGAGTAAATAATCTCATTAATCCTACCACACTGACATCAGTATCATTTATCCCCATTTTATAGTTCAGAGAGCAAAGTTTAGAAGTCCAGACTTGCCCAATATTACATAGCAAATTAGCTCATTGATTTAATAAACATTTAC
>JAPYYM010001178.1:0-13763 GCA_028534135.1 Potos flavus | reverse complement strand
TTTTTTTTGAGCATTTAAATAATTTTGTGTATGTGGTAAACCCCATTTGGTTATAATATCTGATCGTTTTTAGATTTGCTGTATTTGATTCGCTAAAATCTTTGCATCTATCTTCACGAGAAATGTTGGTTTGTATTTATAACATCTTCTGTGTATGGTTTTAGCGTCAGCATAATGCTATCCATAATAATATGCTTATCTTTTAAAATTTTAACATCTTTAGGACCTGTAGTGATGCCTCATTCCTGCTGTTGCTAATTTGAGTCTTTTCTTTTTTCCATGGAGCCAGATCCACGTAGCTAGAGGCTCATCAACTTTATGGATTTTCTTGAAACACCTGGCTTTGGTTTCTTTATTTTCTCTGAGCTTTTTTCCCATTCTTAGGTCATTTTTTATTATCGTTAGTTTTCTTCTTACTTTGGTTTCATTTGTTATTTTTACTAGTTTCTTAAGACACAGAGGTTGTTAACTTAAGACATTTCTTCTTTGTAATATAGGTATTCTTCATTATAAACAGTAAACATCCCATTTAAGGTGCATCCCACATATTTCAATATGTTGTACTACTGTTTTAATTCAGTTCAAACACACATTTTTAAAATTTTCCTTTAGATTTATTCTTTGGGAACACTTATTTGAGTGTTTTATTTTGTCGACAAATATTTAGGGATTTTCCAGATATGTTTTCTGTTATTGCTTTCTAGTTTAATTTCATTTGGTCAGAGAACATAGAGCCTGGAGCAGAGCGTAGTCTGTCTGACTTGAAGGCTGGAGTCATGGTCCTGAATGTGGTTTATCTGTGTGTCCTGTGAAGATAACATTACCATAGTGCTCTGCAGCACGGGCCGGAGACGTCCGGGGCTGCTTCAAGCCCTCTCAGTTCTTGCTGGTTTTCTCTCTGCTTGTTCTAGAGTTGTTGATGGAAAGGTGTTGAAACCTCTGACCATGATGTCTGTTTTCTTCTAAAACTAGAAACGCTCCTTTAGTTTTATCAGTTTGTACATCATATTATGAAATGCTTACACTTTTAAGGTTTTTCTGTGGTTTCTTGATAGATTGAAACTTTTATTATTATGAAATGATCTTCTTTATCCCTGGTAATATTCTTTGCTTTAAAATTTACTTTGATTTTAATATAAGCAGCCCAGATTTCTCTGATTAGTATTTGCATGATTTTTATAATTTATAAATATTTATAATTTATAATATATATATTTATATATATTTTATATATATTTAAATTATATATAATTATGTATATAATAATATATAATAATATATAATAAATAAATAAAATAAAATAAATAATAATAATATATAATAAATATATAATTTAT
Organism: Potos flavus; assembly: GCA_028534135.1. Taxonomy (NCBI): domain Eukaryota; kingdom Metazoa; phylum Chordata; class Mammalia; order Carnivora; family Procyonidae; genus Potos; species Potos flavus. The sequence continues at coordinate 12,426 of JAPYYM010001178.1, read as the reverse complement.
ATATAATTAAATATATATTTATATATTATAATATATAATATAATGTATGAATTTATAATTTATAATTTTTATATAATTTTATATAATTTATATAAAATTATATAATTATATAAAAATATATTTATATAAAATCATATAATTTTATATAAATTTTATATAATTTTATATAATATATAAATTTATAATTTATAAATATTTATAATTTATAAATATTATATATTTGCAATATATATATATTGCATATATATTTTCCATCCTTGACATTTCAAGTCGGTTTTTGAGATGGGATATTTGGGTTTTGCTTTTGAAAAGTTTTACATTGAAATCTGCTTTTTAAAAATATTTTATTTATTTATTTGACAGAGAGAGAGAGAGAGAGAGAACACAAGCAGGGGGAGGGGGAGAGGGAGAACCAGGCTCCACACGAAACCAGGAGTCGGATGCGGGGCTCCATCCCAGGGCCCTGGGATCATGACCTGAGCCGAAGGCAGATGCTCAACCGACTGAGCCCCCCAGGCGCCCCCGAAATCTGCTTTTTGATAGGGGTATTTGTATTATTTATATTGCATGTGATTATTGATGCAGTTGGGTTTAAATTTATTCTATCGCTTTATAAAAAATTCTTCCTTTAGTTCTTTGTTCTCTTTTCTCTTTTCCTACTTTGTCTCAGGTTGTATGTTGATGATACCATTTTATACCCCTTGTTAGCTTATTAAATATAATTATTTTCCTTAGTGGTGGCTTCAGGGATTACAACCTAAACATTTGCCACATCGCCACCTGCCTTCGGGTGTTCAGCGAGAACCCTGCAAAGAGCACTCACGGCCCCCTCCGAGTCCCAGGCCGCGCTTGTCACAGGTTGTGTCTCCACACACGGGGTCGACACTTCACTACCCTGCTACCATTGTTCCTCAAACAATTATCTTCCGGGAGATTAAAAAAGTCATTTATAATGACCTCTTAGGGTGCTCTTTATTTCTTCATTTTGTTCTAGATATCCACCTATTGTCATTTTCCTTCTTAAAAGACATCCTCCAGCATTTGTTGGATGCAGGTCTATTGGCTAGGGATTTTTTCCTGCTTGCATATGCCTAAACAGACTTTATTTTGCCTCCATTTTTGCAAGAGATTTTTACTGGGTACATATTTTCTCGTTTTGTGTTTTATTTTTCAGAATTCCATGGTGTCACTTCACTGTCTTCTGGTTTGAACTGTTTTCATGAAAAATCTGCTGATATCTGTTCCGTCTTCAGACCATGTGTCTTTTCTTTGGCTAATTTTAAGATTTTTTTCTTTATCCCTGTCTTAATGCAAGTCGGTTACAATGAACCCAGTTTTCTTCATGTTTCTGGGCTAGCAGCTTATTGAACTTTGGACTCTGTGATCTTATCATTTTCACCAAATTTGGAAGATTTCAGGTTACTTCTGCAAGTGTTTTTTCTCTCCCCCACCTTCAGGATCTCAAATGATGCAGGTAGGAGTCTGCTGACATTGGCCTGCCGCTTCCTGATGCCCCCTCCCCTGGGGTGCTTGACTTTGGCTGTCTGTCTTGTCTTTCTTCAAGCTCGTTGATCTTTCTTCCACAGTGTGTAAACTGCTTTGCTTCACTCAGTGTGCATTTCATCTTGGGTGCTTGATTTTTCTCATCTACAGTTTTGATTGAAGGCTATCCCTTATACCTCCCTTGTGTTTGCTTTAACGTTTCCATCTCTGCTTGAGCCTATAGAGTATGGGTGCGGTAACTGCTCCAATGTCTTTGTCCCACTAATGCTATCCTTTGTCTTATTTCTGGGTCTGCTTCTAGTGACTGACTTCTTCCTCATCATGCACCATGGTTTTCTTTGTATGCCTGGTGATTTTTTAATTAGGTGTTAGAGTTTGTAAATTTTGCCCTGTTTGGTGTGGAATATTTTTATATTTTATATAAAAATGCAAATATATAAAAATATATTTTATATTCATATAACTATCCTTGAACTTTATTTCTAGATTTCAGTTAAATTATGTGGAAGCCGGTTAACCCAGTCCTTGCTTCTAAGCCTTGCTGCGTGATGCTAGCATGGTCTTTAGTAGGGGGCTGACCTCACCCTTCTATCGAAGGACATCCTCCTGATTCTCTACTGATTCCTGGCCCTATTCTTGCTCCTGTGTGCGCTCTTGAGACTTTTCTGGCAGAGACACGTCCCTCACACGTATGTGTTGATCAGTGCTCAACTTCCCTCAGCAGGGTGGGGGTGGGGGTCTCCACAGATTTCTGCGTCTCTCTCTCTCTGTGCAGAATTTCTCTTTTTGGACTTCTACCCTGTGAGCTCCAGCTGCTTTGAGCTCCCCAACATACCAATTCTTCTTCTTTTTTTTTTTTTCAAATCAGGAAATGCACTGGATTTTGCCTCCATTTTCCTCCCTGCACTGACATCTGGAATCTCTCTCCAGGCATTAACCTGGGGTAATCCTTGGACTTGCCATGTTTGTATATTCTCTCAGAGATTGCTGGCTTATGTTGACTGATGTCCAATGTCTGAAAACGGTCATTTCATATATTTCATTAGGCCTTTTTTAGTCACTTCAAGTGGGGGAGTAAACCCCACTCCTGTTACTTTATCTGGACAGAAATGTAGGTTATTTCCGAAAGGTATTTAAATTAGTGCGTACATTCACAGTTTACATCAGACAGCTCATGCACTTAACAATATATATTGACCACCGTCTATGTGCCTGACATCATTCCAGATGCTCGGCTACAGTAGTGAATCAAATAGACAAAAAATGCCTTCTCATATGGAGCTTATACTCTATTTAGCATAGACTGACAATAAACAGATAAGCAAGGTGCATCATGTATCTGATGACAGTAAGAGCTGTGGATTTGAATCCAGAATGATGTCTTTCAACAGTAGTTATGCCATAGGAAAAGGTGGGGGATAGCGTCCCTGACAGATGTGTCTAGAGTAGCCTTGAGCACTCGCGATACCCCTTAATCTGCAGGTCACCTCTGGGCTAAAGTGACCCATGAGGAAAGTGAGGAAGATGATGTGCGTGCTAGTGGCTAAAAACACTTGAGCACAACTAGCTGTATCAATCCTAAACTCTGTTACTCATACTTTTTGCTATTTCAGTGCTACGGAGCTAGAATAGATTAAAGCAGATTCTGGAGTGTCCTGGAGGACTTTTTCTAACCCTTGAAATCTTAATATTCTCTGTAATAAAATAAGAATAATAATGGTCTCTCTCTTCTAGGGATTTCAGGTAGATTAAAGAAGATAATTTGTGTAAAGCCTTTAGGACTGTGCCTGGTACGCAGTAATTACACAGGTGGTAAGAACCCATCGGATGTTAACTATCATGTTTATCACCACCACCATCACCACATCGCCACCATCACCACATCGCCACCTTTATTATCACCACTGTCATCATCACTCCATCACCATCGTCACCATCCACATCATTACTGTCATCACCATCGTCAACACCAGCATGACCATTTCTTCCATTATCAAGACTGTCATCACCTGCTCAAAAGCATCACCACCATCATCATCACCAACATGATCATCACCTTCATTATCATCATTATCATCGCTTCACCAAAATCACCATCACCGTCGTACAGTATCATTGTCATAATCACTATCATCATCATCACCATCATAATCAACACTGTCATCCTCACCATCACCATCATCATCACCATCTCCACCACCTTTAGCGTCAGGATCAGCATCACTGTGACCAGCAGCAGCACCACCACCACCACCATCATCACTATCATCACTATTATCACAATCACCATTGTCATCACCATCATAATCAACACTATAGTCATCATCACCAGCATCACCAGCATCACCATCATCACCATCACCATCATTACCATCACCATCATCACCAGCATCACCATGATCACCAGCATCACCATCACCATCATCACCAGCATCACCATGATCACCAGCATCACCATCACCATCATCACCAGCATCACCATGATCACCAGCATCACCATCACCATCATTACCAGCATCACCATCATCACCATCACCATCATCACCATCATTACCATCACCATGATCACCAGCATCACCATTACCATGATCACCATCATCACCAGCATCACCATCACCATGATCACCATCATTACCAGCATCACCATCATCACCAGCATCACCATCATCACCAGCATCACCATCACCATGATCACCAGCATCACCATTACCATGATCACCATCATCACCAGCATCACCATCACCATGATCACCATCATTACCAGCATCACCATCATCACCAGCATCACCATCACCATCATCACCGTCATCATCATCACCATCATCACCATGATCACCATCATTACCATCACCATCATCATCACCATCACCATTATCACCAACATCACCATCATCACTATCACCATCATCATCACCATCACCATTATCACCAGCATCGCCATCATCACCATCACCGTCATCACCAGCATCACCATCGCCATGATCACCATCATTACCAGCATCACCATCATCACCAGCATCACCATCACCAGCATCACCGTCATCACCAGCATCACCACCATCACCAGCATCACCATCACCATCACCAGCATCACCGTCATCACCAGCATCACCAGCATCACCGTCATCACCACCATCACCAGCATCACTATCTCCACCACCTTTATCATCAGCATCAGCATCACTGTTTTCGGCAGTGGCAGCATCACCACCACCGTCAGCATCACCGTGGGCATCTTCATCACCTACATTATCACTAGCACCAACACCAGAATGTTCTTACTCCAAAGAAGCTCTCCTCACTACTCTGGACATTTCCCGTACCTTACTATCATTGATCGAGGAACAGCTGAATTACATGGGCTTCTATCCAGGGGAGAAAAATGAGAGCTCAGTAGGCTGGGTGACAAGTTCTTCCTTCCATTATGAAACGTGAACAAAAACCTTAATTTCAGACTCTAAGAAATGACTTCTTCCAACAGACAGCCCTAGTTACACACGGCCCCCTACTGTTTCTAATTCCACCCTTAAATTCATAGTTGACAGTGACTCTACCAGCACCAAAGTGGGATGAATTTCAATTTCATCATGTCATTGGCATGACAAGGTATACAAGAGTTGCCAATGTTAATGCTTCTAATCCAGTGTCACAGCAGTGATCATAGAGCACGTGTCTCTGTTTCTCATTACTGTCTTTCCAAGTCAGTGTCTAGCTACTTTAAGGTTGTTTCTGCCAAATTTTAGCCTTATTTCAATTTTATAGTTTTTATTCCTATATCTGCTTTGACAGGATTTCTTCACAATTTTCAAAAATTGGAGAAAGATATTGTCTACATTTCTGCATCTTGTAAGGAGGAGTAAAAACCATTTTTTGTCCGGTTTAGTGCTTTCTTGTGACAATTATTAAGTTATGTTCCAATTACTTCTTCTGATTAGTGAGATCAATAGCACAGAAGATAAGCTTAGATTATTATTTTAATTGTTGTGTTCATCAGGAAAAAATTAGCCTGATCAAGTTTAGTCAGAGTTAGTCAATTATTAAATACTTGGGAAATATAATTTATATAGTTTAGTAGTTATGCAAGAACCACTCTGGCAATTATTTTTTACCATCCTATCCTGAGATAAAATTATTGGTATTGAGACGTGACGGTCCAGCTAACCATCCAGCAGTGCCTTGAATATGTTTTATCGTGGCATCAGAGAGGACTGCGGTGTGAGTGCCGTTCTGCTCGGGTTTCTGTGGTGGGGCAGCGTCCTGGTCGGGGAGGGACTCAGCCAGAATATTACACAGAAAGTACATGTGTGTTTGTGTTTGTATATGTGAGTACTAATAAAATATTGTCTTTAATGCCTCATCTTCCTTTCCCTTATATTTTTAATCCAACATAGGAGTTGTATAAATTCAAGAAGGGCTCTATGTTTTTCTAATCCCCATTAAGCCCTCCCTCCAGACCTTCTGCAGAGGAAATGAATATCAGACATACACGATCTGTTCCAGTCCAGCGGATTAAAAAACTAACGGTTACCTCGGGTAGATTCTGACCCAGTTCCAATGTTCTTAGCCCTTCAGTATAATATTATCTTTTTTCTGTAAATTGAGGCTTTTCCAGTATTACCTACAAATTGGCATTTCTGTGTATGAGAAACTGCGCCATCACCGCCGCCGTGACTCTCGTCTGGGACATCACGAGCCCCCACCTGCCGAGTTCCTGTTTTGGAGAGTGTATTTCTGCTACGATTTTTGAACACTCTGTGCTTACTTAGTATTTTGTGATTGTTTCCCGGTGGTTAAAATGCTTTGAGCCAGGGCTTTGTTTCAGTTAGTTTTGCTTTTCCCAAGCTCGGAGATGCCCAACTCACTGTATGCAAAAGAAAATGAATAGTGAAGCTCTTTAATTAATGTGGATATTATGAAATTTTAACTGCGGTTGATGGGCTTTGGTTAAGAATCAATCACTGTCCCTTAATTCTCTGATGGATCTGAGAATATGGGAAATGAAACACCACCAAAGGTGTTCACAGAGGAAGAGCCAATTGGGTGGGAAGTCTTCTGATTTATTGGATGCCAGATAGGATGAGTCTGATGCAGCACCCTGGGGCTTTGGGAGCCCGTGATATTTGTGTAATGAAGGTTACACCTGCACTCATAACAGTTCACATTCCGATCTGTACTCAGTCATCACCCTACACCATGAGGCTTGTCTTGGTAAACATATTAATTATAAAAAGAATCCTTCCACGGATTTGGGATGAGCTGCTTCAGTGGCAAGCCAAATCATGGGCGGGAGAAAACCCCGTGAGCATTGGGGAAAGCACCTGCACGAGGTGACCTGGTCCTTGGCGATTTCCTCTTGGGTATAATTTTCTGAAGATGAGAAAGTGGGCTTCTGTCTGGGGCCCCCACAGCCCATAGTTCTCCATAAGGTCAAAGTTACAGTAGCCTTCACTCCGGAAGAAGAATCGTACTTGCTTTCAAGTGTCCGCACTGCCTTTGTTAGATGCCAGGGGCCCGTCCTGGCCACGAGCCAGCTCTCCTCCTGGTCCTGGTCTCCGAGCTGTCTGGGCTCCGTCCTGCTGAGCTGGGCTGCTGGCGCGTCCCGGTCACCTGTCCACTCAGCCTGTGGTCAGCGAGAAGACGGTGCTCTATTCATCCCCAAGGTGCCCCGCCTGGGGTCCTGCCCAGGCTGCTTGGTCGCCAAGAGTCCCAGAGCCAGGGGTGCCTGCCAGGCAGGATGACAAGGTGGAGATGGGTCCCCATGCCAGCTGCTCCTCCTGCCACCCCGGAGCCAGCCCCTTCTCACCCGTCTGCGAGCCGTCCACGTGGCCTGGAAGCCGGTGCTGTTCTGAAGGCTGCAAACCTTTCCCATCACAGGATGCCGTGTGAAGCTTGCAGTTGAAACCGCCAAGCCTTTGTCAATAAACTGCTGCTAATCCAGGTCATTACCTTCCTGGGTCTTAAATCGGCTTCTTAAATCTCAGCCATGCTTTACATACACCCCTGCTAAATATCACTCGGATGGTTTTCAGCTTGCTTTTGAGCACGTCCCCATGCCCGGTATGGTCAGCGGTGAGCGTCTTGAGCAGGGCGGGGCAGGGATGTTCTGCTGGGGACAGTTCCGATGGGCGCCCGCCCGTGATAGGGATTGGACCTCGTCCCCAGCCTCGTGCGCCTCTACCTGACCCCCCCTGCAAGTCCACACAGTCTTTGACGAGCTCAGTGGATGACCTGATCCTGCCATCTTCCTACCTTGGGAACTCCGCGGAACGGGAAATAAGAATGCAAGAACTTGGTCTGATGGCTTGATGGGCACTTATGATGGTCGCCACTGGATTCCTCCTTTATCGAGCCTAATTCAGGCTATGGGAACGTTCAGAGCCTTTGAATCCTGACGGTGTCCTATCTGGCCGTTTGAAGACAGATCTATCAGCTGATTCCTACACACGCGGGGGTTCAGGAAAGAGATCGATGCTTCCAGAGCCCCTGCGAGCGCTCGCCTGGGCCTGTTGTCTTAGCTCCACGTGTCGGTTTCACAAACACCAGATCCTCGTTCCCCAAACAGCGAGGCGGGGGTCTGCGCGAGCGGGCCGCAGGCTGGAAATCAGATGCCGCGCTCGGCAGCGACCGCATCCGCTGGTCCTCATCCCGGGTCAGGAGGCGGCCCACGGAAGGGCCACCTCCACCTCCTGCTGATGTGTCAGCCTCACCAAGTGTGGGGCTACCATGCGGCTTCTCCCCCCGGTGCTTGCAACGTCCTCAGGAGCCCCCAGGCACTGCGGTGGGAACCTGGACGCCCCCGAGCTGCCGGCGGCCGAGAAAAGCATGTTGGGTCTAAGTCTGCTGCTTTATCTCGTGTCTCCTTCTTCACTGTGACGTTGTGTTCGTGTCGCACACCTTCCAGCTGTTTTTACGCTCCCTCCTTGCGGTGGGAAATGGGCAGAGCCTTCCCACGGTAACGGACAGGCCCTGTCAATTAGGTATCGCTTTCCGTTTCCCTGTTTATAATCGTGTGGCTACCAAACATCAATAATTCCTGCCCTCTCTCCTTGTCCCCCAGAAGATCGATGGCACGCGTCATCTCTCATACGAAGACATTTAAATGAAAATCACACTTCCGTCGGCATCCCATTTTCCCGCTGAGCAGGGGAAGCAACCCTATTAAATCAAATTATATGTGACTTTTAAAACTTCCCTTTACAGCATTCAATTGAAAATCTGAATCTTATCATAATACATTGCCTTTTTATAAGTAAATTGACTTTACTTGGTCCCTGGGGGGTTTCCAGCCTCCTTTCCACACTGGGGGAGAGAGAGACCCGCTGCCCCTCGAAGGCACAGAACGCATGGTGGGGCCGGCAGGAGGCCGGGAGGGCCCCGGCCTGGCCTTTGCTGCATTTGAGGGGCACCAGGGCCTGGCCCCAGCCCCCCTCTGACCAGGGCTCCTCCCGATTTCGGCTGGCAGCAGAGTTGGGCCATGGGGCGTCTGTCCAATGCAGAAGCAAGTCAGTGCGTCTGGGGGCCCAAGCCCCGTCTCACCAGCAGCTCCGGGTGATTAGGTGGGAAGGTGGGCACGAGGGCCGCTGAGGGTGCGTTTCCTGGCAGCCTCCCGTCTGGGCCCTGTGGCTGGGACAGCAGGTGTGCAGCACGGGAAGGGCTGTCAGGAAGGCAGACGACCCTCGCTGAACTCGGAGGGCCGCCTGAGAAGGCTCCTCCGCCCGCTGGGGCCACAGAATCTAGTCACACTGGGAAGGTTCCCGAAAGTGTCTTTAGTGACTGTCCGACTCGGAGAAGTCGCGGTAAGCAAGAGACAGTGCCGCGGAAGAAGGAGCGCTGAGGCAGAGCGTTCCCTTTCCCGGCGGGATGACGAGAGGGACTTGGCGCAAACACGGCGGAATGGCTTTACGAAGGTCCCCCGGAGAGCTAGTCCCCACGTCCTCGAGGACGGGAGTCGCTGGATGTTTAGACGAGATGATACCAGGCTTAGGGATTGGAAACAATGCATGGTTGTATTCAGGGAGGATAGGGGTTTAAATGGTGTTTAATTTAAAATTTTTGATTGTACTCCCCTCCCCCCTAGCTTTATTGAGGTGAGTGACCTACGCCGTCGTGTGAGTGCCGGGGAATGTTCACCGGAGCACAGGCGGTTCGGAGGGACCTTTGCGGGGTCCGAGCCCGTGCTCACAGAGGCCGGCTGCAGACGCCTTGGCGGCCGCACGGGGGGCCGAGGGGCCGGGGCGAAGACTCCACTTGGCAAAACCAACGTTCAGAAATTCAGAAGAAGAAATTTGCAAGATCGGTGTCAGTAAGAGCAAGCACCTGCCCTCCCGTTAGGCTTAAAAGCAGGGCTCGCAGAGACGGGGTCCAGGGGAGCCGTCTGGCCACCAGGCAGGAGCACAGCCCGGGTCGCAATCACAAGATGTGACAAGGGTGTGGTTGGTGGTTGGGGAGGAGCACAGAGGGGTTCTCCGGGTGAGGACGTGAACTCCCGACGGAAAATGAACGGGGTCACTCTATTCTGCTGCGTGAAAACGAAGTCGCTGTTTGGAGGTCGGGATATGGGGTCACACGTAGAGATCTGTTTCCTGGGGGCTCAGTCACTGATGCATCTGACGCCCGGTTCTGGCTCAGGTCTCCAGGTCCAGGCGGTGGGAGGGAGCCCCGAGAACCCACCCGCCCGTGCTCCCCCCTCCCGCCACCCCCTCTACGATGTCTTCACCCCCTTGTCATCTGGCCCTCAGCACTTTCTAAGGCATCCAGCGCACACAGTGCGGCTCCCCGCCCGCCCCCTCAGGCTGATACTCAAGCCCAGAAGCCCTCGGCTGGGTTCCTGTTCCTAAATTGCATTTGTGAGTTGAGATAATGAATGAGGATGTTTTGACATTTATAATGAGAATGAGTTGGTTTCGTATAAGATGCTTACCCCCAAAAATCTATTTATGTTCATCATTTGCCAGCTAATCCACCAGTAATGATCTCATTGTCATGTGATCAATTACATTTTATCATTAGCACGATCAGCGTAATCATGTTATGAAAAACTGATGCCACGTAATTCCTCCTAACGGGGTCGACTGAGTGGGAGTCCGACGCGGTGCCAGGCATCCAGGGGGCGGAGAGCGCGCACACCCCCCCTCACGGCGGACGCGGAGGGGCTCTGGTGTCTGCTGTGGAAGGGTCTCGGCTCAGGCCCCTAATTTCGTTGACTTACCTCTCCAACAGAGCTCCTATCCTTCCCGCACGTTCTCCCTTTCTCTGGTGTACAGTTTTTCTTCGCCGTCCTGACTGGTCTCGTTGGGATCTCATGCCCGGCTTCTGTCTCACGGGGAGGGAGGGCGAGGACCCAGGTGTGTCTGCGCGTACCCGCCCCGTGCGAGGGGACAGAGGGCGGGGGGGCTTGCTGGCCAGCGAGGGGCCTTGTCCTGCTGCAGACGGCAGAAGGCCGCCTAGAATTCACGCGAGTGTCAGCACAGGTTCCGAGAGTCCGGTGAACTTCAAAGGCCAAGGACGAGCCCTGGGAGCCAGAAGGACAGTAAATGCACTCAGGGGACTTGTGGATCGACACAGAATACATCAGCAGGGCCAAAGCCAACGGCAGACGGCCCCCTGCTCCGACGCGCACGTCCCGGGCGAGGAACCAGGAGCTGGTGTGGTGCCCCGGGCAGTGTGGCCTCCCCAGCGGACAGCGTGTGAAGGCTGGGGTTCGGCTGTGCCTTCCCGTGGCGACGGCCGTGGAAGGAGCAGGCTTTTGTGGGGCCATATTCTTCATGTGCCTGTCGGTGGTCCCGCACGTTCAAAATACGAGAGCCCGCGCTCGTACCGCCAACAAAATCCAAGGCCGAACAAAGCCGTCTTCCCGGCACCGACGCGAGCGAGGGTGTGCGCACCGAGCCTGCTCCACGCTTGGCATCCCCAGGGCTGATGGTCACGGGCGCCTAGAGTTTTCTGTTCGGAAACATCCCCATTATTCTAATTAATTGTTAACGGGGACTATTTCAGGGCGGGAGCGTCTTCCCTCTTGACCCGTCAGAGTGCGGCCGCGCCCCTGCGAGCCCGTCTTCAGCTCCCACGGCTCGGTGCGTGGGGGTCTGACGGCTCGCTGGGCTCTGCCGGTCTCTCTACTCAGTAGCAGCTTTCTTCTCCCCTCGGTTTATAGGGGTCAAATGTTTTAGTTCAAAAAGTGTGACTTTTGGTACAAAGCCATCCTGAACAATTTGGACCTGGGATTCCTGACCCCGCTATTTCATGGGAGCCGAAGCCGCCTTTCAGCCGGCCTTCCACTGGCTGCCTTCCTCGACATGCTTCGCTAAACCTAATAGCTCCCTATTACCAGCTACAATTTAGCATCTGAGCCAGGAGCTGGACGAGAAAGGGGAGAAGAGAGTGTAAATTATACGGAATAGCGGGGAACAAAGGTTTTATTTCTCCTGAGCACAACCCTTTGATAGGAAAACGGGGGAGACAAATGTGTCGCTAATTTAATTAAGTAGTATGAGATTTCAGGGTCTACAGATGCCTTTTAGAACGGGATTAATCAAGAGCAGGTGACGAAAATGAATAGTCACACACAATGTTAGCGTTTTTAACGATCCGACACAGTCGAGGGGAATCAAGGGCTCTTCAGAGCAGGACACAGTTTTGCTTGCTAATCCAAATCCACCAACGCTTCCTTCTTACAATGCTCGGCTTGTTCTCGGGAGGCAGGAAACTTTCCCTGTTTTCTTGCTGTGATCCAGACACCCGAAGTGAGAGGATAAAGGGGCCGCTTCATCTCCCCGACGCTCTTGGTTCTCTCTGCACGATCTCTCCAGCAAAGAGGAGGTGCCGTCGGGGGATCTCAGAGCAGCTTTTCAGTGGCCTTCGGTCCACGTTAGAAACCAAATATGTCACAGCTCAGTTCCCTGGCTGAATGCACGGGTGCGGTCC
>JAPYYM010001177.1:0-13765 GCA_028534135.1 Potos flavus | reverse complement strand
GATGGCAAGGCAGACAGCCCTTTATTCATTCATTTTTGGAGCATTCCTACGTTCTAGGAGCTTGGGATACACAGTGGAACAAAATAACGCAGAGCGTACATCCCGGCAGAGGAGAGAGATCAGAGAGGAGGAGGCAGGTACGCCTGTGAGCTTCGCCGTGTGCTAGAAATAGTGGGTGCTGCGGACATGGGGAACTAGAGCAAGTCGGGGCCGGCCCGGGCGGCAGATGGTGTGGGAGCACAGGCTCGTGGTCGGAGAGGGCGCAAAGCCCGCTGGCACCCGGGAGCCCATCCCAGGACCGTCCCGGGTGGAGAGCAGAGCCAGGCTAGGACCCGGGTCAGGGACTTGCCCGGAGTGGCAGAGCAGCAGCCAGGGGCCCGGGTGGCTGGAGCGGAGTGAAGGGAAGGGGGGTAGGAAATGAAAGTGGGGAGCAGCAGAGTGGATCCTACGGGCCCGCGGTGAGCGGGGCGCGGAGGAGGGGCGTGACGGGACTTGTTCCTGGTAGGATTGCGCGGGCTGCTGTGTAGACCAGACCGTGGGGGCCGGGGCCGAAGCCGGGAGACCAGTCCAGGTGAGAGGTCATGGCCACTGGGCGCGGACGGCACCAGCTGGATGGTGAAATGGTCCGACCGCGGCTGGGAGCCCACTGCACTTCGTAATGAGCCAGGTTCCCAAGGGCAGTGTCCTGGGGGAGCGGTACGAGGGGCAGAGAGGGGTGGCGGGACCCTGCCGTCGCTCCAAGGCGAGCGGCCGCGGCGGAGTCTTCCCCGGGGCGGCCCCAGTGGGGGTAACAGCCATGTGGTCCCATGTCCCAGACAGCCCCTGGCTGACAACTCTGATCGCCATAGGCTTCTGATGAAGTGGCCTCGCGAGGGGCCTGGCGTTGGTCTAATTAAAAGGAGACATGAGTTCTGCATGTGCTGGATGGGGCAGGTGGGCAGCCCAGAGGACTTTGCGACTGTCGCGGGTGCTGGGACCGGGCCGTGCGGCCTGGGCCCCGGGGCTGGCATTCCCAGAGCTGCCTCCGTCCTGGCACCCAGGCCGGGCCCAGGACAGAGGCGCATGGTGGAGGGACCGTCCCGGGAAGCTGTTCCTGTGGCTCCCAGGAGAGTCGGGGTCTGTCGGAAACATGGGGACGTTTCTCTAAAGTCCGTCAGTGCTGACGAATGAACAGAGCCGTAAAGAGGCTACGTAGCTCAGATGTAAGAAGCCATTCTTGGTTTCTGCTAAAAAAAAAAAAAAAAATCACAATGCAGGGGCACCCGGGGGGCTCAGTCGGTTAAGTGCCTGACTCTTGATCTCAGCTCAGGTCTCGATCTCAGGGTCGTGAGTTCAAGCCTCGCATCGGACTCCGTGCTGGGTGTGGAGCCTACTAAAAAAAAAAAATTCACAACACAAAATTCTACTAACTTTGTTAGTCAAGAAGCAAATGAAATTAGAATCGGGGTGCCCAGACGGAAACCATCACAGGTGTTCAGGAGGACAGTTAACTCACTCACTCACTCACTCATTCATTCAACAAACACCTCCTGACATTGAGTCCGGGCCCGATGCTGCGGCAGGAGCTGGGGACGTGAGCTGTGCCAGTGGTTCCAGGCAGAAGTGGAGGCCACGGGGCGGTGGGGGGGAGGGCGCAGGGGGGGGGGCTCTCTGCCTTAAACAGCGTGGCCAAGGAAGGCCTTTCAGGCTGCCTGTTGCTTGAAGGAGGAGGCTTGTGCAGACTGGGGAGAGCACACCATGCGGAAGGTGCAGCACATACAAAGGCCCTGTGGTGGGACAGCTGTGCTGGGCACAGTGATCAAGGGGGCACCTGGGGAGGGTAGTACCAAATCACTCAGGGCCTTATAAACCACGCTTCCCATAGTACAGAGCTGGTTTTTTTCCTCCCAAAGTGCCATTGAAGACGCTTGGGCCACGGAGGTACACAAATGGATTTAGTTTTTAAGGCAGTCATTGGTGGCTGAGAGGAGAATGGGTTGGAGGAGCAAGAGGTTTGTGGGGAAGATGAGTCAGGAAGCTATGGCAGTTGTCCAGATCCTAGAAGACAGGGGCCAAGACTGGGACAGTGGAGAGCCAGCAGGATGGGATGGAGGAGGATAGGGAAGGAAAGGAAGGTGTCAAAGGAAGGAGGTCCGAAGATGAGTCGATGCCAACCAGTGTGTGCCAAGAGTCTGGGGGCCCCGGGATCATCTGCTGAGCAAGGACTCTGATTTACCTGGCTGGCGTGAACTGGGCACCCCTCATGTCCTGACCTCTGGCTCACGCAACCCAGAGATGAGTAAGAACGGCTCCGGGCCCTGGCTGGGCTCCCTGGTGGGGGGAGGGGAAACGGGAAGTTGTCATCCAGCCAGAGGGCAATGGGTAGAAAGCGCTGCAGAAAGACAGAGACAGCGAGCCCTGAACCATCAGAGAGGACTGCTTGGAGGAGGTGGCATTGAACCGTCTCAGAGAGCAGTTGGGATTTTGAAGAGCAGTTGCAGGGAAGGATATAAAGGTGGATGGAAGAGGTGCTCCAAGGGGAAGGAATGGCCTGAGCAAAGGCGGGGGGTCACAAAGGTCCCAGGCCTTTTGGGAACTGTGATTCTCCTTTTCAGGAGGGTAGGAAACCAGGAAGGGTGATGGGAGTCGAAGTGTCTCAGGGCAGGAGGCCCAAGGAGTGTGGATGTGATTCTAGAAGGTTTTTGAGCAGCTGAGTTAAGCAACCCAGGTGGTGTTTGCAGACCATTAATCTCACAGAGACGGGAGGGAGGCCGGGTCCACTGCACGTCTGTGTGTCTGTTTGGTTCCCAGCTGTGACAGCCATCTCTTTCCAAGATGGCGCCAGGAGGTTGGCCTTGCTTTGTTCCCCCTCACAGATCAGTTTACAGGGATTGACGTAGGCTGCCTCTCTGTCCCATTTCTCTCTCTGAATGTGGTGAGGTTGCACGTGGGGATGGTGTCTCTCTATCCTGCGGCGTGGCACTTCCTGCCGCTCATCAAGACTGGTCGTGACCTCGCAGTGGCCTCTGTGCTGCCCTTCGCCCTTTGGCCTCTGGAGAAGGAACTCAGTAGAAGTTCAGGGTGCCTTGGACCAGCCTCTCTGGGAAGCTTCCAGACCGTGTGTTCACGTTGGGGGGCGTCTGCCGACCTCAGAGCGGGGTGGTAACCCCTAGTCCTTCATCTTGGTCGCTCCTTCTCCAGGAAGGCCTCCCCTCCCTGACGTGAGGGAGCTGAGATTAGGAATGGGGCTGCAGTTGGTGTGTTGGGCTGCCGGGGAGCAGAGAAGCTCCTTCCCTTCTCACTCCATCCACTCCACCGGGAGAATGACTGGGTGTAAGAGATTCTAAACTCTGTGCTGGAAATGTGAAGTTACCGTGAGTACACAGGCAGTGTTTTAATTCCTTCTCCTCCTCCTCCCCTTCAAACCCTTTCTCTCAGCCTCCAGGTTCCCACTTCTCCAAGGTCAGATGAATCTCCTGACACACACACACACACACCACACACACACACACACACACACACACACGTACACACACTGGCAGGGAAACAGAAGGAAAGGATGAGGGGAGGACTGCGCTCAAGACGACTTCAGGACAGAGCTGTTGTGTACATTTGTTCCATCGTTCAAGATGGCGTCTGTCTGGCTCACACACTCCTTCTCGGCTCGCCTTGAGCTGACTTTTATCCTACCAGTGGTTCCGAATCGGGGTAAAAACAGCTACATTTGGAAACGTGGGGGTATTCGTATTCTGTTGCCATAGTGACTGGGGGGGTACTTGCTGCTCCAAATGGACAGGGGTCGGGGGTGATGAATGTCACGCGAGGGACGGTCTGCTGATAGAAACCCTGCTGAGAGTCTGCTCAGCCATTAAGCCTTATTTCGAACCAGCCAGGGTTCAAGTCCTAACCGGATGTCCGAAGGAGAGCAGATTCTTTCCATCTTTGGGAAACTCAGTGACCTACCGTGCTACCGTGGAAGACAGTTACTGTCTCTCTGGATGATTCTCTTTCACTCTTGCATGATGTTGTTGGGCTAGTCCACATACATTTATAAGGCACATACGAAACACCTTGCCAGCCACAGAAAAGCCACATATCTAAGACCTGGTCCAGTCAGTCCTCAGAGGGCTCGTGCTTCCCATCAGAGCATGACTAGTCATCTTTGGGGACCCGCTAACTTGCAGGCCCCGGGGAGTCAGAGAATAGGTCCACTCCATCCCTGCGTCCACCCCAGGGTGCCTGCACCATGCTCGCTTGCTCGCAGAACACTCGGTAAGTTTGGGTGTGTTGAATTGACCCAAGGACTCCAGTCACAGTTGTTGACTCTGGGTGGCTGGAGGACAGGGCTCTTGTTCTACTCAATGCTTTCGAATGTTGATATGTGAATGAACTTTTACACATAGTCTTACCAGATCAAGTACTTTATGGGGCTATATCTTGACAGACTTCATGTTTCTCTTGATTTTCCTTAGTCATGCTGTCTTAGATCCGGTGCCCTGGATGCAGAGCCTGAGGCAAGGATTCAGGTGTGTGTTATTATGGAAGGAGTGCTTTCAGGAGGAAGTGTAAGGGAAGTGAGGGAAGCAGGACAGGGAAGGAGAAGGAGTCCAGTAAGGGTACAGCTTCAGCTGGAAGCCAGCTTCAGGAGAGCCCATAGGGAGCACTGGATTGTGAGTAGGTCCAATGAGGAAGCCTTGAGGCGAGGGGCAGCTGCTGAAGCCTCCTTGTCAATGAGTCACTGACCCCTGACTGCGCCAGTGACCTGCGGGGGAGGGGCCCTGATAGCTGCTACTGCACATCCGTCTTAGATGCGAGGAGAGCCTGGATACTGCACAGTGTGCTCTCAAATGCTTGGCCCCGCTGCAGCCCCGTCCATCGCTCTGAAGACCTACCACATTTCCTCTTCCTGCTCGCGCGATGTCAGCTTCTCTCCCCTCTCGTTCCTCTCATTCTCTCCTTGCCCCATTTCCGCTGAACTCCTGCTCCCACCAAGCCAGAGCCTGGCGCCCCGACGTGCCCTGGAGAGCCGGAAGAGGAAGTTGGGTCACCCGGGGCTGGTTTGCAGAGCCTCGCTGCTCCCCACCTCCCCACTCTAGGCTGGAACCTTGCATTCCTGCACGGTCAGAAATACACAAAGGATTTAAGTCTCATCTCTGAGAACATTCGGGACCTTACAACCAGCAAAGCAGTTTATCTCCTTACTCAACTCTAAGATGTTTTCCGATGGCCGCTTAAAGCCCTGTGGGATTAGCCGGCTCTGCCGCGTCCCCCAGCCACTCCCGGAACGCCCAGCAGGAACTCGAGCCCCGGCTGAAGTTTATAAAGTGTCGCCGCCTTGGAGGCACAGCCACTGAGAAAGACAGCTAATTCCCATCTTGCTTGCTTTTTTTTTTTTTTTTTTTTCCTTTCTAACACACATCCCACAATTTATCCATCCTCCCCTTGGAAGGCATCCCACTAAGTGCTGGCCCTGGCAGTTCTATCCCAGCCTGGAAGGTTTCTAGATTCTTCCCTACAAGGGGTTGAACTGGCCAAAATGGGGAGCGAAGTTTAGCAAAGACCGTGGTGAAAAGACTGGATTTTATTCTACATTTGGTAAGACACCGGTGAAGAGGGTCGAGCAGGAGTGTAATATGATCCGATTTACATTTTCCAAGGAACCTTCTGGAGGCTGTGCGGAGAATGGATTGGGGGCAAGGAGGGTGCAGCTAGGAGGCTCTTGTTGAGGGTGCGGGTGAAGGGGGAGGAAGGGACGGGGCAGTGGGGGGCAGAGACTAAATCTGAAGGCAGAACAGATGAGACACATTTGCTTGGATGGAGGGGCCAGTGAGGGAGGTTGTCGGGAAGGAACCCCCTCGTCTCCGCATTGAGTCGCCGGGTACATAGGCAATTGGGAGGGGAGGAGGTTGAGGGGTGGAAAAATGAGGAGTTCCGTTTGGGGCATGTGAAGTCTGAGCCAGCCTGGCGACCGTCCAGGTGGAGACACTGAGTCACGGCTGAACGTACAAATCAGCAGCTTGGGGATGGTGCTGGAGCTGACGCTCTGAATATGGGAGCTCTTGGCATCTGGCTTGCCTTTGAAGCCAGGGGACTGGAGAGATCTTCTGGGGAAAGAGTACGGCTAGAGAGGGGGGCCGGGGGCCGCAGCTGCAGGACCTTTGCCCCCACTACCCTCAGCTAAGAAGCTAAGGCAGGCGAGGTCAAGGCCAAGTGCAACTTCAGGACCTAAGAACACTGCATGTGCTTTTCCTCCCATTTTTCTAGATGACGGCTTCCTTTTCCTCCTTTATTCTCCGAGAGCTAGATGAAAGCTGATCCCTTCCCCGGGTCACTGCCCGCCCCCCGCCGGATATATGGGAATGGCAGCCGTCTCGGGAGCCCTATCAGTGGGCCATGGCCACAACCAGGGTCTGAAAAGAAAAAGAAAGAAACAATATTTAACCATCAAAGATCTTTCCCACTTTGAAAATCCCGATTCCTGTATTCTCTTTTAAGAATCAGCGTCTTGAAATGCTGTTGAAAGGGAAGGCTGAGCCAGGCTCTGAGAGGTGCTCCTCAAGGTGACAGGAGAGTCTGGGGCTGGGTCGGGGCTGGGAGGGGAGGGGCTGAGACGGTGGCCTTCAGGGGCAGGGGAGGAGGATAGGGTGCCTGGAGGACTAGAGATGGTTTCTCTTCTCTGCTTTGCTTCGTGCTCCCTTCCTTGCGTGCCCCCCAAAAAACCTGCAGCAAATGCCCGCTTCTCATCCCTGCAAATTGGCATTTTTCAAATGCTTCCAATTTTGGAAAAGCAGAATCAGGTATATATTGCGGATAAAAATGAGACCAAATCCCATGAAGACCATCAAGAACCCCACTTCCTCGCCGCTCAGGTTTTGCTACCAAATTACTTTGGGTGCCAAACTACCTTTCGGGTTTAGAAAATGACAAATCCAAAGTTGAGGTCCTTGCATTTGAAAAGCAGCATCTCCTGAGCCGGTTTGATAAATCACAGCATAGAGTGGCACTCCATTCCGCACTTTAAAAAAAAAAGGAAAGAAAAAAAGGCAGCTCAGTTCATACCGATGTGAAAGCTTTGCCAAAATATATTAAGTGGAATATATATTCTATGTCACCAATGACAGCAGCAACGAGGTGTGTGGGGGCTGGTGCCAGTCTTAGTCTAGGAGGATTGCTATTAGTCTAGGAGGATTGCTGTAACAAAATATCCTAGACTGGGGGGCTTATAAACAACAGAAATTTAATCCTCACTGATCTGGAGGCTGGAGAGTCCAAGATCAAGGCCCAGGCAGACTTGGTGTCTGATGAGGGCCCCTTTCCTGCTTCATAGATGTTCCCTTCTTGCTCACACGGCAGAAGGGGAGAGATCTCTCTGAGGTCTCTTCTATGAGGTCACTAATCCCATTCATGGGAGCCCCACCCTTGTGACCTAAACGCCTCTCAGAGGCCCCACTTCCTCATCGCCTTAGAAGTTAGGTTTCAACATACGAATTCTGGTGGGGGGTGAATTGGAGGGGCTCTCGCTTGGAATACATAAAAATACACGTAAGCCCGCTCTCAAAGGAAACATCAGAAATTGGTTTCAGTAGTGGTGGCCTCTGGGGAGAGGAACTGGGTCCCTGAGCTAACCCCCGGGCCTCCTTTCCCGTCGCTGACCAATTTCTGGAAGTCTCGAGAACCTTCAGGGTTATCGATCATATTTTGCCGTTCAGAAGATTCCCCAGAATTGGAAGAGCTTTTGAGACGTGACTCTGTCTGTGTGAGGCAGTCCTCACCTCCAAGGCCCCATTAATGTCCCTGTCAAAGGAAGATGATGGGACGGCCGATTATGGTGACCTATCTGGCCAGCTGTCAGGAAAAATAAAGAGCAGACAGCAGCGGCAAGGTTCTTGAGATGCTCTATGTCCACTGGATTTTAGAACAATATGTCCAGGAAGCTCATGACTATTAGGAATTAAAGGAGGGGAGAATTTATCCTGTATGCGATATAAAAAGCTACTCCCTAATTTCTCCCTTGTGGGGAATTTTACTTCCCTTTCTCATCACTCCTGGGGTCCAAGGTGGGCATGAAGCAAACTTTGCGCTCCCAGGTCTCCCCGGAAACTCTTCCGTGGATTAAGTCCTGCCCTCTGCCCTCAAGAGGAGGAAGTAAGGGGCTGAAGAAGGCTGGGACTATGGCCAGGGACACCGTCATGGAGGCCACAGGTCAGAGTCGCAGTCTCTCCAGGCAATGTTAAAATGTCCCTCCAGCTGGACCGAGGTGCTCTGCTGGAAAAATCTGGTCTATCGCCAGATTTGCAATAGGATATGGTAGAAGGATGGGCTTCGGCATCCGATGTCCTGGAATGCTGCGGTCTCTGTTGAGTTTTCCCCACAGGGCCTGTCCCCACTTCTGTAAATGGGGACAGTGGCACCCACATGTCCTGATAGATCAGGAGACTTAAATCAGGTTAGCAGGCACGCACGCAGTGTGGCTGAACGGGAACTTAGCAAGGGGGAGGCTGCCGTTGTTACCGCTATATTCTTATTAAGCTCCTTTAAATATTCTGAAAGAATAAAGATGTCCCTCCATATGGTTTTCTGAAACCTTAGGCAATTGCTTGTCTGTCCGCGGATGACAAATAACAGACACTCGTGAAGGCTCAGAAACAGCCCGGCAGGCCCAGGCCAGAGGTTTGCACGGACACGGGTGAGAGTGGCCTGGGTGTGTAGGTGGCGAGATCGTCGCCTCTTTTTTACGACGGCAAAGATGTTCCAGGTTCGTGTTGCGGACTTTAATGCATCATGGCGATGGGCGTCTTACCCTCGGATTTTGGAATGGGTCGGAGGAGCCGTGCTCCCAAGTGCTTCCTGTTTATCAAGGGACAAGAGGAAGGAGGGTAGGACCATCCCTCCAGTTAGGTTCCGGTGGCCTCTGAGAAGGACCCCTATGGTGGGCCTTCCCCCTGGGAGCGATGACGAGGTTCTGGCAGGCGGGTCAGGGAGGAACATCTCTGGCGTGTGGTCCCTTGTTCCACCAGAGAAAACAAGGCAACTGAGCAGCGCCTGTTCCCAGCTCCCAAGTTTCTCTGTCACCCTTGCCAGCCACCCAGGCCAAAGGCCACCGTTTCCTGGAAGATATGGTGGCCTGCCCCCTGCCCCTCCGGAGAGTAAATGGGCTCCTTGTTTTCAGATCTAGAATGAACTGGCCCGTGGGTGGCAAAGGCGCATTGTCTCCTGACTTGGCAGAGAGGACTACGGATGTCTTGGGAAATAAGGCATTCGACTCTTCTTGGACCCTGTTCCAGGCAGTTCCGCCGTGGAAACTCTGAGTAGCAGGAGGTCATCGTGGAGGCAACTGGCTCGGAATCCTAGGTTCCCGCTGGAAGGCCATCCGGCTTAACCCCTTGCATGGCCGGCCGGGCGAGGAGCACTCTGGGTTGGCTGAGTCAGATCCGCGCTGCGGATGCCCCTGGGGGAGGCATCCGTCTCTGCAGCAAGTGTAGGAGCCAGGGAAGAGTCCTGGAGACCTTCCAGGCCCCCCGCTTTCCAACCCGGAGATTGCGTTCCCCCTGGGGAACATTTGGGCATCACAGTTGGGAGAGGGGAGCTCCTGGCATCCAGTGGGTGGAAGCCAGGAACGCGGCTAAACCCCCCACAGCCCACGGCGGCCGTGATCCAGCCCCTAGGGCCGGTGGTGCCCCGGCTGAGGGACCCCGCTGCTCTAGGCTAAGGTCGGCTCTTTCGTTTGGCAGATGGGCATTTGAGGTCCAGATTGATGAAGTGCTTGCAAAAGTTCGAAAGGTTTCCAAGACGGTGCCAGAAGCCAGGTGGCCTGGCTCTTAGAGCGAGCCAGAAAGAGAAGGAAATTCCCAGGCGGGAGCTTGTTGCCAAGTCGGGACCTTCTGCCCAGTCTCGCTCAGCACGCCCCGTCCCTTGGGCAGGCCAGCGTCCCAGACCTTGTCCGTGGATAGTGCGGCCGCGGGGTCTCTCGGCCGCAGATTTGACCCCATTTCACGGCAATGCCACACCACTGACCCCAGGGGTGCAGCCCGCCCCAGCCTTCTGCTTTGTTATCCGCTCAAGAAGGTTCCGTTTACTCCCCAGACCTGGCGGCGGTGAAACGAGTGAGCGTGCGCGCCAAGTGCAGCGTTAGAATCTGCCCCCGCACACTCGGGGACCGTCCCAGCAGCGGCTTTGGAAGCTTTGACTCAGTCACGCTTTGAGCAGCTCTGGCACTTCGCCTCTTTGGCCCTTAGGAATCCTCAGCGTCCTTACCTATGAAATGGTAATAATCCCCGCCTTGCCTGTGTCTGCGGGAGGGGATGTGAGAATGAAAGAACGGAAGAGGGGCGCCTGGGAGGCGCAGACTCTTGGTTCCAGCTCAGGTCATGATCGCGGGGTCAGGGGATCGAGCCCCGCGGCGTCTGGCTCCGCCCTCTGTGTGGAGTCCGCTTGAGATTCCCTCTGCCTCTGCCCCTCCCCCCCAAATAAATAAATTAATCTTAAAAAAAAATGAATGTCAGAAGAAGGTGCTCTGGAAACTGCCGTTCAGAGGGGCTCGAAACGACTCTTGCTGCCTTTTTGGAAAGGGAAGCAGAGCGACTCAGCTGGCATCTCCCGGACCAGCGCCAACCAAGAAACTTCCTGCCGCGATGGAAGTGACCTATGTCCGTCCTGTCCGAGGTGGTAGCCATTAGCCACGTGCGGCTATTGGGTTTTTAATTAATTTTATTTTAATTAATTTAAATGTAAGTAGTCACAGGTTCTATATATATTACATCGGAGTGCAGCCATGGACCATTAGCATGGTTTGGTTTTTTTTCCTCTTTAATAATAATTAATAATAATAATGTTTTTTTTCCCAAAGCCACTGACATTTCAGACATTTTTTGGACTTTTTTTTTTTTTTTTTTACAAAGACAACAAAGCAGTCCTGATTTTTCTCAGCTGTGTCCCCAGCCCTTGGTGCTTGCAAATGGACAAGTCATTCATGGCTTAAGCCAACAGGGACCTTTAAACAGGACTTAGGCTCTGTCTAGAGAACTAGCAAAGGGTGATTCTGGGAAGGAATCTGGAATGTAGGAAGCGTGCGCGAATCTTGTTGGGAGGCGATGTCATCTATCCGATGCTTGAGAAGTCAGGCCAGCGTCTTTCCACACCTTGGCGACCTGACGTCTGGGGTTCCTGCCATAGAACCCGCCCTCCGAGCCAGAGACAAGGGTTCTTAAAGGAGGTGTGCCCAGGGGGGACTGGAGGATGGGACAGGGAAGGGGAGGGAGCCGAGTGAGAGTCCAGGAGACCTGAGCCGGATCCCAAGGCGGGACTCTGGAGGATTCCTTATGTCCCACCCTTGCTCCTGGCCGGCAGCATGGGGCCAGACTGTCCCACCTAGCCCCTGTCGGTCACTGCTCATGGACGCTCCGAGGTGTAGGGGAGTCAATTTCCAGGCTCCCTGCGTATCCACTCCAGCGGCCAGAGGGCAATCTTGCAAAGAAGGTGCTCCAGGTGCCCACACACCAGCACAGGTGGGAAGCACCCCACCTTATAGGGCGCCCCTCCATAGCCAAGACTGAGTCGGGTGGCTGTGGAAGTTGCTGTCTGAGTGCCAAACAAGAAAAAAGACCCTGGGATGTACCAGGAGGGATCGGGGGAGAGAGAAGGGGCCAGTGGCGCTCCGGTGTGCTTAAAACTGCCAGGCGGGGGATGGGACGGAGCTGCCTGTCCTACCTCACAGCTTAGCTGATGGTGAGTTTCTCATTGGACTGGGAGCCAGAAAGAGCCTTGGAGGCGGGGCCCCAAAGTGGGGGGCTGCACCTGCCCTAGAAACCAGCCTGGTCCGTTGTCGGGCAGTTAAAGAGTGTCGACGGTTCCTAGAGACGTTAGTCCTAAATCTGCCCAAATGTCCTTGCCTCTGCGGTTGGGAACCACTGAACGTGTTCTTTTGGTGACCCCAAGGAGGAGATGTGACAGGTTACCATGGTCGATCCTCTCCCCTAGTCTTCTAGGGAAGGGACGAGGAGTTTGTATCCTTTCAGCTGTCCAGAGTCACTTAGCACGAGTGATGTGCCCCAGAGAAGATCCAGATGCAGGTCTGTCTGTCCTCTTGCTTTTGCTATGTCATCACACTGTCATTGTTAAAGTTCTCAGACTGGACAGAGCCTGAGCCCCATGCCTAGAGCTCTCCCACCAGGGCACTGGTGTGACATTTGCAGTGAAGCGCCCATCTGAGAAATAATATAGAAGGAGTGGAATGTTTACTTGCAAAATGGAAATTTGGGGTATAATTTCAGGATGCTCTCAGATCACTCTCCTAAGCTTGTCTATCAGTCTCAGGTTAAGACGCCCGCAAATTAGGTAGGGGGTCAAGGCCAGAGAGTAAACAGTTCAGGCTTTGCAGGCCCATTCTATCTCTGATGCAGCTACTCAGCCTGGCGGATGCAGCCAGAAAGCGGCCATGACCATATAGGAACAAATGAGTGTTCCAATAAAACTTTATTTACAAAAACAAGTGGTGGGCCAGATCTGGCCTAGGGATCGGCGTATGTCGACCATTGGTCCAAGTCGAACCCCCATTCAACGTGATTACAACTGTAGACAGAGCAGATTCTACCTGGCTAGGCACTCATGAGGCCCCAGCATGTATTAAGTGCCTTCTGGAAGGGAAGAAAGCAACTCAACATCTCTTCAGTATCAATTAGGTACCGGGGTTCTGCTGAGCATTTAATATATATACTCTTGGGAGCATTTTCCCATCCTGCGGTCATGAGTGTCCC
The DNA here is from genome assembly GCA_028534135.1 of Potos flavus. Taxonomy (NCBI): domain Eukaryota; kingdom Metazoa; phylum Chordata; class Mammalia; order Carnivora; family Procyonidae; genus Potos; species Potos flavus. The sequence continues at coordinate 1,034 of JAPYYM010001177.1, read as the reverse complement.
ACAAACAAAGATGAGCTCATTATTCTCGGTCAGCCCACATGGGCTCCCACGTTCGGCGTGTTACTGTGTCTTGCTTTTTGATCTCCTGCTGTTGGTACCTAAGGCATGTGCACAGCTAAGTGTCTCGGGGAGACGGGAGTCAGTCGGCACTTGTCTGGCGATTCCTGAGTTAGTGTCCATTCTCCGGTGGACTGGAAGCGTCACGAGGGCGGGGTCCCTGTCTGTTTCGCCGACCCTCATATCCTGGGACGTAGTGCAAGGTCTGCACAGCACAGAGCAGGCTCCTGGCAGATACAGGTGAGTGGGTGGATTAGCGCACGAACGAGGTGAATCAGGGCCGGAAGGGTGGGCTCAAGTGGTCCCCCAGGCTTTTCCCGATGCGGCACCATCCCGTCACTTCTGCGCTGCTCTGAGGGGCCAAGAGCGGACCTTCTGGGCAGCAGTGCCTCTGTGGTCCTGGGTGGGAACAGAAGGCTCAGGGGACCTGAGGGGGTCCCCAGGGCAAGGGACAGAGAAAGGATGGACTGCTGCTACAGAGAGGGAGGAATGCTGGTGAGTAATGAGTCCTGGCCTTCAGGAGCCTCACAAAGAGGGCTGTTTGGGCGAGGAACAAGGGGAGGCGTGCTCTGCAGTCCCCACCAGAAGCATAATGAATTGCACCAGGCAGCGGCCTGCTGTTCCCGGCCCGGGCCTCCGCCCAGATCTTTCCTTCACATCAGGAAAAGCCGTGGCTGCCCCCACCATGGAGACTGAAACCCAATTCATAATTTTCCTTTCCTAATTAGGCATGGGAATGATGGAGACCATTATTAATAATGTATTGGATTGTTTTTTTTTTAATGCCCCCCTCAGGAGCCAGGCCTGAGAACGGTGTCCTTGATGACAAGCAGCCACCCTGCCATCACGCTGGGCGCTGTGCCCAGGACGCCAGGCAGGGATAAATAAATCAGAGAAGCGAGTGTCCCGTGGGGCTCAGGCAACAGGCTGGGAGATGAAGAGCATGGAGCCCCTCAGGGCTTTGGCAGGGAGGTCCC
>JAPYYM010001176.1:0-13769 GCA_028534135.1 Potos flavus | reverse complement strand
ATATATATATATATGAGCTCTTATATATATAAAGATGGTGCCATATTCTATCAAGATCCTTCTAGGGCAGCCCTTCCAGACATCCCTTTATGTGTATATGCACATGCCAACCAGTGATTTCAATTGGGCATTTTAAATTAATTTTAGTTAAAAATCAGTATCCGGGTGGAATTTATTCAAATATAATAAATCTTTCGCTGATTGAATGTTGATTATAAGAAAAAAAGACCAAAACATTAAAATCATAATTGTCAGGATTACCAGTGATTTTTATCTTCTTCTGTTTATTATCTCAATTTATTAGGATTCTTTGATAATCAAAAAATTAAGCGATCTTAAAATTTAATTTGCCCAGAAATTATGCTTATAGAATGTTTTCGCAATTTTAATTACTGCATCATCTTCTAAAAACTTGGCTGCTATCGTTATTAACGTGAAGAGCTCTAATGTGGATGTCAAGGTCCAAGAGCATTTCTCATCCATCTCATTGCATAATAACAGATTCACATTCCTTTTTTTTTTTTTTTTTGAGAATGAGATAGAGAGCGCATGTACATGAGCGAGCAAGGGGGTTGGAAGATGGAGGAGGGGGAGGGCAGAGGGAGAGAGAATCTCAACCAGGCTCCATGCCCAATGCAGAGCCCGACACAGGGCTCGATCTCACAACCCTGAGATCATGACCTGAACTGAAATCAAGAGTTGGATGTTTAACCAGCTGAGCCACCCAGGTGCCCCCGGATTCACATTCTTCTGTAGTAGGAGCTAAGGTTACACAGTACACTGTGGGGGAGAATTCAAGCCAATAACTAGATAATGTATGTTAAAAATAAAAGACTTTGATGGGTTAACCTGGAGTCCTGAGTTTGCTATTCACTCAGTAAGCACCTGGTCGAAGTAAGGGAGAAGGGCTAGAGCAGCTTTGATGTCCTAAAGTAATTAAACACAAACTAATGACGTTTGCATTGTTGAAGGTTGGACAAAGAAGTATGTATCTACCAGGAACTTGGAGGTTGGTTTTGTTCTTGTTGTGTTGTTTTTATTCATTTGATGGAGGTGGACAGGTGGTCTATGTTTTTTCTTAGAGGAAAACAATGTATTGTCCTAAGAGTTCAGTCTGAACTGAGTGCCAGTGGGACAAAAACCAGGAGGTTGAGGTTTCGTTCCAGTCCTGGGCCAATCAGTCCCTCACACTGAGTAATTAAAACATTCAGACCATCTGTGAATACTCAGAAGCCAACTGAATCTTAAAAACAAGCGAGTGTTTTTCCTAAGAATACATACATAGTATTTGGTGACTGCAAGAAATTGTTCAAGATTATGAGCTATATGTCTGTGTGTATATGTGTGTGTGTGTGTGTGTGTGTGTGTGCATGCACACACACATACACACTTTAAATTTGGAATAGAAGACATTGTTTCAAGATATTGCACTATTCAAATTAATTTAACTTAGTTTGGAGCTGAATATTTTCTCATCTAGTGTGTGCAGATGGGAAAGCACAAGGTCATAAAGTGTAATGTCTACCTGCTTCCAGACACGACCAGCCATTTCCTAAGATGGAAGTACAAAGTGGACATTGCATAGTAACATCAAAAAAATGGCCGAGGGAGGCACCTCATAGGATGTTACACAGATACTGGTTTTGGCCCTCGTCTTTCTCTTAACTTCATTAGTAATCAGAACAGGAAGAGTACAAAGTATTCAACTTAAGTATTACAAAGTATTAACTTAAAAGATACTAGAGGTCAAAAGAAAGTAAGGAGAAATGCCAGGATCATGAAATTCTGTGTGACAACGAGTTCAAAGCATCCCTGGAGAGCCTGTTTATTTCACACAGTGGTCAGCATTAAGACAGGAGGCAGGACCATCCCTGTATCGTATCAAAAGTTATCCTAAATACCAGAACTAGTACATAATCTAAGGAGCTTCAGAGATATTAAGATGAAAGATGATTTTAAAGAATGACTCTCAAATGATAGTGCTCCTTAATTAGATCTGCTAGGGTAGAGATCAGCAGAAATCCGTGTGCTCTATAAAAGCACTGTGTCACAGAGCCGAGATGCAGTCACTGCCTAGTCTGTAACCCTGGGGAGTACCGCAACACTGAACTCTGTCTGGGTCACTTATTTCTAGAAAGTGTAGACAAGGGGGCTCCCAGGCCAGCAACAAGACTGATTAAAGGGATGGGAAAAGTCATTATGAGAACAAATTAAATGACATAGGAATGAATAATTGGGCTAAGAGGGGGTGAGGTAAGTTTAATGTAAATCAGTTCTATTATAGCTCATATTTCTTGAAAGCATAGTCTGCACACCAAACACTACAGAAGCGCTTTGCGTGCAATCGGTCGGTTTTTCCGACATTTCTCTTTCCCAGTGAGTTACTGCTGTTACCCACAGTTAAGAGATCAGGAAACTAAGGTTTAAAGAGTTAGTTAATGAGCTTGTCCAAGGTTTTCTAGCTAAGGAGTGTCAAGCTTTCTGCTTGTGAGTGCTGCAAGCATGTATTCTTTTGTGTGCATACGTCGAGCCCTCTCCCCACCCCGCCCCGTTCCATTTGCTGACGTCACACACCTCTTCCTAAAATTCCATTTGCAGTGTGTGTGCCCATCCAAATGACTCTAGATACGTTTTCAAATGTTGTTCCTTATGGTACCTTCTGTCCCTTCTCATTTTTTTATGTAACGTATGATGCCTTATATTCTTACTTAGATAAATATAACCCGTCTCCTAACTGGAGCTAATTTCTTGAGGATGGTAAATGTGTCTCCTGTCCCAACACATAAACACACTATAAATGTTTGCTTTTGATGTCTGTACTTATCATTTGTCTGTTTTAAACAAGTTTTTTTTCTGACAAGCACCTAGCATGTTGCTGTGTATTGTCAGTTAATATTCACTTTGTATCTTAACGTGTACCTGTGTGCATTCATGCAGACATTCTATGAATGTGGTTATTATACATTATATTCACAGAGGGCCTGTTCCCAGTGCCAGACATTGCTTGAACAGAAAAGAAAAGAGCCAGCACCTTGCTTAGTGTGATGAAGAAAGTCCACTGTAGTGCTGAGGATCTTGTATGTCTAAGACTATACGTGGGCACATAAAAAAAAAAAAAATCAAGTGTATCTTAAGATTGGGATTAAACAAGATGAAAATTTAAGGGAGAACACACAAACATTGGATTAATCGTGTTCAACTTTTTTGCAACTCTCCTATTGGATTAATTATTGATATGCTTTTTCTTAAGAGACACTGTTCGGAATACTGTTTGTAAAATGAAGCAATTTGGAATCTCCAGTGAACTTAGCATAGAGAAACTGGGCACATCTTGAGATATTTGAAGACGATTTAGGATGTTACAAAATCAGGAGTGAGCATTATTTAATTATTCAATTATTCTGCTAGAGCAAAAATAGCAAACTTGTTTTATAAATAAACATATGTTGAATTTTAGCTTAATAGAGAAGTTCACCAAATTTCACTTTCTCTAGTATACGTAATCACACCTTTAAGTTTACAAAGATTTAAGTTTACAAAGAAAAGTTTTCGTAATCACTTAGATAAAAATGGCATTTCATTTTTCTTCCGCTACAGTTCCACTGGCACTCTTCAGGGGCTGTGGGTGAAAATTTAGATGTTTCATCCATGACCCACGGTGCATCTTCCACCTAACAGTGCCTTGAGAATGAGGGACGAAAGTGTTTGCTTAAAAAAAAAAAAGCTTTGGCACGTTACAGGATATTCTTAGTGATTTCTTGAATTATTTTAGGAAACTCGGTTCTCACTGATTTGCAGAGACCACAGTTGATGTATAAATTCCCTAATTTGTTTACTTTAGAGAGATCATCTCAAGTGCAGCATCTGTTTTTGCTTTTTCTGCAAGATCTTGGTTTTACATCAGGAGGACTGAGGCACGGGGAAGTCACGTGGGCAGCCTGAGCCCACCCAGGAAGCTCCTGGAGCCTGCTGCGTCAGGAACTTCCATCAAACACTGTTGCCCCAGCCTCCCCTACTGCTCTATAGAGGCAACTTCCATGCCTAGCCTTTCCACTGTTTTTCAAGGATAAACTCCATCTGCCAGATAACATTATTGTACAACTAGAAGAATGTCAAAACTCTAATTTTTGCTGAGGCATGTCTCATTTTGGACAGGCAGCTTTCTTTTATGAAGCTCAGATCAGTAACCTAAAATTACTTTCAATATGTAGAGGGGAAAGCCTTCTGGAAGTGCAGTCGTTATTTATGAAGCTTGGGTGGGGGAGCTCCCTGACGTGTTCCAAAGAAATTAGGGAGATAAAATTTTAATGTCAAAAGCACTTATATTTTAAGTGTTTTCTACCATTTTGCTCCCTCTACGGTCCTTGCAGAAACGGCTGCTGTAGGAGATCTATTCCCAGAGCCCTATCTGAGCCTATGTTCAAGGTCACAGGGAGAGGAGCATCCCATATTTTGTGGTATTAGTAGAAATACAAGGCATTGCAAACCCGGAAAGTATCAACAACTTCCATCTCTGAAAAATAACCAACTGAATTTTCTGACGTAAAGAGTGTCCCAAACTGGTCCTCTAGCAGTTAGCATTTTTGTAAGGAAGGCGATTGTGAAAAAAAAATATATTGTGAATATAAATTCAAGCTCAAGAGAGGAGAGGGATGTGGAGAAAATCCAATTAACTAGAGCGAAAGTCATACAGAATAAACTACCCATTGCTAAAAGAAATAGTTTTAAATTGGATGAATCTTTAGAGTAGAATTGATAAAATATGTCCTTATTGTAGGAGAAGATGCACTTTGCAAATAATATTTTTCAGGAGGCATCATCTGCTTGGGAATGTTTCATGTTCTTATTAGGAAAGTGATTAGAAGTTTGGAGCCTTTTTTTATCATTGTTATTAACTTGCAGGGGAAAATCTTCCTATTCCAGTATTCATTAAATGGATCTCTTTGTGTGTACAAATATTAAAAGTAGTCTTGAAAGTACTATAGGTAAGCAAGGAAAAAATGCGCTGTTTGTTTCCTCATAGAACTGACATTTTTATTTAGGGAAAAAAAATCCATAAATTTACAATCTCTCCCTTTCTAGGTTTTTCAACATTTCTTGCAAATTGTATGTAAATGAATGCAAATAAGCAATCCTCACTAGCAAGCTGCTTAGAAGTGTAAAATGCATAAAATTAAGATGCTGAGAGAAACGTGCATCTAATTAAGGTAGCATGTAAAGAAATGTTTAAATTCAAATTAGATACTTCAGTGGAAAGAATTACTTGTTTAATTCAAAAGGTGTTTTGTATAATTCAGGGAAGACTTGTCCTTAGCACTGTTCCCGTTTCCTTCAAAATCAGTTTTAGGGGCTCACACTGGCTCAGTTATATTTTAAAATTGAGTTTAACCTAAAAGAATGCTATTTTAAAAAAATGTGTTCTAGGGAGACCTGTGTGGCTCAGTCAGTTAAGCATCCGCCTTCAGCTCAGGTCATGATTCCAGGGTCCTGGGATTGAGTCCCACGTCGGGCTCCTTACTCAGTGGGGAGCCTGCTTTTCTCCCTGCTTATGTGCTCTCTCTCTCTCTCACTCTCTCTCTCTCTCTGACAAATGAATAAATAAAATATTAAAAAAAAGTGTTATAGTTTTAATGTCTTTACCTCTAACACAGATGGAGAGGCTGGAGTGATCCTTTTACAGTGAGGATGGTGGGTGTGGGAATCAGTGTTTCTGCCCCATGGAGCCCCCGTGGTACTTTCATGTCATGGCTTCATAGAAAGCCTTTAGACACATAGAGAAGAGCCAGCTAGTAATTCCTAAGGCTTTCCGTGCAAGACATGAAGGATGCAGGCGCATGCCATCAACAACCCCCACCATGCTGCTCCCCCCGGGGGAGGGTGGGGACACAGTGACACAGTCTTGATTCTCTCTGGCAGCGGTCAGGCATCTCCCAGCACAGCCTGGGACAGAAGACTCGAGGAATCAGATCTCCGGATAGAAGGCTTTGGTTTAATAAAATGGAAGAACTTTTTGCAAAGCAGAAAGCAACAAGGAAATTCCTGAAAAATTGAAGCTCTGTGTTGAGAAGATAGAAACTATCTTACAAGAGTAGCACTGTTCCTGCCCCAGACACAACAGCCCAAAGGGCAGACAGAGAAACAGACAGGAAAGTAGTTCAGGCTGTGTTCTGAATGCTTGATTCTGAAGCATTCTGCTAAGTCCACTTCACATGGTAAGAGCTCTTACTTTCCACCAGACTGTGTGCTTAGACCAAGTCCTTGGATTTCAAATGAGGCCATGTTTTGGCCCAGAGTATCTGCTTCCTGGATTTGGAGACAAAATTAGTTCATTGTTATGAAACACTTTTGATCACATGTAAGATACAAAACTCCCTCAGTCTTGGGTTCCCTCATCCAAAATTCCTCTGTGTCTGACATGGGAACCAGGAGGCGATGCTCGTGCTGTTGCTGTTCATTTGGAAGGTTGGCTCTCTCTTTTAAGCAGGGACAGAAATCCTTCTGAATCAACACCAATCTGCTTTTACCCTTCCCTCCCCTTGTGTCTCAGTCCCCTCCTCACCACCACAAGGCTGAAGCCCATCCTGAGCCCCCGGGATTGTGAATTGGAAAGCATCTACTGGCTGGTCATGTCTGTTTTTGAAAATCCACCAAGTTGGTTCAAGTTCAGTAACCTGAAGGGTCCCAGTGGTATTGTCCTTGGGCCAGGGAATGTTTTCTATCTGGACCTTGGACTGTACCTTCCTATCTACTGGGGCTCTTCTCCTTCTCCCTCGCCTTCTCAGATTCCTTGGTACTCTGAGTGATGGAGTCTCGGCCAGTGATGGTTTTGGTGATTGCTATATTCACTACACCGACTACATCTAGCTGCCTACTCGGTGTCTTTCCCAGAGGTCCCACAGTCAGCGCAGTCAGCACACCCCAGCTCAACTCAAAAACTTTCCTCCAGACAGGCTCGTTCCCAACTCCAGATCTCTCCTGGGTAATGATGCCTTAACTTGCCCCCCTCCGCTCCCCCATCACAGGTGCCTGAGTTTGGGCTTTATTTTTCACCTGAACTTATTCCGGTAGCCTCTTATCTCTCTTCATCATGTGCCTCTTCACTCCTTTCTTTTTTACACTGTTGACACAACTTCTTCGCTTTAAATCCAGATCTTCTGTCACATCCCTGATTAAAGGCTTTCTGATGGCCCATCATCAACGTTTCTGGTCTGGAATGCCCTGGACTCTGCCTGCCCTGCCGCCTGTCTCCCTCTCTTTCCCACAGTCTCCGCACTCGCACTGCAGGACTCGGGATGCACCATGCCATTCCTTTGTCTGTGCCTTTGCTTCTGCACTTTCTCTGCCTGAAATGCTCCTTCTCCACTGGCATCTTCCATGTCTGCCTGGGAGCCTTCTGCCCATCCTCCTGGTCCTCTGCTGGGGGGAGGGGGGTGTCTCTCCTTCTCCCTCCTTCAGGGCTGAATTTGTCATGCTCTCTTGCATTCCGGGACTCCGGTTACAGCATTCACCACAGAGCATTCGAAATTGTTGTTTGCTGGCACATCTCCCAATTGGGCTGTGAGCTCCTGAGGGCAGGAAGTGCACTGGGGAGAAGGTGCCCAGGGCTAAGACCAGAGCTGTGGTTCTCAAGCTCTTTGGTCTCAGGATCCCTTTACACTCTGAAAAATTACTGACGGCCTACAAGAGGTTTTTGTTTATCTTGTAGGTAAACATCCATTGATAGTTACCATGTTGGAAATTTAAACTGCAAAATTTTAAAATTATTAATTCCTTTAAAATCAATGCAAATAAACCCATTACCTGCTACTATAAGTGATACAATTTTATATAAAATAACTCTTCTTCAAATTAAAACAATGTAACGAGAAGACCGTCGTTGTTTTACATTTTTAGGATGCTCTTTTAACGCCTGGCGCATTACGAGGGGAGAGCTGGATTCTCATAACCGCCCCCACATTCGATCCAGATCAGTGGGTTGTTTCGTTTGATGTCTACACAGACAGTCTGCCTTGATTGTGGGTAGTTTTCTACACCAAAACTTGAAGGGCCATAGTTTCTCGCATGCCATCGTAGTGTAAAAACAAAAACTTAACGGGGACAAATTTTTTGTTTTGTTATTCAGAATGCCTAGTCAGTCCTGAAGTCTGAATAGCAGGTTTTTGTCCTTTTTAAGTAAAAATGGTGCTCGGTGAAAAGAAATGACTAGTTCAGCTTGTAGTTCAGTCACAGTGTGCTCCTCCGTGAGACCGACCGCGTACTCCAGGTGGGACATGAGAGCTTCATGTGTACTTGGTTTCTTGTGATAGAATATCAGCAAGGTAGGGACTCAGGGTCAAGATTTACTAAAACGTTATTTACTCCTTTCCCAAGGGTATGCCTAAGTGAACCTGGCATCTGTCTTCCTTCCAGTGCCTGGAGGGGAAGAATACAGTAACCATCAGGATTGTGGGTGCTGCTGCCTTGATGGGCCCCAGGTCAGCGGCTGCTTAAATCACCCCCTTGTCCACTGTCTGTGTACTGTCTGTGCAAACGTTAACCCAGCGGAGAAGACAAATAATGTCTTATCATCATTATAAAATGGTTCTGACCTCGTGGACCCTTTGAAAGGCTCTTGGAGACCTCCAGGAGTCCACAGCGCACGCTCCCAACACCATGGGACTAGAGATTCAGGCCGAGGTCCCTTGATGGGGGCTGCAGAGTTCGTCAGTGCTGGGCCGGGAAGGGTGTGAGGGGACGAGTGACAGGGTCACGTGAGGACTTTGGAGCCCCTGTGGGGGGTCAGGGAGTCGGAACTGGACATTAATGCCAAAAACTGGCTATGTATTTTTGAGTTGCCAATGAATGCGTCAGATTGAGTAAGCCCCAAATTTTTAAACACTTTTGGAGTGGTGTCGTTACTCAAATTACATTCAGTTGCATGCATGCACTAGGTTGAAGGTACTTCTGGGTGCTCTTATTTCTACTCTGTAGGCGTTATTCGGGAAACGAACCTTGGGCATATATGCACACGGATCTGATAGGTACCACTTAGATGTGCATGCATCCCCGGCTCGTTGGCCTCCCAGATCATTACTTTCCTGGGCCAGTGTGTCTTTGTGTTTTATTGGCAGCAGCACATTTCTTGGACCGTACACATCCATCCTGTATCATATGCGGAAAACATTTGTTTACCATGGAGACCTCCCACTCGGTGGAAGCGTGGGAGACTCATTACTCAGTTAAGAGGTCTAGGTCAATATGATATTCAGAATCATCACAAATCATTCTAACCAGGCTACCAGTGTTTGCTTGGGACCCATTCAGGAGCCCTGCGCCTCTGTTGATCTCTTTAAAAAATACTGAAGAGAAGACAATGAATCTTCAAACTCAGCTGATTCCATTGTGATTGATCTGAGACAATTTTTAAGGTAATTGATGATATTGCCTTAGTTGAGTCTGTTAGTGCAAATAATTATTAATCAATATGCTCTCAGCTCTTACTTCAGAAGAGAATTCTAACACATGATTTATTCTGAACATTTCAATTGAGCTACCTTTACAAGAGGAAAATCAATTGGTGAGTGGTCTAAAGCACTTTAATTATCTGCAGCTCCGTATTCCTTTCTTAGCCATATTTACTCAGGTAACTGGTCGTCCCAGTCTGGTGAGGGTGACAGGAAGTTTTTCATTGCCGTGGTACAAAGATAATATATGGTTCATCTCTGATTGGCCAAGTGGATTGAAAGTGATTTAGTTAAATGCCTTAAAAAAAAAAAAAGCATGTGGCTTTACTTTGGAGAGTATAGTTAGCCTCGCTCTGGAAAAAGAAGGAACATACTGTTAATTTCCATTCTGTTGGAAGGCAGTTTACTGTTACAGACAGTGAATGTCATCTAAGTTGGTTAAACATGAGGAGACCAGAATCACTGAAAGGTCATCAAGGTGTGAAGCATTTCAGGGGCTCAGCTTGTAGTACTCCCCAAATTGTTGCAGTTGTTGGAGATGCTTCATGGCTTCCTCATGCTCGGGCTTTCCAACCTGGGATCTGGCGTTTTGCCCTTTCAGGCGCTGTCCTGATGAATGTTGTGGTTTGATATATTTTTTTCTCTGAGAAGAGATGCAGAAGAAAATAATCAGCACCAGGAATGAGCTTGCCTTTGTTCCCCAGTGGAGCTTCCAAGCATCTGTTTTTGTTGTACTTGTGGAGGGTACAGGAATGTGTGGGCCTTGGCCTGGGACTTTAGACATGATTGTAACAGATGGGAATTTTAAACAGCAGTTCCCTGAATTGTCATCGTAGAAGCCCTTCAACTAACATTGAGACGTTGTGCTACGCTTCTTGCCCAACACTGTGCCTCTTGCTGTTGTTGCAACATTTCCAAACGGCAAAATGTTCAGGCATTCAGCATCTTTCAAGGCTAGCTCTTTTAACTGCGTCCACCCTCAGGATCCCCAAAGCCTGGGCCCAAGACCTCACCTACCAATAAACTGAAACTCTACCTCGTTGTTAAGAGCTGGCCCAGGGTCCTGTCTCCACCAGGTAATGTTCTTAAGCACGGATAAGAGCTCATACTATCAGTTAAACAGTGGGAGAGAGGAAAAGTGTCTTTGAATAGGACATGGGGTGTTTTCAGGAGCTAGTTCCACAGACATTCTTGGGATGTCTGGCTTGAAATTAGCACTACGGGGGAAGACAAGAAAAATGAGGCCTCCCTCTATCCACAGGCAGTCCCAGCCCCATGGGGAAGGGTTGGAGTGGAGACATGAGACATGGGATAGTAGGAACGTAGGAGGGAAGGGGCTGGCCCCAGAAGGGCTGAGGGGGAGACAGCATGGTGAGGTCCTTGACATCCAGCGAAGAGGAAGGAGAGGCCACGAGGGGTCACCCCAGATCAGCACTGAGGACTGGCCGATCTACAAGGACCCTCGAGGCGTTCTCTGTTTCTGCCCTACTCCAGCTGCTTCCCTCAGTGCTCTCTAGGAGCACTGGCTCCTTCTAGGCTGAGGAGAGGGAAGCTGAGGCACTGGGGTCAGCCATGGTCTCTTTCAGAATGACTCCTAGAGTAGCTGATGGAGTCCAGGGGATCTTACTGAGCGGTCAGAACCGTTACCGGCAAACTCATAGTCAACTTGAACATGCACGTTAGTGTTTGGAGACCTTTCTGAGTGGGGGCACTTCGCTGGCTGGTTTCTAAGAAAGTTGTATTGCCTGTACTTTGAACCATCATCCTTCCCACTTCTCCCGAATTTCTTCTCTCACTTGCCTCACGCCCTACCCATCCTCTGGTTAGCGTGTGTGGGCTAACCCTTCTCCAGTTCTTGACAGCTCCCTGGGCTCAAGTTCAGGGTGTGCACCGTGACTGGCTCTTCGATTGATCTCAGGCAGTCACTCAGCTCTTTGGGGCACAGTTTTCCTGTCTGTAAAAGGGGTATAATATTTCACTCACGGGGTTGTTGTGAGCATTAAATGAGATAGCTATTAAAGCACTCTCTGAACTGCAGAACTCTACAGTAGTAGACATATATGTGCACGTCTGCACGCATGTAATAACATGTAAGGGGCCATTTTACCTGTCAGTTTTCTGATTCCTCCTTAGCTGCTGCCTGCTTGGGCCTTGTCCGTGTGCCCTGTGACTGTTCTAGTTCTAAGATGAAGCCCCGAAGAGAAGTTGTAGTCATTCCCCACCTGTCCTCTTCCTACCAAAATTATTTACGTGTCCTCGAGCAGAAATGTGAGAGGTAAAAACATCCTAAAAATCAATGCCATGTCTGTTTTGCATATACTAGCTCAGTAAGCATCCAGAAAATGAAGGAATTACTTGAAATAGTTTGTTCTTTCTTCTCTTTTCCTTGTGCATTTTGTTTTTGTTTCCGTTTTTAATATATAGGAAGACTAATTTTAAAGCCATTTCTCCTTCCTCTTAGTGTGTTTGGAGATCTTTTTGACAGCTTTGCTCCTAACATTGTGTAATACTAACGATGTGATATAAAAGATAATGTTCTTTAGTACAAAGGGACAGAATGTTCCAAGACCAATAAAAGTTGCCAAAGATATTTGGGGATCAGGACCCAGGGTAATGCTTACATAACCTCCAACTGTTTTCCCAGGTTTAAAGTTTAAATAACAGAGATAAAGGCAGAAACTACATGTGTAAACATGATACATTAATAGCTCATCCGATCTACATTACAAAATAAACCAGCATCCCAGGCCCTAAAAGTGATAGCTATGGTGTCGAATATCCTCTTGCCCTTTATTCCCGAGGATGGGGCTGTGACAGGTGAAACACAGCATTTGTTTAAACAGAACGGGGGAAGCCTGCAAAACATTCAAGGGCAGGAAGTGGCAATAAATACTACACGCAGTTGGAGCATCAGGAGACCTTGAGGTGAGCAGAATGTAATCACTCAATGTGGTATTCCCACTGAGGGACACAGTGAACTTTCTAAAAAGTCAAGACCTCTGTCTTATCTCCTTCCAAAGATGAGAAAGTGAGATGTGAAACTGCTTTCTGGAGGTGAGATTTGTTTTAATGATAGGTTCTGATCTATTTTGCAGGCTTTGAGCAGAAGAACCAAGAGTCCAAAAATAGCTCCTTGAGAGGGGGGAAAAAAAACCACACACACACACACACACAAACCCCACGGCCTGGAACACAGGCTGATGGTGCAGGCATGGTGATCTGGGGTTGTAAATCGACAGTGCCTTTAATGCAGGAAGACCTAGTTAAGGAGACTTTGGTTTTCTTATAAGGCATGAATAAGTGCTCTGGGCAGTCTGCCCCATTGGAGAACAGAATAATGCTAATAATTTGCATTTATATAATGCCCCTTGGCTTGTGGATCTACAAGCACTTTGCAAACATTAATTAATTCTCTAAGCCCCCCGTGAGCCAGGGGGTGCCATCGGTAACTAATTACGAAGGAGGGCCAGTGGTTCTTGCCAGAGTGGATATGCAAGTTTGAGAACACTGCGGGTTTGGGAGCCGAGGAGGTTGAGTGGAATTTTTATGAGAAGGAACAACAAAAGTAGAATATTGATCAGCCTGTGTGGGAAATAAACATGGATATTATGACCGTGGATGAAAGTCTGTCAACAACACTTTGGTTTCTCTCCTGTGATTCCAGGTAGGCTCTGGGACCACTTTGCCTCTTGCTGTGTCCTCTTCATTTTCAGAGCTCTGCTGGGACTTGGTTTGAAAGCCCAGAGGAAAGATCAGGGCTCAGTTCCCCTGGCCCAGTAGATGAGAACATGCAGCAATGGGGCCAGACTGGAAATCAGTATTTCTGTAGATGTCATAATAATCCATTCAAAGATTCATCGATTGATTGATTGATTCTCTCAATCACTACTTTATTTGAAAACATGGGTTTTTAATTTTTGCTCCCTGTTAGGCATTGGGATTATCCCCAAGGACTTGTAGGGGAGAAGAGCAACTCCCTGCTCATGGTCTAGTGGCTCAATGCTATATTCTTTATTCTCTCCATGTCATGTAAATATTTTCGTTTCCCCAGTTTGCTTATCTGACATAGATGTTAGGATCATTGGAATGTTTCTGCAATTTGGATGTAATTTGCCAATAAACATTATGTACTTGAATTTCTTATGAGAAAGACACACTATGCATAGAAGATAGTTACGATGTGGCATAAAAGAACCATTTATGTGTATAGTTAAATCTCACTCAGTGTGGCCTCTTAGATAAAGGGCCTTTTGGAAATTGTGAAAAGATCAAATTTTAACTTTTTTTAAAAAAAGAAATATAGTGGTTTGCTTTTCCATTTTTTTT
>JAPYYM010001175.1:0-13776 GCA_028534135.1 Potos flavus | reverse complement strand
GATGTCATAATAAGTAGAACAAATAGGTATCCAATCTCTCTATCATTTAGAGCACAATGCCTTGAATAAACCCTCCGGTCGAACGGAGGTCATCGATAGGCATTTTAATCTTAACCTTTCATGTGCATGTACTTTTAAAAAGTAACGGCAGCGGCACCTGAATGGTCAGTTGAGGGTCGGACTCTTGGTTTTGGCTCAGGTCATGTTCTCAGGGTCCTGGGATCAAGCCCCAAATCGCGCTCCTGCTTCTTTGTCTCCCTCTCTCTCTGCCCCACCCCCCACTCTCGCAAGCTCTCTAAAATAAATAAATAAATCTTTAAAAAAGTAACGACAGGGCACCTGCATGGCTCAGTCAGTTGGGCGTCTGCCTTCAGCTCAGGTCAAGATCCCGGGACCCTGGGTTTGAGCCCCGCATCAGGTCTCTGCCAGGCAGGGAGCCTGCTTCTCCCTCTTCCTCTGCCTGCAGCTCCCCTTGCTTGTATTCGCGCTCTCTCTGGCAAATAAATAAAAAATATTTTAAAAAAAGTAATGACATTTAGCTATTTATACTGGCAGGTACTGAATCTGTTACATATCCTTTATGTAATTTAATATTCATATGGCACTAGCATGTGTTTTACAACAAAAGACACAAGTAAGACATGGTGCCTGCTCAGAAGACTTACAATCTGAAAGGCATTAAGATACAGGGGATATCCTGCTTGTGCTCTCTTTCTCTGTCTCTGACAAATAAATAAATGAAAAAAAAAAAAAGAGTTGCAGGCTCAAAAAAAAAAAAACAGATACAGGGGACATAACTACAGGGACAGAAAACTTTTTTTTTTTTAAGATTTTATTTATAAAGAGAGATCACAACTAGGCAGAGAGGCAAGCAGAGAAGGGGGGGGAAAGCAGGCTCCCCGCTGAGCAGAGAGCCTGATGCGGGGCTCGATCCCAGGACCCTGAGATCATGATCTGAGCCCAAGGCAGAGGCTTTAACCCACTGAGCCACCCAGGCACCCCGGGACAGAAAACTTTAAAAAAGTTTTTGGCATAAAAAAATGAGTCTTTGGTGATAATGAAACAGGTTTTAGAATGGGATATTAAAGGGAAGGTACACCTTTGTATATGTGAGAAACGAGTGATTTGGTTTCTGGGACATAATGAACAAGTGATTCTCAGCTGAAGGCAAGAAGATGCTTCCTTGGGTATCACAATATTTTGGGCTAGAACAAAGTGGCTATGAAGTTTCAAAACAAGATGGCACCTTGAGCCCTTGATTTGACTGAGTTTCCTTTATTTGTAAAATTCAGTTAACAATGAAGGGAACGTGGGTCTTTTTGGTTTCTAAAAGGAAGAATGCTTTAAAAAGAGATATGAGAGGTACCAAGATGAAGACCAAGAAAAATAAACAGTGCAGTGTGGTGCTAAAAATAACGGAAAACGACAGAAATAAAAGGGGAAGAGTCAAAGGTAAGGATCGCATAGCAATGGGAAGAATTCACAGGATGACAAGGTTAAACAGAAAGGTCAGGTGAGGGAAGACTTAATATGAAATTTGTCCTAGGAGAAATTATTAAAACTTTTAAATATGTAACCCAAAGCTCCTACTGAAGCAAAAAACAAATTTAAAATAATTGTGATTAAAAGGAAAAATATAATGTAAAATATTTATTCAATAAAAATAATTTTATAATCTATACAGAATTGAAAAGTACAACAAATTATTCTCACTTCTTTGCAAAACTGCATACAGTACAACTTGCAAATTGGGCTCAGCATTCCATAAATATGGCCACACACCAGGATATGAACTTATTATTGTCTTAAATAAGTAAAGGCTCCAGTTGGGTACCACAAACTTTGATTAAATTCCAGGGAAATATTGCTTTGGTAACATGAATAACTTGATTGTACCACAGTCCATTTTATTAAAAAAACATTAAATAAAATCCCTGGAATACCACTTTTCTACCTGTTTCTGAGTAAACAATTCCCTACATAGCAAAACAAAAGATACAATATAAAATTGGAGGCTGTCCTTTTATGACATCACTTCCCCTTTCCTTTTAGTGTTCTGCTCTTGCCCTTGATCAGAAAGGAAAGTGAATGGAAAGTGGTCTATACTTCTCTTCTTTCATTTACTTCTAGAGTTCCCACTTATACTGACTATGTCAGCTTTGGAATCGTGATACTATTATTCACACTGCTTACCTGTGTTATTCTAAATACACTAATCTAGGTTTTTTTTCAAGATAAGGCAACAAAGTCCGCTTTAAAACGGTTTTCATGTCTCACATACACTAGCAGCCACTCAGTTTACTAGTTACAGATTTCAATGCGTACATAACATTTTCCCAAGTACCTTGGAAATGAAATCACTAGCAATTTTTTATTTTAAGCAGATATTCCAAAATGATCCACCCTTAGAAACAAAGGCAGATTTAATGTACAAAATGCAGGAATCAAGTCTATCCTAGTTCTTGTCCCACTGAAATAATTAAAAAGAGGCTCAGTTTGTGAAAAGGCCTTCCAATAATCCAACATATCTAACTCCTACTGACATCTCTATCTTGGGTAAGAAGGACAAATAATATAAAAGCTATAAATAGGGATGAAGATATTTTAAAAAAGACTTTTCATTTTATTTTAGAAATAAAAGGGAATGCCAATACAAAATGGGCTAATTGTATCTTTAGCCCATATGTTAACTTTTCATCATTGAATTAAAAGTCCTTCATACCAAAGACCAAAAGACAGGCAAACATACCTTAAGTTTTCTGATTAGGTCTCTTCATTTCGATTATTAGCAGGCTTCAAAATTGGCCTTATTTTCTAACTAAATGAGCTTCTCCGGGAAGCATACGAGTAATGCAAAAGTGTATTTCAAAAGACAACCTACACAAATACAAAATTGTCAAGATGGAAACAGAACATTCATACAATGAATTTTTTAAAATAAAATTAGAAATGACACACATTCCTAATACAACAGAACACCAAACCAGAGCAAATATTGCCAGTGGTAAGAACAACTTTCATCTGTAGAAACACAAATGCACATGAGTAACAGAAATAAGAATTAAGCTGAACAGAGGCAGGTGCTGTTGGAACCTATTTCTATTCTGACCTGTAATATCCCGTGGCCCCTGGGAAGCCCTCTTCCTACCAGGCCACGCCTCTGGCTGATCAGATACAAAGAAGTAACTTGACCTACGAAACACCAAACTCACTCGCTATCAAGTATAAATGCCACGTGGTGCTTGAATGCTCTTACTACTTGGTTTTCAAAATCAAGTTCACTTCTGAATCAGAAGAAAGTAATCCTTATATTACCTTTCATAAATAATCCACGAGATAAACTTCACCTCTGGCTCCTCTAAACAGTATTGTTACTCTAGGAACACAAGGTCTAGTCAGTAGGCTGCTCTGAAGCCTGAAAAAGCACATTCATAAGTATACGTCTACATATTAAAACATTAAATACATCCAGGCACAGTTGCTGTGCAGTTTTTGCTATAAGAAGGAGCTTATCAGCAGTGTATTATGATGTGGTTACTCGAGAACTCAGTTCTGCATCTTCTTGCTTTCTATATTTCTTCATAATACTAACTGTACCATTAGCCAGGAAAACCACCGCGATGAGTGCAAAATACCCAGCGTAGATCAGGAACTAAAGGGGATGGGGAAAGAAGTAATGTAGAGAATTATCAGTTAGAAGATGAAATGTTTTATTTTATATATGTGAACATAGCCTATAGTTAAAGGTATATTCAGTTTCTCAGTAAGCCTTCACAAAACCCCACGTGCTCACACAACCTGCCAGGCACTGACAATAAAACGAGGCAGCGGAGCATGGTGGGACTAAAGTCTGACAGCCTCAGTGTGGCTCCTGACTCCATGCCTTCCTAGCCGTGTGACCCTGACTGAAATACTTCATCTCTGAGCCTTGACTTCACTTACAAAACGGAATTCACAATATTCCCTATTTTAGAGGGTCGCTGAGAAGGGATGAGATCATGTGTGTGTTCATAAGCACACATCGCTAAGGCTGTTTAACAATACTACTGTTTTTTATTTTCGTTGCTGTTGTTGTTACAAACAAATCATGCTCTCCACTCCCAACCTGGTAGGTTGAGAGTGACTAGAAGGCCAAATTCTGAAGATAAAGAACTTCTGTTCTTCCCCAGAGGAGGGCAGTAGAAAGTCAGCTATATTCCATTACGGGATCACTTTTTACTTTACTTATGGATCTTCTCTAGGCTAAAGCCTATCAACAGCCTCAACATCATCATCTTAAAAGAACTCAGGAAACAACCATCAGCTGGCTCGTGAGTGCAATACGGTGCCGCTCTAAGTCTTTGAGCCAGGTTCTTTAAAATTTGGATACATTTTCCTATAGGAAACCTGTAATTAATTACGGCAGTTAAGAGTTTCAGCACAGCCTACACAATTCGAGAATTCCACCCACTATTTCTATTGCAGGATGACAAGCACTTAGTGTCTCTCCTACCCTCCATTCCAAATCTAAGCACCGAACCCTTGAGAGGTCTTCTCAAGGTTTTCACTGTCGGTGGTAATTGGGGAACAGAGAGAAAATGGGAAGTTCCCACTCTTCTGCTCCCCCCGCCCACCTTTCTGAGGCCGCATGATCCAGGGAGGGATGATTAGGCTTTAGAGTTAGAAGCTGGCTTAAATCCCAGCTTTGCCACGTTATTATCGACCACGTGACCTTAAACAACACTTAATACGTTACCCAACCTCTCGCAGACCCCGTTCTCTCCATGCCCAAGCCTGACAACAACCCTGCAAAACTCTATACGGACCACCCAGCACACAGAAAGTCCTTGGTGCACATCAGCTGCAATGATCATTTCTGTTGGAGCTCTTTGGGAAAAACAAAGTTAATGACTGCTAACATGGTGGGCCTCTGTATAGTAAGAAAACTAATATCTAAGTATGGAGGGAGTCATCCAGGCTGGGATGGGGGCGGGGTAGGCACTTTTTGATTCGACTGCCCCTTTTGCCAGAGTACAGAGCAAGGCCCACCTACGAACTCACAACACATGAAGGCATACGCGACTACGCGCTTCCTGAATGAATACAAGCAACCACACTGTCTCTGGGTGTGTGTGCAGCTGTTTCCTCGATGGGTCACTTGTTAAGAATCTTCATGCTATTCATCAACGGCAAGTCATTACCATGGTATTTGGGTGAGTGGTATTTTCCATAAAGGAGGGAGGAGACATACAGAACTGTGAGATGAAGCAGTGCATCTCAAACACAGGAGACAGTGTTCCACGCACAGAATTAAAAGTGGAGGGAAATACTGGATGAGGAAGCAGAAAAGCTTGGCCTGGAAGGAACCAACATTACTTCTCGGCTCTACCAGGCTGTTAAGTTACACTCAGAAATGTTCTAGGTCCTCATCAAAAAGATGATGGTCCCAACATCCTCCAGGGAGAAAAGAACTAAGGAGGGGGGTCGACTAAAGGAAGGAGGGGACGCTTCTCCTTTTTATTTTATATCTGTCTCTACCGTTTGAATTTCCCTTCACCAAGCTCCACTTTGTCACCCTGATCCAGTGATAACACCTTGAGTGTCGAAACAGGAATCTCACCTGAGTGATAATGTCTAAGCCAAGGCCACTGGAATCCACCACAATGAGAGTGAGCAGCGTCTGCAGGGCCAGCGCAATGAAGGTGTTCACGCCAAACACGAGGGCGTAGCGCTCCATGCTGAGGTTCGCAGCAATCTGAAAACTTAAAAAACCAATCCACAAAAGAAGAACAAATACGTAAGAATCACTTCCGAGGTAGTTAGGACTTTTACTTCGATTGTGAAGAGGAGCCCCTTCTTTCGATTGTCCCCTCCCTTCCCAACCAGGTGAAAAAGGCCCGTTGTTGCTAAGTGGTGTGAACGTCCCGCAAACATTAGAACAGAGCAGGAATATGCCAACGAGGAAATAAGCGAACCTTGCCTACGTGCTTCCTCGGGAGAAAAACATGCAATACAGTGCTTCCTCCTGTTTGCCTCTTTTTACTAGAAATTTTCGTTTGTTTGTAAAGAAGCCAAAAAAGTTTATCCTGTCACAAGTTTTCCAAATGCTTCTTTTGACTCAAAATACATACGTTGCTATGGTGATGAGTAACATGTAGATGATTCTGAAGACGACATAGGACGTGTAGCAGACCCAGATGTTGCACACCGTATCCATGATGTACACGGAGGCAGCTATCAGCAGGGAAAACAGAGACAGCATCATCTCCCCCCACGTTGACCAGGAGATTTTGATGTGACCCACTGCAAACACGGCAACGGCACCTACAAAATCAAACAGAGAAAACCCACCTAGTTATGTTGCTTAACAAATGCTCTTTTAATGAATTAAAAATTCAGCTTAGATTATTAAATTTTAAAACCTTGCAACTTATAATTAGGGGAGCTCAAGATTAGGGAAGGCCTTGAAAGTGAGGCAGAGAATTTTGGACTCGATGGAATAAGTAACATGGAACCACTGAAAGACAAGGAGAGACTTAAGGAGTGTTTACAGAAATATTTTTGTACAGAAATACGGAAATTATAAGTGTTTACAGAAATCATGTAAAGGTCTTCTAAACACCTTAAGAAGAAGGTCAACAAATTAGAAAGGGGCAATAGAATACAATGGTCAAGGACACAGGCTCTGAGTTCAAATCCTGACTTTACTACTTACCATCGATCTGATCTTGGGCAGGTTATCAACCTGTTTCCCTAACTGTAAGATAGGGATAATAACTGCACCTGTCTCGGGCATTTTGTGAGGACTGAGTCAATACACGTAAGTCCTTAGAATAGCATTTACTGCATGTTAACACTCAACTTTAGTTATTGTTATAAGCTACTATATATTGCCACTCTAAGTTTCACATCAAGTGGCAAAAGCACCCAATAAATATAGAGATAATGGAAACCTGAATAAAAAGACAATTTTGAAAATCATTCCATTAGGCTTCCCTAAAGGATATAAAGAATTCAAGTTTGTTAAATCATGTTCATCCACGAGTTGAGCACTGCGAATTTCTTCCTAAATTACAAAACCAGAACTCAAAATAAAGAAATCATTCCTTGGGGCACCTGGGTGGCTCAGTCGTTAAGCCTCTGCCTTTGGCTCAGGTCATGATCCCAGGGTTCTGGGTTCGAGCCCTGGTCAGCGGGAAGCCTGCTTCTCCCTCTCCCACTCCCCCTGTTTGTGTTCCCTCTCTTGCTATGTCTCTCTCTGTCAAATAAACTTAAAAAATCTTAAAAAAAAAAAAAAAAAAATCATTCCTTGGGGATGCCTGAGTGACTCAGTCGGCTAAGTATCTGCCTTCAGCTCAGGTCATGATCCCAGGGTCCTGCTCCTGCTCAGAGGGGAGCCTCTCAGAGGGGAGCCTGCTTCTCCCTCTCCCTCTGCCTGCTGCTCCCTCTGCTCGTGTGCTCTCTGTGTCAAATAAATAAATTTAAAAAAAGAAAGAAAAAAAAAAGAAAAAAGATCATTCCTTGGGGTCACTTGGAATTTAGGAGGGGAGAGGAAATCTGATTCCGGTTGACCTAATCACTGGAGGGGGAACCACCCACCCTCCCGGCTTACCCAGGAGGGTGGACACGGCCTCCACGCCCCCGTTGTAGATAGCAGCACTGCGCGAGGGCATCACCTTCTCCCACAGGCCCTGTGTGTAGTTCACCACTTGGAAATAGCCACAGGTGGAGAGGGCCCACCACACAGACCAACAGAGCAGCGGCCGAGAGGAGTAGCACATCAGGAAGTCATTCCACAGGACCTTCAGCACAAGGAGACGGTCTGGTTGCGGTTCCTACACAGGAAAAGGGGAAGAAAGCTCGAACACTAGGAAGGCAACCACAGGAAACACCGTTACGGACTTCCTTTTCTATCTGACGGACATTTTTCTTTTTCCTGGTGAAAACCAACTGCTTGTTTATTTTTGTGCATATAAATGGTATAGAGGCATACCTCATTTTATTGTCCTTCTCTTTACTGCACTTTGCAAATATGTTTTTAATTAATGGACGGTTTATGGCAACCCTGTCTCGAGCAAGCCTATCAGAGCCAGGTTTCCCACAGTATTTGTCACTTCGTGTCTTTGTGTCATATTTTGGTAATTCTCACAGTATTTCAAACTTTTTCATTATTATATTTTTTATGGTGATCTGTGATCAATGATCTTTGATGTTACTACTGTCATTGGTTTGTGCTGCCATGAACCGTACCCACAGAAGACAGCCAACTTCATCAGTAAATGTGTGTGTTCTGACTGCCCCACTGACCTGCCATTTTCCCTCTATTTCCCTCTCCTCAGGCCTCCCCATTCCCTTAGGCACAGCTACATGGAGATTAGGTCAATTAATAACCCTACAATGGCCTCTAACAGCACCTTCTGCTATGTTTTTTTCTTATTTCCTTTGCCTAGAATGTTCTTCATTATTTTTCTATTCAAATCTCATATGTCTCCCAAGGGCTGCCTCAAATACTGGGTCTTGCAGGGCAGGAGAACCTCCAGATGTAAACAGGACCTCTGAGTAGGTATAGTTGGCTGTTTGCAAGGCCAAGTTAGAATACCACTCATTTCTCAGCCCTGTTGTGCACAGAGGGAGACTAGTCTGTAGCCAAAACAATGGCTAGGATGGAAATTTCCGAGAATAAGTTTGCTTCTTTATTAAATGCTTTTAAAGGACACAATCCCAGTACTAAGTCTTGCTATGAACAACAAACATTTCCATGATGAAAATTATCTCCTCAGCTGTTGATATCCCATTATCCAAAAGACAGTAAAAACATACAGAATGAGCCTTAACCAATGGGAACAAATGATGTACATTTGGTTTCAGGAAACAAAACAAAATATGTATTAAGGAGGCAGAAGTGATGTTGAGGTGGGTTTACAACTTGGCAACAGTGAAGTTCTAACCGAACATAAAAAGCTTCTAGGACACTCTCTCTCCTGCTCTGGCCCGTTGTGCACTTATTCTGCTCCAAGATCGGTCATTCTTGCCTTGGCCTGATATCTCACCGAGCCCTCATTCCTAAACCAGAAAGTAGGGCATTAACAACCTGTTAAGAGTTGACCTGTCTTTGGCTACTGTTTCAGGGGAGATGACACTTCTCTCAAGTTCAAGGGCGCAAGCATGTATGGCTACACACTCTCTCCCCTCCATCCCAGTTCAGACACATCCACGGCCGGGGTCTGACCAGAGATATCCAGAGGGAATGGTCTGTGACCACAAGGAGAGGAGGGTCGAAAGGCAGACTATGCCCTTCACATACGTCTCTCTACAATTCTGGCTTTGTGCTTGGGGCCAGCCTGGAGGCAAAGGGGGACTACTGTCCCAACACAAACGTCCCACCAGTCAACTGTCACCATTACGATTTCATTTCTTTAGATTCTGAAAGCTATTTTGACATGAGAAGACACAGGAAAATAAGTATCACATAGCACGGAGCAAAAAAACCTATGCAGTTACAAAACTACACGTAGACTGTAATTTCATGTATTATAAAATGTAGACCTATGAATACCTACTTATGTATATATGAAAAGAGATGTTTAGGACGGTTACTCAACTATTAATAGCAGTCATCTCCCCATGTGGTGGTAGCAGATCAGATGATTCTGACTTTTTATGTAGTTTTTAGTGTTTAATTAAAAAATGAAGTGTGAATCTTTTTATAAAATCAGGCTTTTTCCAATTAAGATAATATATTTATTAGCTACAAATCGTATCCATAGTGACACTTGAAATTAAGTAAATAAAGGCCGTTTTCTCCCTACAATGCGAGGGTAATCTCAGTGGAATGAGACCCAAGCAATGGTCCATAGTTACGCCTACTCACACCACCCCTAAACTCAATTCCTACTCATTCATCACAATAGGCATCTAGTTTCAGATTCCATTTAAAGAAAGGGTTCTGACGTGGTCTTAAAAAAAAAAAAAAAAAAAACCCTAGAGAAATTCTCTTCACCAAAGAATAGAGGAGTCTCCAATACAGTGGTTTTTGAAGTCAGCTGGATCTGGGTTTGAATTTTGACCGTGCTACTTTGTGTGTGCCTTTGGGTAAGTTATCTGATGTAAGCTTCTGTTCCCCCTCAACTGTACGAGGGGGGACAGTGATACCTACATCGCAGAGTTTTCATAAGGTTAAACGAGCTAATGAATCTAAGATTCTTAGCGCAGTATCCAGTACCCAGGTCAAAATAAATGGGAGCTGAGGCGGTAATGACGATAAGGAAAGAACAGCAGGAGCACACCTGCCTACGTGCAGATGGAAAAAATTTCTAAATCTTAGGCTTTCTACTATAAAATGGAAATGAATGTTTATTTTGACAGGCTTTTGAAAGAGCTCAATGGGTGTTACTCGGTATGCAGCAAGTGCTCAATAAATGCTGGTTTCCTTTGTACTCTACCATGGCTCACTGAGACAATCAACAAATATTTATGAGCACCCACACTGCGTGTTTGGCGATGGTCTAGATTCTGGGAATACAGCAGAAAAGTCCCTGCCCTCATTAAACTGACATTTTGGTTACGGGACAGCACATGAGAGACCTTACAGTAGGAATGATACTCTGAAGAAAGGGTGGCAAGGGACTGTGGTAAAGAAAAGGAAGGATGGTGAGAGTGAAGAAGCCTTCAAAAGGCTTTCTGAAAAGCTCATGCCTGAGCGGACACCTGAGTGACACAAAGGAACCAGCCATGAAAATCAGAATGAAGGGCAGTCCTGACTGAGACCCTCTGGACTGAAGTTCTAAAGTGGGAATAAACCTGATGTGTTTCGGCCAGCGCCATGTGGAGCACAGCCGTGAGATAAGGAAAGACTGCATGGGGTCTCCAGGCCACAATGCGAGTTTCGGATTTTCTTCTACACACAACAGGGAAATATATGGGGGTGAGGAGTAAGATAACTGGGTTTAATGCCTAAACGGTGAAGATTTAAGTCAAGGGTTGGTGATTTCAATTAAACCACTTCTATGATATTATGTGTTCCTAACTATACAGGGGACCGGACAGGAAAGGAAAAGGCGTTTGTGCAAGGCCTGGCCATCTGAAGAAAAATGTACCTTCGGATCAATCAGCTCATAAAAGTCAGTATTCTGGAGCTAAGGAAAGTTTAGTGAGCCCCTGGTTTAACAGTCTACATTTAAGAGTAGCCTCAGTTAAAGAATTAGTGGTGGAATTAGTACTAGATTCCAGAGACACCTTTCATAAGGTTCAGAAAACCAGGGGGAACCAATTCCAAGTGAAAGGTTATCTGCAGCCTCACAAGAACTATCTACAGTGAAGGCACAAGGCTGTTCTTGATCACTCATGTGTAATGATAAAGACGATAACAGAAATGGAACATATATTGATTACCTACTATAAATACTCATTTGAGAGCCTTACTTTGCCCCTAAACTTAACACACGAAATAACTCTGTGAGGCAGATAGAAGGAGTAAAGAAACAAAGTCTCAAAGAATTAAGTAACTTGCCCAAGATCACCCTGCTGGTAAGTACTAGAACCCGGGTTTGACCTTCTGCAAAATCCACCACGGTGTGCTGCTAGAAATTATATTAAGTACAAAGTGGAAACATTAATGTTGCTACTCTCTTGTTTCACAGAGCTCAAACACACACATACACAAAGAATGCTTACTCATTGTAAAGGGTATCAGTCTACAAATAAAAGTATAGGTGTGTTAACAGGTATCCTTATATTAATCATGTGTCAGGCCCTGTGCTAAAGAAGTGACTTAATTTACATCATTTCTAATGGATGAGCAATTTAAAATAAATCAGGTCCAAAGATAGGCCTAGCACAGAAGGAATCTCGTTTCCTATTTAGGAAAGAGAGTCCCTGGCAATGCTGGAAGGTCGGCAGCAACCGGGCTCATTCTGAAAACTCACAAATACTGTAAGGTAACGTGGACGGGGCTGTCACTTTGACTTCCCCTTCATTTTCACTTTCCGCAAAGTCAAGATCAAACCACCCACCCACCTACCTATTCTTCCTTACTATATTTACCACAGTTATGATTTACACAGTTCAGTTGTGGGCTCTATCAACTTAAAATGGCACTGCGATCCCCAATATCCATATTCTGACTGCCTTCAAGCCTGTCAAGAGAAACAGCACTATTTCCGCCCTGTACAGCTGCCCAGCAGCCCCAACAGCCTCTTCCGTGCCAGCAGCACAGCCAAGGGTACAAGGGAATGGACTTGTATCTAACTTTTACCACACTGTGCCCGACATGATGGTTCTGACCATGTCCTAAAGTACAGATCTAAGTGAATCTCATATATGCTCCTTAATGATGTTACAGAATCTATCAGTGCAATTCTGTGCAAGTCACTAATCTCTGTTCCCAATCCTTATCTCTAAAACGAGAGGGCTGATGACCTCTAAAGTCCCTTGTAACTTTCAGATACTCTGATGGTCCTGTGGCCTGTGGTCAGAATCACTTCCAACTCTAAAACTTCATAATTCTTCAGCATATCAAGTACTGACATTTTGCATATGTATAAACAACAAATGTCAAGTTGGTTTACAACAGTTTTTTAAATACTAGGTTACAACTCATTAAAAGGCAATAAAATCAATGTAGTGGGCAGTGATCTGCACTGTAAAAAAGTGAAATGAATGAAACAAATAATATACTATATAGTCATTAAATTTAAATTAAAAAATTAAAAATAAAACTGCAAAGTTTTTAATCAAAAAAATGAGCTGAATGGAATGTATCAATAAAATATTGTGCAGTAAAACCTCTGCTTCAGTTATATAGAAAATATATACACACCTATGGAGCAGAACTTGTTCCTATGTAAGATGTGTTTCTTACTCATGTTCAAAATGGTTTAAAACTCACTGGTCTATACAAATCTTTAGAAGTGTGGCCCAATGTTAATATTTAAGATATACATATAGGTTATATGTATATATATATACATATTAACTTTAGCTACAGACATTTTAACACATTTGAAACAGAATTTAAAAAGGGTCCTTATTCTTTTTTTCTGCTACATAAGATCAGATGATTTTAACTCTTTCCCCTCTTCATCAACCCTTTGTTGACTTGCCAACACCACTTAACAAACTATGAAGGAATCAGCATTGCATTCCTACTTTATCCAGGTATTCTGACTGATGCTGCCCAAAGGTGCCCTAGGAATAAAAGTGAGTTTCATGACCAGAGTCACCTAGGCTCAAGCTCTTTGGGAGGATAACCTAAGTTTCAACTAGTAACCACAAGTGAAGAGCGGGGGTAGGCAACAGAGAGTAATTAGATGCCACATGGAAACAAACTGAGTTAACTCCAGGTGGGGAGCCGAAAACCACCCCTGTGGGTTCTCTACTCTCATTCACACTACAAGGCTTGTGGAGCTCAGTTTTATGACTGACAGAGCCCACCCACAAAGTAAGAATGTTAACAGGTTATTTCCAAACACATCCCATGAAAGCTAAGACTAATTCAGTATCGTTGGAATGAACCTTGCCCCTTACAGCATATAACCTGTTGGAAAGACAAAAAGCTTTTATAAAGAAGGGTCAATGACTGGGGGATGCAATTAGTCTTCCTGGCTAGCCAGATCGTATGGATTATTCTGATGCCATACCTAAGAGACAATTTCATAGTCACACTTTTAATATGTATTCCATCATCATCTTAAATTTTCGTCTTGGGGTTATCTTCCTCCGCATTGTTCATTACTACCCCACTCTGGGAAAGTGTCACTTGAAAATACAGAGATCACTTCCAGCACTGAAGAGGAAGTT
>JAPYYM010001174.1:0-13776 GCA_028534135.1 Potos flavus | reverse complement strand
CAGGTAGGCAGTGAAGGTCAGGTCTCTGATCATCTTGGGGCCAATCCCTCGGGGTCTTGCTGGCTCAGGGCAGTCCCTATTGCTTGAAGGGGTAGTTTTGGTTCCCATCACGGGATGCTTTGCCCACTCAGTCCTTTGCCTAAGTTAAGAGATAAGCTAGGAAGAACTTAATCAATTAGCAAGCACAGACTGAGGTCAAAATGGAGGTCATTGGAGTCCTCCTTCATCTCCAAGTAGAGCTGAGTTAAATCCTAAGACAGTCTTTGTCTGAGGAGTTGTTTGGTGACCAGAGTGGCTCAGTGTGAGGCCTGAGAAGGACACACACAAGTGGAGTGCTTCTTCCTTGGCAACCACCAGCTGAGCCCCACCCAAATTGCTGAAACATAGCATCATGAGCTTGATCTTGGAAGTCACTTAAGTTTTTTCATGGGGTGGTTTTTTTATGTAGTAGCAGGTAACTGAGCCCCAAGGAGCAGGCTCTAGTGGAGGAGCCCTGAACTAGGAGTCAGGGAACCGGATTTGGTCCAGGGCCCACCACCTGCTCCCCAATCGGTCTCAGGGACGGTGCTTGACCTTGGCAAGCCTGTGTGTGTCACATCATCCGTCTACCTCACTGGGTTGTGGTGAGGATCACGTACAGCTACGTCGCTCCCTCAAGGGAGCCATTAGCATGGCCTGAATGGAAGCTGGAAGAAATCTCATTGCCTGATAAGCGTTAATAATGCCGCAGGAAGAACAACTTGCATTCAGAGAGCACTAACCGCCTCACGCTTCCTACACATCTTCTCATGTGATCCTGTCGCATCAGTACAAGGGGGATAACAAGACCGTGTCTAGGGATGAATGGTGTCTAGGGATGAGTCTAGGACTGAGGATGCAGAGGGGGGCCGTGATTTTCTTAAAGTCACGCAGCAGGACCCAGGGGAGACGAGCAGGGTGCAGAGCTCACAGACTCCAAAGCCCTCCATCTTCCTGCTCCACACACTGCCTCTCCTCCAGAGTCTGGGCCACGTCACCCAGCCCTCCTCACACCTCAGCCTCCTGAGTGCCGGGTTGCAGGGGATCGTGCACTCCCCAGCCCCAGGCCCTGGGCCAGGAGAGCTGCGCTGCCCACCGGCACTCAAAGCGGTGTGGCAACAGATGCCACACGCACTCTTGCCTTCCATTCTGGTGACTTCCCAAAGCTAGTTCACACACGGCTACATTGCCAAAGCAACCTTACCAAGAATGAATGCTGCATCTTCCCTATCGGCATTAATTCCTTAAGTTCCCGTGGGTCTGTCGGAAAACGGAGATTATGCTATCATCCTCTTCTTCCGTGGCTACCTATCTGCTGTTACCCCAGGAGATGGGAGTGGAAGGAGGGAAAGGAGCCCCGGGGACTGGCCCAGGGCACCCAGTTTGAAGGTCGTCCAAAGCAGCATCGCTTTTTGTCAAGAGACTGCTTGGTCTAGAGTTCATGTAGAAATTAGTGGCATTTCCACTGGCCCACCATGGTTCCACTCTGTGTACACAGCCTACTTAGTGCTGGGGGTTGGCGTTCCCCTACCACTCCACTACCCTTGGAGCCCTTCCCTCTTCTCCCTGGGACTTGCACAGATCTCTCTAGAACTCCCTCCTCAGGTTCTAAAGCATGTGTGTAAACCAAGTGTTGCCTTTCCCACAACAGCCGGCGCAGGCAGCACCGTAACACACTTTCAAAGTAGATGCTTCATTTCTTGAATCATTTACCTAAATTTAGGGATCTGGATATCCCGGCATTTTAATAACAGAAAAATCCATAACTCGTTTGTGTCTCCTAATGGCTGGATTCCTTGCTCATTTCCAGCTTTGCTTTCTTTTTATCACATACCCTTGTTTTCAAACACCCTGAACCCCCTCATCAACTGACTTCCCATCTTTCTCTTAAGCAACTCACTTGGAGGTAACTATAACTAGCATTTTTGAGTGTTCAGTATCTGTCAGGGCACTGCTGCAAATGACTCAAGGCATTAAAGGGCAAGAACCCCTCCTAAGTCACATTATCCTATTTTACAGATGAAGAAACTGAGGCTCAACAAGATGCAGGAACTTCCCAACCTCAGACAGCGGGGGAGGAGCAGGGCCAAGCTTTGAAGTCGGGCTGGCTCCAGCTTCCACGCTCCCTCATTGTACTACGCTCTCCCGCCACGGCGCCGCCGAGCAACAACTTAGACACAGAGGTTACTTGAGAAGATCAAGTGAGTACTCAAGAGCGGGAGGCCTTTTCCAGTTTATCAAGCCATGATGCACACAGCATCTGCCTTAAAAATAAAAAATCACACTATAGATGGCATTAGCCCCAACGCTTCAAATCAAAAGACCTAGCTGCAGAATATTCTGGTCTAGTGACAAATCACCGTGTAAGCTTGGGAAAGTGCTTGTCCCTCTCTGGGCCTCATCACTAAAATAAGTGGGTTTAAACCCCAGCAGCTACGCCGTGAGATCATGAGACTTGAGTATTTACTTATGGAGAAGGACAGGAAGCTACGGACTACAAAAGGCCAGGGGTGTGTCTAGCCCAGGGAGGAGGGAGACCCCCGCGGTTTGGCCACTTGCCTTAGGATGGCTCAAGACACCTCTGCTGCCTCTTCACTTGGTCTCACTCTCATTTTTCCAAAAGGACAACATATGCTGCCTTGCAACCCAACCGTAGATTCTTGGCACGAAGCAGTTGTGGGTGGGCGTTTAGCTCTTTTCTTCCTCAGGAACAATGCTCTGGGTACAGTTCTTTAGTTGGTTCGTTGCGAGTCCTGAGAACAGAAAGAGACAAAAGATGCATTTGTCATAATATCAAGAGTCACCAAAGGACTGGCGAGGGGACAGCGTGCACTGGCGTCCTGTAGAAAGAAGGGCACAGGCCTTGATTCCAATGAAGAGGATGGTTCGGCGGCCTTGTGGGCAAGGGCCAGGACACTTAGTGTTCTAGAGATTCAGAAGGTGCTTTATGGTTATGAAGTTCTTTATCCTTTTCATAGAAACCTCATAAAAACCTTGGGTGACGGGCAGGAATCACGGCGATAGTGAAGAGGATGGAGGGGACGGTGATAAATGGTGGCCCACGTGCACTGAACCCTTGTGATAGTTACCAGACACTGTGCGTTGACTCTGGAAGCTTCCCCCAAATGCCAGGAAGCAGAAACCACTTCCTTGTACCCAGGAAAGCCGAAGCTTATAGAAGGGTAGTCAGGTGTTCGTGGAAATGCAACGGTAATGTACATGAAATGTAGCAGGACTGGGGTTTGAACTCAGACCTCTCCCACCCTGGGGCTTTAACTCTATTTTACGGATGCAGTAGCTGAGGCTTAGAGCAAGCAAAACCAACTCAGGTTTTACAATATGGAGAGAGAGGAAATACTCCGGCTGATGGAAAAATTAGAGAAGACAAATGTCTGGTTGGTGCCAGCCAGAGCTGGAGTGGATCTCAGCCAAAAATCCTGGAGAATGCCACCTCCTTCTTTCCTCTTCCATTCATAAGGACTTCTCTGGGGGACAAAAGCCCCTGTTCTTCCACTCTCTTCCATAATCCTGGGGATGACCCACCACTCTTCCCCCACCCAGCCACTTTACCTCTTTGCTATGGTTCTTAACTCCTACCTTCAGAGACCTTTCCTGATAGTCTCTTGGGAAGAGAGATGTTAATTAATAAGTTACATGAATTACCATTATAAATTGTGACTTGTGTCTGGTAACTATCATGAGGAAGTAGAGGAAGCCACAGCATCTAATCCTGGGGATTCATGGAAGGCTTCCCAGAGGAAGTGACTTTGGATGTGGGACACATTGGTCTGGGTTAGAGTTTTTTTTGAAGCCCCTGAGGCAGGAGCAAGGAAGCCTTAATAAAAGAGGAGGAGAAAATGGTAGAGAAGGAAAGTGCCCTAAAATTTATTAATTCACCCCCTGCAGATTTGGGCCCTGCTGAGAGTAGGCTGGCCTGGGTCTCTGCCCTCCACGGCAGTGATTCTCAAAGTGTGGTCCCTGGACCAGTGGGAGCAGCATTAGCTGGGAACTTGGTAAAAATGCACATTCTCAGGCCTTGCCACAGACTTATCTAATTGAAAACTTTGGGGAAGAAGTCAACGATCTGTATTTAAGAAGCCCTCTTGGCCATTCAGCCACCTGCTCAAGCTGAGAGCCACGTTCTCTATGTCTACAGTCAAATGCATTCACTCATCAAAAGCAGAATGGATCCAGTTCTCTCCCCCTCTCTCATGCTCTCCACATGAGAGAGGAATTCACAGATGATATTTTGAGAGAACACCCAATAAGGAATCTGTAGCCATAGCAAGAAATGGGACCAGTTGTTTGATGGGATTGGAGGTGGGGACAAAATACAAGGATTTTAGCAATTCATAGGTTAATTTCCCAGATGAGTCTCCAGGAGGTGAAAGCATATTGTTTGAGAGCTGGAAAGATCCTAGCACATCATGTCCCACTCTCTCCCCCATCCAACAAGACCCGATAGGCAGTATCTCACCCTTAAAAGCAGCTTTTTCCACTGTTGGCCAGTTGTGTCTGAGATGAAGTACGCCTCCCTCTGACTTCCTTCCGTTGGCCTTAGTTCTCTGGACTCTTGCAGAAAACCCTTTCCTCCTTCCCCACAACCTCCCAAGGATGACAGTCATGCTTATCGGTGGTTCTTAGCAAAGACACAATCACTGGCCGACCGAATAGGAGAGAAGACCCCAGACTTATAAATGCTTTTATTAAAGCAAGAGTGAACATGATAGCAACATCAAGTACACGTGCCCTTCAGCTGGGCAGTCTGACTCGAGGATGGCTGGGCAGACTGGCCCACATTCTGAAGAATGTTAAATAAAGGTCACAAGGAGCTGACTCTTAACTCTGGCCCAAGCCTTGGATGCTCCCCAACTCACTGGGCCCCTCCCATGTGCTCTCTTTTAAGTCCTGCATTCGTGACTTGGACCGTATAGTTAAACCACCCATGCTTATGTGTATTAACTACTTCACAGCCAGGATCTACGCAGTTTCTAGAGCAAACTGTCCCCAGAACACATTTCTTGTGTTACTCCGAGGTCCCTCATCCCAGCCAACCAATCGCAGGGCCATTCACACGTTCACTTAACCATTCTGCACATCCAGTCCCCGTCTAGCTGGGCTGAGCAATACCCAATTTCTTCTTCAAATTGAGAAACCCAAGCCTAGACAAGTTCTACTCCAAAGAATATGCTAACAAAAGACCCAACTTAGAGAAAACAAAATTTGGCAGAGTATAAAAAAGAAACTTAAATTCTCTTTCAAACTTCTCTCCTCACAGCCTGGGAAGAGGACAGGGAGTCGATTAGCGCATTTCAGAGAGAGCCAGCCTGAGGCCCAGGAAGAAATACAACACAGGGCCCTGCATCTCAGCCTGGTCGTCCCCCCACCAGTCAGTACCTCCCAGGCCTGGGAAGGCTCTCAGGGACACCACTATCTGGAGATGACGTCAGCCCTTGAGTGATGATAGGGAACTTACCATCCACCGAAACAAAACCTTGAAAGAAACTTACTATGAAATGGGTCTCTGACACTTCTTGCATAAAGACGGTCTTTGGAGAGTCACCTTGAGATCAAAGCTCACTCCTCTGAGGCTGGAATCACAGCTTCTCTATGCTCCCTGTGATGTCGGACAACAATGTGAACACAAGCTCGTAATCTGGCTTTCCACCAAACGCTGGAGGCAGAGCTCCTTTGCCCACCACCTCGTAACAACCGGAGCCAAATCTCTGTTTCATTTTTACCACGAAAAAGACTCCATCCTACCACAACAGTCCTTTGCATTCAAGCCTCTTCGCAGAGGAAGCAAAAGACTTCCTATCTCAAGCAAAAAATGCCAGCTATGTGCTCCCACAGGGTTCCAGTGCCCGGGAGGCTGAGGGCATCAGTGCGATCGCCATAACCTCTCAGCTGATCTACAACTCAGTTCTCCTTTGCATACAACCCCAGACACTGTCCAACAGGGCAGATGCCGAGCTCCCAACCCAGGACAGCCCACCCTGCCCTCCTTGCCAGAAGCATCTCCCGACCTCACAGGCAGACTCAGGAATCTAGACAGATGAGGATCTGGGGCCCAGGGACTGGCCACATACATCGCTCTAACTCTCTCAGGGGAGGGATGAATTCCCAGTTCGACCCAGTAAGTGCTGCCTTCTGTGTACCAGGCACAGGAGGGAGAGGATATGGGTGAGTGGTGGGGGCTGGGAGCAGAGTCGAACTATGAAGTCCTCCAATAGCTCATAGACAAAACACAGATGAAGCCCACACACACCCAAGAAAAATTAGCCAGGCAGCCGTCGTGTCAGCAGTAAGGCTTTACCATAAGTGCTTTAGTTATCAGAGGAAATGCCCGGTGGTTCCAAGAGGATGGATTTTACCTGGGACGTCGGCTAACCTGTCGGTTTCCCTGGGAAATGTCAGTCTCCTTTCCTCTGGCCCCTCAGGCCTCATCCCACCATCAGATTGGCCGTTGTACCCAGCCCTTCCCTTGTCCCTCCAGGGTTGACTACAAAACATACAGTGTTTTTTGTTTGTTTGTTTAAAGAATTTACTTATTTGACAGAAAGAGCAAGCACAAGCAGAGGGAGCAGCAGGTGGAGGGAGAGGGAGAAGCAGGCTCCCCGCTGAGCAGGGAGCCCAACGCGGGACTCGATCCCAGGACCCTGGGATCATGACCTGAGCTGAAGGCAGATGCTCAACCGACTGAGCCACCCAGGTGACCCCAAAACACACTGTGTTTTTATCAGCACCAGGGTGCCTGGTGACTAGTATTTAATTTAGGCCTATAAGATGCTATTAAAAAAGGAAAAAGATGGGGCGCCTGGGTGGCTCAGTCGATTGGGCATCTGCCTTCACCTCGGGTCCCGCATCAGGCTCTCTGCTGGGCGGGGAGTCTGCTTCTTCCTCTCCCCTGCTTGTGCTCTCTCTCTCTAATAAATAAATAAAACCTCTTAAAAACTGAAAAAGATGACATAAATCATAATGGTTGCCCATGATGTATTGTTAAGCCAAAAAAGTTAGATACAGAGTAAGGTGTAGAGTAAAAATCCTATTTGTATTACCACTGCTGCAAACAAAAACAACCATATCCACGTGGATTCACTGCACCATAGGAAATGTCTGATTGTGTAGGTGAAAGATGGGGAAGGTTAGAGAAAAGTGATGTAAAATCCGCTCCTGCCTCTCCCTGCACATAACCTGAGACAGTCTCTTCCTGCTCCTTCACTCTGGGCAGGAATATCTCAGATCCCAGTACAGAGGCCCATGGAGTAAGATCAGGGCAAAAGGCTTGAGCAGAGCAGAACAGAAAAGCAGGTGAGGCCTGAATAGCCTCAGGTATTACTCACCTACCTCCAAGGGCTGGGAGATGATAACCCAGTGAGATATTCCCTCCCAGCACCACCTCTTCCTAAGAGACTAAAGGTCAATCCCGGGGCACCTGGATGGCTCAGTGGGTTGAGCAGCTGCCTTAGGCTCAGGTCATGATCCCAGAATCCTGGGATCGAGCCCTGCATTGGGTTTCTTGCTCAGCAGGGGGCCTGCTTCTCCCTCTCCCTCTGCCTGACGCTCCCCCTGCTTGTGCTCGTTCTCTCTGTCAAGTAAATAAACAAAATCTTTATTAAAAAATAAAAATAAAAAAATAAAGGTCAATCCCTAAAACCCTGACCAAGGGAAACTTGGGGCTAACAGGAATGTTTAACTGTGGTTTGGGTCCCAGGAATCTACATCCTAGAACTCTGCCTCTCCCATCTCCGTGAATACACTGGGACTGCCTGAGACTAGGCTCTAGCCTTAGGCTCTAACCCGGGACACATTCCAAGACAGAGCAGTGGATAACCCTTAGGTGAAGAAACTCATGAAGCAACTAATTAGATACCTGAAGAACAAAACTACCTGAAAAGAATGTCAACAAACCGGGCAATATATACCATTTGAAGCAGAAATATTAGAACAGGCAGACCAAGAATGTAAAAGAAAGATGATAGATATACTTAGTTATTTAAATAAAAAAAATTTTTAAAGGATAGATATACTTAAGATAAAGAAGAATAGCATGAAATAAGATGAAATTATTTAAATAATCTGGAGGTATTATACATGAAAAACATAATATAGAGTTTAAAAACAACATAATAGAAAATTAGGCATATATACAAACGTGTGTGTGTGTGTGTCACCAAAAGCATGAGACATGAAAGAAAAAACTAAGAAATTAAACTTCATTAAAATTAAAAACTTTTGCTCTTTGGGAGACACTGTTAAGAAAATAAAAGGCAAAACATAATAGATGGATACAGCTATTAGAATGGATACAGATGAAGAATAAATTGCTGAGTTGGAAGATTAGATTGAGAAACTCTCCTAGTGAGTAGTAGGGAAAGAAAAAGAAGTAAAGAAGTTAAACAATATGAAAGAGAGAAGTAGAACTGTCAACATTTGGATAATAGGAGTTCCAGAAAAAGAGAAAAATAAAAATAGAAAATATTTGAAGAAAAAACAAATACATTTCCTACAATTAAGAAAAAAAAATGAAGGACCTCAGATTGAAAAGGCCATAAATGGGCACCTGGGTGGTGCAGTCGGTTAAGCATCTGACTCTTGGTTTCGGCTCAGGTCATGATCTCAGGGTCATGAGATCTAGCCCTGAATCAGGCTCTGTGCTCAGCTCACTATCTGCTTGAGATTCTCTCTTTCTCTCCCTCTGCCTCTCTCACTTGTTCTCTCTCTCTCTCAAATAAATAATAAATCTTAAAAAAAAAAAAAAAAGAAAGAAAAGGCCATAGAGTGCGAAGCAAAAGATATAAGGGAATATCCACCCCATTTTACAGACTATCATAGACAAAGCAAAGAGAAAAGTCTAAAAGCTTCTAGAGAGATACCAAATCACCCAAAAGGGAACAAGAACTAGATTGACATTAGGCTTCTCAACAGCAAAAATGAATGAGCAAAAATGAATAAATTCAACAATGAATTTAATGAATTGAAGGAAAGGATTCCTGAATCTAGAATTTTACATCCAGTCAAATTATCACTTAAGTATGAGGGCATAGTAAAAATATTTTTAGGTATATAAATCTTCAACTTGCCACATTAAGTCTCTTCTTGAAAATACTCTTGAAGAAAGTCGTCAAATAAGTGAAAGTTTATCAATAACACACAGAACTAAGATTCTAGACTCTCTTCTGCAGGACTAGGAGAGATCAAAGCACATAAAAGCATGCTAAAATACTTGTCTTCTTTGGAAAAAGATGTATCTATCAACCTCTCAATTCCACCGCCCAAAAAAAAAGAAGAGAAAAATGAAATATATGTAAAAGGAAACATAGGTCAAAATAAATTAAAATAGACATAAAAACAAAAATAGTAGGGGCACCTCGGTGGCTCAGTGGGTTAAGGCCTCTGCCTTCAGCTCAGGTCATGATCTCAGAGTCCTGAGATCAAGCCCCGCATCGGGCTCCCTGCTCAGCGGGGAGCCTGCTTCCCCCTCTCTCCTCTGTCTGCCTCTCTGCATGCTTGTGATCTCTCTCTCTCTGTCAAATAAATAAATAAAATCTTTAAAAAAAAAAAACAAAGATAGTAGAAAAAAGTTCAAATATATTAATAATCATGGAAATGTAAATGTACTAAACAACAAAAATACTGCCAAATGCTGTTTTGAAGAAGTATGTCTGACACATGACCGAAGAACTGACTGCAAAACAATGAAAAAAGATCTTTCAGGTGACTTATTCACCAAAAGAAAGCTGGTGAGTTAATATCAGACAATACAGACTCTAAAATGAAAGGCATCATTAGACAAAGAGAATCACTATAAGAATGTTAAAATTTTAACTTATGAAGAAGATACTAAAATTTTAATAAACTGGCCTCTGGGGGCACCTGAGTGGCTCAGTCCATGAAGTGTCTGCCTTCCACACAGGTCATGATCGTCCTGGGATCCAGCCCTGCTTTGTGCTCCCCGATCAGCAGGTCGTTCACTTCTCCCTCTCCCTCTGCCCCTCCCCCCAGCTCGTGCTCTCTCTTTCTCAAATAAATAAATAATCTTTTTCTAAAAATTGGCCTTTAAATTGTTAAAGTAAAAATTGTTGGACCTATTGGAAGCATCTAACAATTCCACATTTTAAGAAGAGATTTAAATATATTTCTCTCAGTCGTTAGGTCAAGTAAACAAGCCACGTCAACAAAGACACAGAAGAGCGGAACAACAAAATTACAAGCTCAATCTGATAGACGTATATAGAATTCTTTATTTAATATTGTTTTCAAGCACACATAAAATATTTACAAAGCAAGCTTTAATAGATTTCTAAATAATATAGACCAGGGGTTAGCAAACTATGGCCTGCAGGCTAAATCCAGTCTGCCACCTGGTTTTATAGATAGTTTTTTTGAACATAGCCATACTCATTCATTTACATATTGTCTATAGTGACTTTTGTGCTACAATGGTACAGATCATACGGTTCACAAATCCTAAAATATTTTTTATCTGGCCTTTTACTGAATAAGCTTATCAACCCCATATTCTATGATCAACACACAATTAAGTCAGAAGTTAACAATAAAATGATAAATTTTAAAACTTCATATTTGGGACGCCTGGGTGGCTCAGTTGGTTGAGCAGCTGCCTTCAGCTCAGGTCATGATCCCAGGGTCCTGGGATCGAGCCCTGCATTGGGCTCCTTGCTCAGCAGGGAGCCTGCTTCTCCCTCTGCCTCTGCCTGCCACTCTGCCTGCTCGTGCTCTCTCTCTCTGATGAA
The DNA here is from genome assembly GCA_028534135.1 of Potos flavus. Taxonomy (NCBI): domain Eukaryota; kingdom Metazoa; phylum Chordata; class Mammalia; order Carnivora; family Procyonidae; genus Potos; species Potos flavus. The sequence goes on along the minus strand of JAPYYM010001174.1, from coordinate 3,001 downwards.
TAAATAAATAAAAAATCTTTAAAAAAAAACACTTCATATTTTTGGAAATTATGAAAGTAAAAACTTAGGAGCTCTTTTAAATAATGAGTAAAACAAGAAATCATAACGAGAATTCAAAATATGTGAAACTGGTGGTTAGGTTCTAGAAGGTAGCAGCAGATCACTGTATTCACTGTAACAATTGGGGAAAAAAATGGATAGCTGAAAAAAATCATATTTCTTTTTAGAGACATTGAGAGCTATAGATACAAAGAAGTCTGACGGAACTAAATTCCAAGGCAGAAAGAACTCTTCTAAGGTCAATGGAGTTTAGCAACTGCTTTCCTCTCTGAGGGCATTTGCTGAATCTGGGCATGGACTGATAGAAATTGGACTTGTCAGAAAGGCGAACCTGCTGAGAGAGAGAATGAGAGAAGAAGCCAGCTTTTAATGGCATGTAGGTTGGCTTGACAAAGTAGAATCTCAAGAAGTCTCAAGGGCACAGCTGGTTTCCCCACCTGCCAGTGCTCCCCTACCAGGTTTTTACTATGTTCTGGGCAATAGAGGAGTCTAGGGGTTAAAATGGATATTCAGGGGAAGATTTCCTAAAATATTACGTTTGCGAAAGAGAAGTCTGCTTGAAAAGAGGCCCTGCAATAAACACAAGTTAAGCATCCATCTTAAGATATTGGAAACTAAAAGTAAACTGATCCAGCTCAATATCAAACTGGATTGAAGCAATGACTCTATCATTTCAGCTGTCTCAGAGAAGAAAGAGTTGTTCTCTCTCTGGGAAAAAATAACATCTACTCTGATTCTATGGCTATTATTGCACAAGACAAAGAGAGAGAGATTGAGAGAGAGAAATAATGCAAAGAAGTAAGAAAATGTGACCTGTAAGCAAGAGAAAAAATAGACAATAAAAGCAGTCTTACAGGTCACCCAGAATTGAAATTAGAATTAGTAGACAAGGACTTTAAAATAACTATTTTAAATATGTTAAAGAAAATAAAGGAAAAGATGGGCAAAATGGATGAAAAGATAAAGAATGCCCACAAAGGAATTGCTAAAAAAAAAGAAAGAAAGAAAGAAAAACTCATGATATTCTGTAATTGATAAAACACAATATTTTAAATTAAGAATTAGTTAATCCATCTTTACCCTTGCCCTATGCCTTACTTCAATGTCTCCCAGAAAGAAGCTTGTGCACACATCTGGTGCCCCAGGTTTTGCAATTGCCGCCCAGCGGACAGCCCTTGATTACGTGGCTCTGGTGGTCAACAGGCTTTACATTTCAGGGTCCACAGAACCGTAACAAACAAACCAACAAACAAAACAGGTTTTAACTGCCTATCCCCTCAGGGCACAGCGCGGAGGCAGTAGACGGAAATATCCAGTTTTTCCACAGAAGGCCTGTTTAAAGATCTTACGACTATAGCCTGAGGGTCACTAATTCAACACATATCTAGGAACCAACTGCAAACCCCTTCAGGGAAAGAGAGGCTGGCAGGTGCCATGTTAACGCTCTCCCTCTCCCCTGCCCCAGCTCTCTTGTGTCTCCATAAAAGGAGCTTGTGAGTAAGTCTGGCACCCTGGCTTTTGTGGCCGTGGCCCAGAAAAGATACAACTCTTGATAGCCTGGCTCTGGTGGCCAGAATGGCTTGTGTTCATGGGTTCAAAAGGATTCTAGCAAACACAGAAACAGTTCTTAACGGGCTGTGCTCCCAGGGATCCGTGCAGAGGAAACAGAGAAATGCCCATCTCCCAGGATTCCCCTGAAAGAGGTGTAGTTGCACACCTTAAAAGCTGCTGCCTGAGACTGGAGCTTCCAAGCAGCCTACATCTAGATGTTGACCGAGATTCTTTCTTCTGGGACACTGGCACGCCTTGGCAGGCCCTCAACGACCAGGAGCCACTGAGAACAAAGAAGTCTGCTTGGACAATTACGAAGGTTTGAGAGACAACCAACAGCTAGGGTAGATTGAATGATAAAGTTCATCTCCTACATGAGGCCACTCTTTCAAGACTAGGAGGGGTGGCTTTATTATCTAATGCATAGGAACCAACTTAGAGAGTCAAGAAAAATGAGAAACAGAAGAATATGTTCCAAATGAAATAACAATATAAAACCCCAGAAAAAGACCTTAATGAAATAGAAATAAGGGATTTACCTGATAAAGAGTTCAAAATAATGGTCATAAAGATGCTCACCACTGTCAATGAGAACAATGCAGAAACAAAAGGAGAATTTCAACTAGGAGATTTAAAATATAAGATAATGCAAAAAATAAAAAAATAAAATAAAATAAAATAGAAGATAATGACAAACAGAAATCATAGAGCTGAAGAATACAACTAAACTGAAAAATTCAAAAAAAGGGCTCAACATCAGACTAGATGAAACAGAAGAAAGGATCAGCAAACTGAAGGACAAGGCAGTGGAATGCATCCAATCAGAGGAGCAAAAAAGAAAAAAAGAATGAAAAAGAATGGCTTAACAGTTATATAGAGAACATTCCAACCAAAAGCAACAGAATACATATTCTTTTCTAGCACACGTGGAACATTCTCCAGGATAAATCGTATGTTAGGCCACAAAACAAGTCTGAATAAATTTAAGACCCAAAATTATATCAAGCATCTTTTCTGACCACAATGGTATAAAAGTAGGAATCAATTACAAGAAAAAAACTGGAAAAATCACAAATACATGGAGAATAAATAACATGCTACTGAATGATATGTCGAAAAAGAAACCAAAAGAGAAGTCAAAAAAAAATCTTGAGACAAAATAAAATGGAAATATAATGTATCAAAACTAATGGGACGCAGCAAAAGCAGTTCTAAGAGGGACGTGTATAATGATAAACACCTACGTTAAGAAACAAGAAAGATCTCAAATAAACAATCTAACTTTACACCTAAAGGAGGTAGAAAAAGAGCCCAAAGTTAGTAGAAGGAAGGAAATAACAAAATCAGAGTGGAGATAAGTGAAATAAAGACCTTAAGAGACAATAGAAAA
>JAPYYM010001172.1:0-13778 GCA_028534135.1 Potos flavus | reverse complement strand
TTGGGAATATTTTTCTAATAAGCAAAACAAGTGATCTTATACATTTAACTTGTATATGTGTAAGTGTAATGATGTAATTGCATCTTTTATATGCATATATATTTAAGATTTTATTTATTTGAGAGAAAGAGAGTGAGAGAGAATGAGCTTGGAGAACAGCAGAGAGAGAGGGAGAAGCAGACTCTCCACTGAGCAAGAAGCCTGATGAGGGTCTCAGTTCCAGGATGCTGGGGTCATGACCTGAGCTGAAGGCAGGTGTTTAACCGATGTGAACCACTCAGGTTCTGCACAAACTTATTTTTAAAACAAACTCTAGAAAAATCATCCTGAGGTATTTTGGTAGGGTACCTGCTCCCATAGGACTTAGCACTGGGATAGTTTGTTTGGAACAAAAGATGCAGGAAGTGGCCAGGTGGCCAGGATGGACAACCAGGTTCGCCTTGAGATTGTGGACAGATGACTCATGAACAAATATCAGGAGAGGAATGACATCCCAGAGGATGCCATTCAGTGTGAAATTTCAGGTCTATAGAGAAGTGAGCAGTGGAGTTGGCATCATGTTTGGCGAGTCACAAGTGTCTGTCTACCAGCTGGCACTTCCTACGTGTGGAGGCCAGGCAATCAGCCTGAGGTCACACAGCGGGCAAATGGCAGGACTGGGGTTGTAGCCCAAGCAGTCTGGCCTCAGATTCTGTGCCATATCTTCTTATCACTCAGCTGCCACCACTGTGCACATAATAGCTCGCTGGGCCAAGGAAGGTGGGAGGAACAGATTCAGCAAAAGAAACCTGAAAAGGCTGAGGAGCCTTGAGCCCTGGCCCGCTTGGCACTGTGTGCCTGTGTGTTTGTGTGTGTGTCTGTGGTGTGTGCACAAGTGGTTATTATTTGACCGTGAGAGTTTCCTGTGTCTCTCCGTGGGTTTATATCCATCACTGATGCACCTTGTGAAGAATCCACACTGCAGTTAACACCTGCAAAACTCCCTTCCCAGGCGGAAAAGGCAGTGAAGAAGCTGATCCTCCAAATGCCCCACCAGCTCTGCGCTGGGGACATGTTTGTGGATGCCGAAGGTGCCAAAACCGATGAGACCATCAACCCAACAGATGGAAGTATGAGTGCAGGCCTAGCATGCTCTCCTACCATTTCTCCTCCCTACTCACCCCATGGCCTCTTCTCCCATCTACTCCCCCACCTGGCATCTGGGGATTCTGGCCCAAGGGGGCCTCTGCTTGGATGCAAAAGGGTTGCAGTCATTTTCCAGTCCTCCCTAGAGGAATGGCCCAGAGGGGAGAACTGGCAAGGAGTCAGGAGGACTCTACAAGTCTGGAGCCTGCTTCAGAGAATGGGAACTGAGTTAAACCCTGCCCCCTGCCCCAAAGAAGAAATGAAGCCATTCCCTCCTCCTCCACACTTCAACAACAACTGTAGCATGGCCCCTACCTTCTTGGATATGTGTACACCTCACTGTTGGGAGACTCTTCCTTGAATCCCATGTTTGTCAGACTGTCTTGACTGTGATCCTCTTATGTCATGACCCGGTACACACATACTGTATTCTCTTACACACACACCTACCTGAAATAACACTCCTACATGTGCTCCATTGGGCCGCACCCTATAGCATCTCTCAGGGCCTGCAGACGACAGATAGCACACTCAATGTGTGTGAGGGGAGTTTAAAGAAAGTAGGGGACAAAAGGGTGGAGAGGGTGTGGGGACACACACAAGGGGGTGCAGTGCTCTCAAGCAGAAATTGGCAGCTGTTACCCCTTGAGGCCTATTTTGGGAATCCCAGAAGGGAGGTTGTGTGGGCAGGGCTGCGTGGGTGCTGGGGCTTTGGCAGGGAGGGCGCAGCCTACCTGTGGTGACCAGCAAGGTGCTAGCCTCGCTCCTCCCACTTCTGTCTCCTCCTGGCTTCCCTTTGGCCAAGCCCAGGTGGAAGGAGGTGTGAGAGCCTGCCCTGTAGTGCATGTGGGCACTGTCAGGACACAGAGCAAGGATGGGAATAGGAATGGTTCTGCCACAGTCAGTGTCTAGACTATTTCACTGAGTCCCAGGTGGACGAAATAAACCTTCCGTCTGGGACTCACTAAATTAATGGGTTCTGTTCTTGGCTTGAAAACACTAAGCTGATCCTCAGCTTTGTAGCTGGAGCCTGAGTCTGTTGCCCTTTTTGGGTTCAGTGGCAAGTGCAAAGAAGGATCCTGGTATGTGGAAACACAAATAGGTCTCTCCGACGGCCCTTGCCTTTCCTCATTGTGCACACCCTTCCAGGGCCCTCCTGTTGGCCGACCATCCCCTCTGAGCCTTCCAAGGTGGCCAGGGGAGTGGGTGGTGTGGGGCGTCTGTGTACATGGAGTCCAGGGAAGGCCTCACAACTCTGCTCCACCACAGGTCATCTGCCAGGTGTCCCTGGCCCAGGTCAGTGATGTTGATAAGGCAGTGGCTGCCGCTAAGGATGCCTTCGAGAATGGATTGTGGGGGAAGATCAATGCCCAGGACCGGGGCCAGCTCCTGTACAGGTGAGAGCCCCACAACCATCTGTCAGCCCCCTGACCTTTAGCTTGGGTTTGGGCTGCATGCTTGGGTCCTGCCAGGAGGAGGTGGGGTCCCGGACACGTTTGTGCGACTGAGGCCTGAGACTGAAAAAGTCTCCTCAGAGAAAGTGGCTTGAGAAGCAGGAGGGATTTCATCAGACATAAGTAGGCTTGAAGGGAAGGGTGTCCTCAGTGGAGGGGACAGTGTGACAGAAGATGAGAGGGTGCAAAAGTGAAGGTGTTGATCAGATTGGAGCAGCAAACCGGCAAAGCTAACAGATGGTCCTGGGCAGACTCGGTATGGCATTTACCTGGAGTGGTCTGGACCGGAGGCGGGATCGCGCTACTTCATGCAGAAGCCAGCAAAGGAAGGAAGGGGCCTGTTCTGTCTGCCGGCACTCGCTCAGCTTCACACTGACTGCTGGAATCTCACACTTCTCTCTCTCTCTCTTTTCTCTTAAACCAGGGCAGAAGGGATTCTTTGCCCTTAGTTCCATCGGAAATCTTAGGGAAGAACTTTGGGTTGGTCCGGCTTGTGAGAATGGGGTGGGAGTGAGGCCTGGAGGAGAGCTACTGCTCCCCTAGAACCAAGTGGTCCCAAAGGGGGAGGAGCAGCCACCCCCAAGGAAGTGGGGTAACGTTTCCAGAAGGGGGCTGCTGGGCAGATGAACTAAGCAGTGTTGGCAAGACTGGTGAACGAGCTGGTTTCAGGAACCTGGCTTTTGTGTCCTGGGTCCTGGGGAAGCTGTCAGGCATACAGCCTGGCAATGATGTGGTCCAAATGCGTTTGTCATCTGGTGGGAGAGAGGCCCTGTCTTGTCCCTGGAGTTGGAATACCATTTTTTTTTTCTATACCAGAGGCATACCCACAAGCAAGGACATCCCCCAGCACAGGGAACCGGAGAGAATGGCCTATATGGTTTCAAAATGGAACACCCAGCCTGCCGTAACTCAAGTTAGTTTCAAGACCCCTTGAAGAGCCCATCAATTTTAGGGAACCATTGGCTTCCTGGAGTCTCCAGACTGGGCAAAACTAAAATGTGTAAGCCCAGGCTTCTGGTGCTGAGCTTCTGGCACTGAAGCAGGGACTCCAGTGGCAGAATGTGCAGGCCCAGAAGTTTTTTTCCTTGAGGTTATCTGCTGCCATCTAGTGGCCTGTGCCATAATAGCACCACTAGCAACACCGCAGTGAGGGATTGTTGGTGCCTGCACAGCTCTAAACAGAGTCCTGGACTGCTTGGACACACATCTTGAGGCCAGGCCTGAGAACTCCTAATGACCCGGTCGCTGCCTCGTGTAGTCTCCCAGTCCCCATGGTGGAGGTGTGCCCATTGCTGGCCCGGGAGGGAGCAGCCCCTGGTTCAATGAGGAACATAGGACCACCATGGATAGATATTATGGAATACAGAATGCATTGTAAGGGTAAGTTGGGAAGAAAGAACCATAAAGGAGTGTTAGAGAAAGTCACCAGACAGCCCCAAGAACCACTGAGGGACAAGAGAGAGCCTGTCAGGAACCTGGAGAGCCAGTGTCCCAGCTGCCAGAGCGGGACCACCAAGAGCTGGTGGGAGAGTCTGTGGGAAGCTGTCACCTTGTGTTCAGACACTTCCTTAAGTCCACAGCCAGGAATGTGCTGGTGGCCCACGCTGCTGTTAGGGGACCAGGGGTGCCAGGCTGAGGCTGCCTGGCACCCCACCCTTGCCCTTCTTACGTCCATCCTGCAGTCCATCCTGCAGGGGTGATGGAGGTTGCTTCCCCTGCTTTCCCCACTGGCACTTTCTGAGGACAGGACTCTGGGAGGTAGAGCTGCAGCTTAACCAAGTTGATAGTAGAACAATCCCACTCAGCTCTCCTTGAAGAGCCTCCCAAATGGTATGCTAGGGTGATAGTCACTTTAGGGACTTACGGCCGCATCACATGCATGTGACATTGTCTGGCAGAGTTGGAGCAATTTGGGGCTGATCGAGGAAAAAGATATGACCATGAGAAGTAGTAATACGCAACAGGCTTCATGAAGTGGTGCCCCCATAGTGGGAGGCCCTCAAGAGATTGTAGTGGGGGGCCCCTACCCAGAATGGGAGGGGTGCAAGGGAACTCTTGGGGGTCAAGTTCACGGGAGTGGGCTCCCATGTCCTGGCAATGTTGCTCGGTAGCAGGACAGGAGTCTCTGGGTCAGAGGGCTGGGAAGGGCAGCAGTTACAACTGTGTGGTCCATTTCACCAATGATGACAGCTGTCAGGTGAGGTTCCTGGAGGATACAAAGCAACAAGGCTCTAAATGGCGAAAAGCCTGCTTCTTTGGACTATTTTTAAAATAATTGGGTACATAAACGTGTATCCAGCAAGCGTCTGAGCTGACAGGTCTCACCCTGCGATGAAGATGTGAAAAACCTAGGGGCCAATACACAGAGGCCATCTTTGGCTTATTTGTAATATAGATTTATACCTTGGGCACATCTGTTTTTCTAGTTGATGAAACCCTAGTCCTTGAAATGCCACAACATGGTGTTTTCCTTTTCTGGTCTAGAATAGTTCTCAAAGAGTGCTTTACATCTTTTTTTTGTTTTTGTTTTTGTTTTTTTCCTTAGATTCAGCTTTTATTTATTTATTTTTTATTTTTTTTCCCCAAATACTTTTATTTTATTTTTTCAGTGTTACAAGATTCATTGTTTATGTACCACACCCAGTGCTCCATGCAATACGTGCCCTCCTCAATACCCACCACCAGGCTCGCCCATCCCCCCCACCCCCTCCCCTCCAAAACTGCTTTACACCTTTGTTATTCTTAACTAGAGAGTTACCTGGGTACATACTGTCTCTGAGGTAACAGTGTGGCTCTGCCACTAGATTGCTTGTGTCTGTTTGGTCCAGTTTCACTCACCAGCCTTGCGCTGCATGCTGATTGTGTGCCCGGTGGGTGTAGGAGGTCCAGGAGGGAGCAGGAGACCAAATACTGTCCCAGCCCTCAGGGAGAAGCAAATAGTACTGGAATACTCGTCCAAGTGGGTAGCTGTAATAGTCAGGCGAGGTTTGAAGAAAGATGGAGGGCGCTAGGAGGACACTGCAGGGAGATGTGATTGATGTGGGGTGAAGGTTGGCTTCCCAGAGAGTGTTGAGTGTGTACTTGGGGGTGTAAGACATGCCCCAGCTATGTGCAGAAAGGAGCAGCTCAGCAGGCTTTGGTCCCAGACTGGTCTCTGGGCCAGAGGCCCCCCGTGTACAAGATTGAGAGCTGCTCTAGATCTCTGGTCTCCACCTTCCCCTGTCCACACTGCCCCCTGGGCACCCTGCTCCCTGAGCTCCCTTACATCAGGGAAGGGGGCAGAGTCCTAATTCCCAGGCTGCCCATAGCAGCATACCCACCAGAAGCATGGGAGGGCAACTGGGTGTCAAAGTGCTCCCACTTAAGGAGGGCTGTGTAGATGCACCTTCCTTGAATCTCTCCCATAATTTTCAATCCCCGCCCTCCCCACAGACACCATCCTTGGGGGCACACTCCACCGGATCACCTGGTGCTTGAAGCCAAACATGCTTTCCCCTTGTCAAGGCTGTCCAAAGACAGAGAGGGTGGCCTTTTGGAATGGTGACCTCCGCATTAGAGAGGCAGAGGGACTGGTTTGCAGGATCATTTGTAAGCATCATTATGAAGTAGTTATTCGATCAATATGGAGTGTGGCAGAGCTGGGAGTGCAGGGCAGAGCCCCTGACTCGCTGAAGAAGGGCATTGAAAGAACAGGCCGGGCTGCTCCAGGCCTGAGCCCATCTCCCTCCTCTCCGCACCCCCACCCGTTGGCCAGGGTGGCGAACCTCATGGAACAGCATCAGGAGGAGCTGGCCACCATTGAGGCTCTGTGCAGGTGCTGTCTACACACTGGCCCTGAAGACCCATGTGGACATGTTCATCCAGACTTTCCGCCACTTTGCTGGCTGGTGCGACAAGATTCAGGTGAGGCTGAGGCTCCTGCCCACCAAGTGAGTTCCCACAGGCAGGCTGGGCCCAGTAGGAAACCCTGAGGGCAGTGCATTAGCCTGCCTGAGGTGGAACAAACGACCACAGCTTATTGGCTTAAAACAACACCGTTGATCAGCTCCCATTTCTGCAGATGGGATGTCCAGGCAGGCTGGGCTGGGTTCCATGCTGGGGTTTCCCAAGGATAGTGTCAAGGTGTGGCCAGGCCGAGCGTTGGAGGCTCTGGGGGAGACCCTGCCTGTGGGCCCCTTCAGGCATTGGCAGAGTTCAGCTCCTGTTGATGCAGGACTGAGGCCCAGGTCCTTGTTGGCTGCTGGCAGGGGCTGCTGACAACTACTGCAGGCCTGGCTCTGGCCCTTGTCCCAGGCCTCCATCCCCTTGCCATTTTCAGGCTTGGCATCCGTCTGCCATGAACTAGAGAAAACTTTGCCTTTGTGGGGGCTCCTGAGGTGGTGCTGGGGACACCTGCATCATCTCCTCTTCCTGAGATCAACTGTGCCATTCTGCATCTTTGCGGACGGAGTAGCTCACCGTCTCCCAGATACCAGGGATCAGAGTGGGGCTGTGGGAGCCATTTTCAGAGATTTACCCACTGTAGGCTGTAGTGATGGGACACCCATCACTGAAGGGTTCATGGGACTCTGTCAGATTTGGGCTTCATGCCTTGTGTCCTCTCCATGGGGCAGAGGGGTGCAGGTGTGATGGAAAGCCACCTTCTGCTCCGCTTGCTGCTGTGTCACTGCTGGCTAGAGCTGGCCCCCACCTGGCAGCCTCCTGGGCTATCCCAGCCTCCAGAGGCAACTTGGCCCCCCCACTCCCCTTTTCTCAGCCCCGGTGTCAAAGCCAGAGATCTTACCTGTACCAGGACCAGCTTCCCATCTGAGGACTCTGCCAGGCGCTGTGCAGCAGGCACCTTGCGCCTGTTGGCTGCCCACTCCACCTGTCTGGAGTCTTCAGATGCCCCTGTGTTACATAATCTGGAAGGTTTGGGTCTCTTACCTGTCCGGTTCATGGGGGCTTCAGGACACAGACAAGACTCTGTTGAATTCTGAGCTCCAGGCACAGTCTGGCTGCCCAGGGGGAATGCATGAGAAAACAATGGAGCCCCCTCTTAGTGACCCACCCCACCAACTCCGTGCTTTATCCAGGGCTCCACCATCCCTATCAACCATGCCAGACCAAACCGCACCCTGACCTTGACCAGGAAGGAGCCTATTGGGTGAGTCACAGCACAGGGCAAAGATTTGCCACATATTGGGTGCTTTTCATACGGTATGTTGTGAGGGCACTCATCCCCTATCTGCATATCTATCCAACGTCTATTTATTTGCCAGTTACTACATGCCAGGCAGTTCAGGTGCTGGAGATACAGTAATGATCAGAACTGATGAGATTGCCTATCCTCAGGGGAGTACATTCTAGCAAATGAAACAGCTTTCATTCCCAAAGTACCTGCTCTGTGCCCAGGCACTGTTGTAATGACTTTGTAAGTGTAGTTTTACTTAATCCCCTCAATAACCCTCTAGCAGTCAGGCTCGTAGAGGGTGCACCTGAAAAACTTTATCTGGAAAGATTATAATGATGAATGTACATAAAAACAAAGAACTCCACAGAACCAAGGAACAGGAAAAAAATAATAGAGAAATAGGCAAAGAATAGAACTGGTGCTCGGAGGGGGAAGAAGACAAGTGTCCACTGCACACAGAACAGACTAGGGATGGGGGAAATGATTTATACCCAGCAGTGAGGCCCATCAGCCTAGGGAGAGAGAAGCCCCCTCACACTGCCTGGGGGTGGTGGAGGGGCTCCACCCTTGTGAAAGACAGCTTGGCATTGACTGTTCAGTCCCCAAATGCACCCCGGCCACAAGGCATGGCTGTGATGGCTCACTGACCGAGGCGCCACCAGGAGACAAGCCCGAGAGCGCTCCCAGCAGTATTTCAGAAGGAGAATGGGTTCAAATGTCATTTGGATCAACAGAAACGAGCAGAGATGGACACACCAGGTCCTGAAGGACAGGCCTGCTGGTGAGGGAGGCTCCTGTCGGGAGAGTGGGCTGTGGACACAGTAAACCCTCTCCTGTATCCCACAGAGAGGGGCAAGGCTGGGTGGAGATGGCATGGACTCCAGGCAGGGGTCCCCACCCAGCCTTTCCCCCAGAGGATACAAGATGGAGGCAGTGCTCCAGGATAGTCCCCCACAACAAAGAACTACCCAGACAAGGTGTCAGAGTGTGGAGCGAGAGCCCTGCAGGGCTGCAGTGCTTGGAGCCCCTTCCTCTGGTGCAGGCTCTGAGAGGGGCTGGGCAGGGATACCAGGGCCCAGGTGAACACTGGCTACCAGACACATGAGTCTATAAAGTCGCTGATCTTCCAGATGCCTCTCAGGGAGTCTGTCCTGTCAGACTGAGGAAGACGCTGATGCTGAGCACCCCAGTGAGATGGGGGACTGGGGAGGTTTTCCCTATATCGGCACGTGTTTGTGTGTGGTAGCACCGTCAAAACAAAGTACCAAAACCAGGAGGCTCAAACAACACGCATTTAGTCTCGCCATTCTGGGGCTGGAAGTTCAAGATAGAGATGTCAGAATGTCAGTTTCTTCTGAGGGAGTGAGGGAGAATCCACTCCAGGCCTCTCCCTTAGCTTCTGGGGGTATATTGGCAATCATTGGTGCCTCTCGATCTCTGCCCTCGTGTTCACATCATGTCCTCCTTCTGCGTGTCTATCTCTTCACATGGCCCTGTTTTTATAAAGGCATCAGTCATTTTGGGTTAGGCACCCACCCTATTAGAGTAAGACCTCATCTTAGCTAATTACAACTGGAATGACCCTAATTCGGGGACTTAGGATTTCAACATGTGAATTTTGGGGAGTACAGATCAGCCATGACAGTGGGACTTCCCTGACGTCTTTTGGTCTTTGGAGCCTTCACAACCCTGATGACCTCACCCCCTTCCCTGGGAACACTCGCTGTGCTCCCTCAGCTGTCTCATCCTGCTGGGTGTACTGGGGATGGGAGTGGCTCTCTTAAACCCTCAGTGTACCCCATGGCTCCCAGGATGGTGTGTAGGCCCCGTTGGTCCTGCCCTCAGCCTTTGTCCATACTCTTCCCCCAGCCTGGGTTTAGCTAAGAAGTCATCTTTTGGGGAAATATTCTGATGGTGATGATGATCATGAATATGATGATGAAGAAAACAGTTCACGTAGCCTGTGTGGAACTATTGTGTGGACAGGCTCTGTAATTGTCTGACACTGACAAAGATAGTGCCTTGTATTTTACAGGAGTTGGAGGAAAGCAGGGCCACATGCCTGCTAGGACCACACGTGTCATCATTAGGCCCCCCCAGGACTGTGGAGGCCTCCCCTTGATGGAGACACTGCCCAGCATGGCTTTCTCCGGGGCCGAGGGGCACACTGACACTGGGTACCATCTCTTAATGCACGGCAGGCAAGCCTTATCAGGCCTCCCAGGCTGACTGCTTCCTTCTCTCCATGGGACTCACCCCTGGCCTCAAGCCTAGGAAGACCCACTTCTTCCTGGCCCCCCATGTGATCCCAACCCTCTCCCATACCCTCTAAGACTGCCCGTGTGATCCTTAACCTTCTCCCAGGCCCTGCCTGCCATCACCTTCCCCATTGCCTGGTGTCACACCCTACTCAACTGTCCCTAGGCAGGTCTCGCAGCTCCCATCAGAAACTTCCCTGCCATCATGCCTTGCTGGGAAGAGGGGCTACTTCCAGATCAATCATACTGCCCCATCAGGGACTGGAAAGCCAAGCATGAGCTGTCTCTCAGGGGAATTTGGGCTCCATATCAGGAAGCCTGGAGTGGAGTGGAGTGGAGTGGAGTAGAGAGTGGAGTGCAGTGGAGCAGAACAGAGTGTTGTAGAGTGGAGTGAACGGAGCAGAGCCGAGTGGGTGTCAGGCTTGAGGGAGAGGATACCACTGGCAGGTGCGCTCTGCCCCCAGGCTGTGTGGAGAGACAGAGTCCCACTTCTTTTGTATGGTAGGGTCTGTGGCATGGTCATCCCCGGGAACTACCCCCCTGATGATGCTCTCCTGGAAGACGGCTGCCTGCCTGGCTGCTGGGAACACAGTGGTGATCAAGTCTGCCCAGGTGGGTGTGGGCGTGTTCCGGGCAGGGCCTGTGGGCTGTAGAGGGTATTGGTAGGCACCCTGTAAAGGAGACAGGTACCCACCCAGGACTGGTTTCTCCTCAAGGGAGGACAGGTACTGCTGATGAGGGCTGGCCTTCTGTGGGCCCCACTCATAGTCAGAGGCCGCATGCAGCCGGATGGTGGGGGCTTTTGGCAGGGTCTGTTCTTTCAGCGGTAGGGTGGCCGAGTCAGGTTAACTGACCCTGTACCTACAGCCGTTTGGTGAGCAGTCAGGGATTTCTCCACAGATGCCAGCACTCTGGGTTTGGGGGAGCAGAAGCCCTGTTTGGTAACCCTAGTCCAGGCCTCCTGCTCTGAGACTGAAGCCCAGTCCCTCATAGAGAAGCTACTGAGGTAGGACCTCGGGGTCACTCAGACAGTCTGGAAGGGCCTGAGCTGGGTCCTCCTGGGATGAGGACACCCACTGATGAGCCTCAGCTTCAATAGCGGCCCCTCCCCTGCCTGACCCCAGGGGTGTTGGAAACTGAAGGCAAGATGCTCCATCACGGGGCTCTGGACAGTGTGCGCCGGAGGTCTCTTGCTCCCCTGGCTGCTTCGGGGTAATTTGGCTCCAAAAGTATTATGATTTAGAAACCAACAATACCAACAGTTGACATTTACAGTATTCACACTGAGTCAGAAACTCCTAAAGCATTTTAATATATAACAAATTATACTAAAAATGTGCATGCATTTGCTTATTGAGCATCAAAGCAACCCTCTGAGTTGACCCATAACCTCCCCTGTTAGCATGGGGGTGGTGCGCACAGATCCAGGCGATTGACCCTGGAAGAGCCCCTGACAGGCCTGTGCTCTCCCAGGGCCAGCACGCCACAGATGTGGTGGCTCTGAGGCCTGCTGGTGGGTGGGGCACAATCCAACCTTTACAAGGAAAATTACCCTGGCCCGAAGAGGAGTGGCTGCTGGCAGGCCAAGAGGAGAGGAATGGCCTCCAGCAGTGAGGAGGTAATCAGAATCTGTCACAGAGATGCTTCCAGGCAGTCCTGGGACTCCCCACTCCCGGAGTGAGGGAAGTACGAACGTTTAGGAAGAGGCCAGACCTGACCACAGAGCTGGAGCCTACCAGGAGAAGGCACTAGAAGGTACGTAAAGTAGCAGGCCTTACTCCCGGCTTTCCACAGGAGCTGTGGGGGAGGCTGGCTGCGTTGGCAGTACCCCCTATGATGGGGCTTCCCCTCAAGGGTCTTCCTGCCATGACTGCTTCTCCCTGCTTCCTACCTAGGCTGCTGGGAGAGGAAGGAAGAACCTCACTTCCCAATCCCTCCTGACCCAGTCTTCTTTCCTGCCTCCTCAGGTGACCCCACTCACAGCCTTGAAGTTTGCAGAGTTGACCTTGAAGGCTGGCATTCCCAAGGGTGTGGTCAACATCCTCCCAGGATCTGGTAAGGGATGTGGACATGGGCATCTGGGGGTGCCAGGGCTCCAGGCAGCCGGAGATGCCCTTGGTCAGAACAGGGCTTGCTGTGTGATGTACTCTAGTGGGGCAGAGCAACCAGGGACACAGTGATGCAGTGGGCATGGCCAGCCTGATGGGGAGACGCCCTCTCCCATGGTGGGAGAGACACACACCTGGAAGTGTTCTAGCTTTCAAATTCTTCCTCCTATGTATTCCTTTTTTTTTTTTCTTTTTTTTTTTTTTTTGTATGTCTGTATGTGCTCTGGTGGAAATTACATAACTTGGGAATTATCTGCCCTTGGAAGTTTGAGAGAATTTATCTGGGCTTAGAGCATCTGGGGAGGTATTACATGAATTGCTTTTTTAGTTTCTTCTGTGGTTAGTAGTGTTGTTTATTGGAAAAGTTGTCTCTTCTTGCACACATTTAAAATATATTGACAGAGTTGTATAATAATGTCTTATAAGTAATTCCTTTTCAATTCTCCCTTTGATTGTTAGAGTATCCCCTTTATACTTTATAGTTTTTCTTTCTCTTTTAAAATTGATTAAATTTGTGAAAAGAGCTCATTTGTCCCCATATTCCCGTCAAAAACAAAAACAGTTCTCAAATTTCCTTACCCATTGCATTGCTATTCTGTTTTTTTCTCTGCTTTCATCATTATTTCCTTCTGTGTTCTCCTGTGTGTTTTTTGGTAACTTTTTGAGTTGAAAGCTTCATTCATTCATTTCTGCTTTTTGTCATTTAAATAAGGAAAGCATTCAAAGACAGCTTTGGTGATATCTCATACCTTTTGATTGACATTTTCATCATTATAAATGTCCCTTTTTATTTTTCATAATAGTTTTTGTCTACATCCGGTATGAGCATAGCTACTCCAGCTTCCTTATGGCTTTTGTCTGCATGATATATATTCTTCATCGTTTAACTTGCAACCTATTTATATCTGTTGTCTCCTTGGACAGCGGATACTTGGATCTTGTTTTGATCCGGTGTGACGGTCTCTGTCTTTCTGACTGGATTGTTTAATTCATTCACATTTACTGTTATTATTGATAGAGTAGGATTTATGTCAGCAATTTTACTTTTTTGCTTTCTGTGTTTCCTGTCTTTTGTTTCTATTTTTCTTTTATGGTTTTCTTCACATTGAGTGAATATTTTCTAGTGTAACATTTTAATTTTTTAGTGATTGTTTTCACTATATAGTTTTTAGTTATTTCCCCGGTGGTTACTCTAGGATTTACCATATGCTTCTTTCTTTTTTCTCCCAAATACTTTTATTTTATTTTTTCAGTGTTACAGGATTCATTGTTTATGTACCACACCAGGCTCGCCCATGTGCTCCATGCAATACGTGCCCTCCTCAATACCCACCACCAGGCTCTGATGGAGGCATAATATTCCATTGAATATATGGACCATATCTTCTTGATCCATTCATCTGTTGAAGGGCATCTTGGCTCTTTCCACAGTTTGGCGATTGTGGCCATTGCTGCTATGAACATTGGGGTACATGTGGCCCTTCTTTGTACTGCATCTGCATCTTTGGGGTAAATACCCAGTAGGGCCATTGCAGGGTCATAGGGTAACTCTATTTTTAATTTCTTGAGGAATCTCCACACTGTTTTCCAAAGTGGCTGCACCAACTTGCATTCCCACCAACAGTGGAAGAGGGTTCCCCTTTCTCCACATCCTCTCCAA
>JAPYYM010001171.1:0-13778 GCA_028534135.1 Potos flavus | reverse complement strand
GTGGCTCAGTTGGTTAAGCGTCTACTCTTGATTTCAGCTCAGGTCATGATCTCAGGATCGTGGGATGGAGTCCCATCTCAGGCTCTGCGCTGGGTGTGGAACCTGCTTAGGATTCTCTCTCTCTCCCTCGGCCCCATCCCCGCCTGCTTGCTCATGAACGCACACATGCCCTCTCTCCCTCTCTCTCTCTTAAAAAAAAGAAAAGAAAAAAGAAACAGAAAATACGAATAGACCTACAAGAGACTGAATTAGTAATCAAAAACTTCCCCACCTACACACCCTCCCACACAAAAGCCCAGGCCTAGATGGCTTCACTGGTGAGTTCTACCACATGTTTGAACAAGAATTAATACCATTCCTTCACAAACTCTTCCCAAAAATAAAACAAGAGAGAACACTTCCCAACTCATTCTATGAGGCTAGCATTCCCTAGTACGAGAGCATGAGAGATTGTGGACTCTGAGAAACGAACTGAGGGTTTTGGAGGAGAGGGGGGTGGAGGGTTGGGTGAGCTTGGTGGCACGTATTGCAGGGAGCACTGGGTGTGGTGCATGAACAATGAATCTTAGAGCACTGAAAAAATTAAATTAAATTAAAAAACTAGATAAACACATCACCCAAAAAATCACACACCGATAACCTTTTTGAAGACAGATACAAAAATCCTCAACAAAATATTAGCAAATAAAGTCCAGCAACATATAAAAAGTCTTATATGACCACATGGGATTTCTCCCAGAGATGCAATGTTGGTTTAACATGTGAAAATCAACCATATTAATAGAATAAAGGACAAAGGGACTTACCAGACCTCAATAGACACCGAAGAAGCATTTGGCCAAATCCAGCAGTCCTTCACGTAACAGCACATAACAAATGAGGAATGGAAGGGAATTTCCTCGACCTGGTAAAGACATCAATGGAAAGCCCACAGTTTACAGCATACTTCGTGGTGAAAGACTGAATACTCACCCTGCGATCAGGAGTAAGACAAGGCTGGCCATTCTCACCTCCTCTGTTCAACATTGAACTGGAAGTTCTAGCCAGGCAATTCAGCCCAAAAAAAAAAAAAAAAAAGGCATCTAGATTGGGAAAACAGAAGTAAAACTATTCACAAATGATATGCTCTTATATATAGGAAATCCTAAGGCATACACACACACACACACACACACACACACACACTGTTAGAACCAACAAACAAGATCAACAAGGCTGCAGGATACAAAATCGATACATAAAAATCAATTATATTTTCGTACACTAACAACAAACAATCTGAAAACGAAATTAAGAAAACAATTCCACTTACAACTGCATCAAAAACTGAAAGCCATAAATTATTACTGAAAGAGACTAAGGAAGACTTAAATTAGTGAAATCCATGCTTACGGGCTGGAGTTAACATTGGGATACCTGGGTGGCTCAGTGGGTTAAAGCCTCTGCCTTCGGTTCAGGTCATGATCTCAGGGTCCTGGGATCGAGCTCCGTATCGGGCTCTCTGCTCAGCAGGGAGCCTGCTTCCCCCTCTCTCTCTGCCTGCCTCTCTGCCTACTTGTGATCTCTCTCTCTGTCAAATAAATAAATAAAATCTTAAAAAAAAAAAAGTTAACATCTTTAAGATAGCAGCTCCCCAAACTGGCCCACAGATTCAACATAATCCCCCAGAGACCTAAATGTGAAGGCTGAGACCATGAAAATCTCAGAAGAAAGCAAAAGAGTACATCATCATGATCTTGGATTAGGCAATGATTTCTTAGATATAACACTGAAAGCACAAAGAGCAAAAGAAAAATAGATATATTGGTCTTAATCAAAATTTAAAATATTTGTGATTCAAAGGACACCATCAAGAAAGTGAAAAGACAACCTATAAATGGTAAAAAAAAAAAAAAAAAATTTTTTTTTTTTGCAAACCATGTATGTGATAAGGATCTAGTACCCAAAATACGTAAGGAATTCTGACGCCCCAACAATAAACAAGCAATCCAATTTAAAAAGACAAAAGATCTGTGGAGACGTTTCTCCAAAGAAGATCTATGAATGGCCAGTAAGCTCACGAAAAGATGCCCAGAATCATTAGTAATTAGAGAAAACGCAAGTCAAAATCAGAGTCGCCAACCACTTCACATCCACTAGCAGGACCATGAGAAAAAAGACAGACAACTATCTTGTGTCGGTGAGGATGTGGAGAAATGAGTAGTTGGGAGGAGGGACGATGGAGATGGGGTTTCTTAGTGGGGGGCAAAAGGCAGAATGTGCTGGCTTTGGACGTGGTTGCACGACTTTGTGAGCCACTAAGGAATCACTGAACTGTATACTTGAACGTGATGAATTTGTTGGTACGTGCCTGCCGGCTCAAGAAAACGGTGATCAACATAAAAGACAGAAGAGGGCGAGGGGACAGGACGGACTTGGGCGAGCTCAACCTTATCTTTCTAGTTAGGAGTCAAAAGCTAAGTGCCCCAACCGTAGTCACCAGTAGGGGTGTAATCCTAGAGGAACACGGGGAAACTCGGGAAGAATCAAAACGAGGAACAGGTAAAGTCACTCTGCGGGGAGGGCTGGGAGGTGTCGGCGGAGAACGTCGCTTTGCAACATTATCTCTTTTCTACTTATTTGTTGCTGCGTGTGGGTGTTATTTCGACCTAACGGGAGGAGAAAAAAATCTTAAAAATGCAAGCATCTTTTCAAAGCTCTTGGAGGTCGAGGCCAGGGAAAGGGAAGCTTTGAAAGGTACTCATGGGATGCAGAGATAGAGGTTCTGGACCAAGTTTCTTCCAGGAAACCTCCCTGGTGCTGAAATCTTGTCTCGGCTGCAAGCCTGCTGCTCCTCGCTATTGTCTCCTGCTGTGGCCAGATGACCCTGTCTGGGCTCCAGTAAGGGTAATGACTGACACAGACTTTTCCCAACCAGCCGAGAGATCAGAGAGTAACAGTCGAAAAAGGAACAGTGAAAAGAATTAACTGTAAAATTAATTAAATGTCACGCATCAAAATCGCCGCAAGATTGGAGTGAGAACGTGGCTACGGTTTAAGCAGTCAGCACGCAACTTTTGCGTACCTCTTGAACAGCCCCCCAAGCATGCCAAAAGATCGGGGGTTTGCACTGTCACCGGCGGTCTGTATGACTTTAATTCTACATTACTCTTCTTCTGGGTCAGATCTGTTGTGTAGCCAGCACACAGCTCAGAGAGCTCTCCATCTGATCCAACACTCAGGAAAAGAAAAAGAAAAAGAAAAAAACAAAAACAAAAAAAAAAAACCACAACGGTGTGTAAGGTAATTTTGCCCCAGATCTTTCCCTCCAAGTCATGAACATAATAGATTTGACTTTTTACATCGTGTGCCCCCCTAAGAAGCATAAAAGAAAGGTTACACTGGCAGGCAGCTAGAAAAGAGTTTAATTAATCCCAAAGTGTGCGCTTCATTTGGAAAGTGCATCACAAAAGAATCCTGTGTTTACTGAACTAGATCCTTAGGGCCATTATCCCTCCACCAATGGTAAGATTTTTCTGAGGGAGCCTTGTCCCTTGTGGTCTGGAAGTTACTGCCATTAAAAATAAGATCCACACAGGGAACCAGAATTGAAGATGCTGAGGATGCAGGCACTTTCCCCTTGGCAGAGGTAATTGGCGTCTTGGCATTTGTGGAAAGATCTAAACCCTAATCCTGTAGACTTTGATGGGGCCAAGGCGGCTTTCCCCAGACCACGTCCACGGAGGAGCCGAGGGGTGGCCTGCGCTCCGTACCCCCCTAGCTGGCTATCCCTTCTCTGAAAGCAAAGCTGCCCTGTTTTAGCAAAATGCGCTAGGACTCATCAGAAACTCCTGGTTTAAAACAAAAAAATGTAGTTGTGTTTTAATTCAGCATTACTCTTATTACAGGAGTGATTGATTTAAACGCTCAGGACGCTAGACGTGAAAAATGTGGAAAAACCTTGAAAATATTGTGCTCCCTGGAGTGTACCCATCGCAAGAGGACAAATACTGTGTGATTCGTCTCTGTGAGGTCCTAGGGGAGTCAGACGCCCAGAGACAGAGGGAAGAAGGGTGGGAGCCAGGGGCTGGAGGATGGGGATGGGGAGTCCGCGTTTCGCGCGGACTGAGCTTCCCTCCGGGAAGATGAGAAAGTTCTGGAGCCGGAGGGTGGTGATGGGTGCACAACACTGCAAATACGCTTAATGATAACAAACTATATACACTTCAAATGGTTAAAATGGTACTTTTTCTGTTATATATATTTACTACAATTTTTAAAAATATATATTTTTTAAAGCTGGGGCTCGTTCTGTTAAAAAAAATAACACTGTGTTGTGCTTTGTGCTAGGTGGTTTGGCTTTGCGCTGATTGCAGAGGCGGCTCCGAAGTCGGGGCAGGGGACCCTCGGTGGGCATCTGAGGGCAGACCCAAACTCTTCTGGAGACCCGGAGGAAGGAAATTGGCCCTGCTCATGAGTAATGACTGTGGTTTTCTGGCAAACATTAAGGAGGAAGGAACTAAAAATACTTATCGGACACTCTGCCAAAACTCCACAGTGCTCAGAACGTACCAGGCCAACATGTAGAAGCACTTTCAGAGTGAGAGCCATTGGACTAGATGCCAAGGTCAAAGTCATTTCACACCTTCTCTTCTGCTCTTGAGAGGCTGGGGCACCAGACGAGGGGCCAGGTGCCCAGCGCTGCACCAGCCAGCCGTCTGGAACCACGGCCCAGGAGAGAGGAGACACGGGACCGGCAGGGTCCCCAGGCCGGCCGGCTGCAGTCCCCACCCACTCCCACCCAGCTGCAGGGCGAGCCCTGCCAGGCGCTGCCTTTGCTGCTTGCCAACTCCCAGAAGCTAAGACAGAAAGAGCCACATAGACATTTCCCTGATGTTTCCTCCAAGCTCCTGGAGTCAAAGCCACAGACACCTGCGAGAGGGGGTGGGAGAGGAGGAGACACAGGTGTGTGAACAGGCAGCCCCAATGGGGTCCAGCCCTTGAGACCCGTGCCTCTCAACCTTGAACGTGCACGTGTTTGCCGACGGAGCTGGTTAAATGCAGCGTCTGATTCAGCAGGTCTGAGTAGGACCAGAGATCTTGATTTCTTGCAAGTGCCCAGGTATGCCGATGCTGCTGGCCCAGGCACCAAGAGCGAAAGAAAAGCCCACAAGGCACAGGGAGCAAACAGGGGTGGGGGGCGAGGCTCACGGCGGTGGGCTACTCGGGTGTGGTGAGCTCTCCTAGTTTGGAAGGCGATCGTTTTCTAAATCCTGACCATGCCCATGAAGGTTGGTACTGGAGCCGATGGCCCATAATTTTGTTTCTGCCACATGTGAGAATTTCACTCAGTGTATGCGCTATCCAAGGACTCTGTGGGTTTGGGGGGAAAGGGCACCCACTAACCGCTAGGGGAAGTGTGTCCCTGCAGGGAGGGTACACATTGATCCAGATGGTCAGTCGGGGAGTGTGACACATGGGTTCAAGCCCCAGATGTTACTAAACGATGACCATGGAACCCTGCTTCCAAGTACTTCCAATGTCCAGAGGTCAGACCATCTTGGGGGTAGGGGATCCCCAAAGTGAAGGCTTTAGAATCGCTGATGAAGCACAAAGGGGACATTTGTGGGACATTTGTCCCGACGATTCTAGCCAGCATCGTGCACTTCCCCTTAGCTAAGGATTAAAGCCCGCTTTTTAAAAATTTCTACACCTCCACAGTAATTTCACAAAGAAATGCCATTTTAGGGGTGGGGGAGGAAGGAATGTAAAAGGGATGCTGTCCAGCCTGAGTTTCGGGAGGATGAAAAATGGGTCAGATCTCACCAAACTGAGCCTCCAGGAAGGACTTGCTCATTGAGACCGTGGTCGCAGCCCTAACTCCCGACCGGGATCTCACCAGGCTCCCGGATTACCAAACCTGGACCCGGGCCAGGGCATAATGGATCATAACTATGGAGTAAGTTATTCAAATTATGATCATTTCAGGAACCATTTTTTATGAGAAAATAAATTTTAAATAATAGCATTTTAAACTTTTTATGGTTACATTTGTCATGTGACCTGAGACAAGGTATATTTTTGCACTAAAATGGGACACATTAATTATCTCCAAAGTAACACTCACTCAGTAACAATATCAGCAGGATGAAAGGACAGGCTGATCCAGACAGCCGTTCCTTCTGTCTGAGAGTCGTGAGTGCACACGGGTGTGTGCACACACAAAGGATGAGGGTGGAACGGTTCGGCCTCTGGGTCCAACACAGGTCACTGAAGGGCAGAGGAAGTTTGCACACAGGGCAGTGGATTTAATGGGGATCCAAAAAACCTACTAGTGTGTGTGTGTGTGTGTGTGTGTGTGTCTGTTTGCTTTGCTTGCTTGTTTAGCAGTTAAACAATTAGCTTAACTTTGGCCATATGCTTCCCCAAATTCCTAGAAATGGAAAAGAAATTTCTATCAGCATTGATCCTCCACCTTTCTCTCCATATTCCCGTGGAAGCCCAGAGGATCTGAGCCCATCTACTGCCTATGCAGGTTATCGGGGGTCTGGCAGCAGACCGAGCAATTGTGTGAAAAGGGGGTTTCCTGGCAGGAAGACCAGTGAGTGCACATAGGGGGTCCACACAGTAGCGTTGTCCCTGGGAGGAAGGACGGGAGGCTTATACATAATAAAAAGAATGTTTTATATAGCGCTTTACAGTTTACAACTCCTTTTCCATATATTGCATCATCTGCCCGGGACAGCCTATATAATCTGTAGGGTGGGTGCAAGATGGAAACGCAGACCTCCATTTTACAATTCTTAGGAATTTCAAGACAACAGGAGCTGAGCATTAAGCCCAGGACAGGACCCTGTGTGATTGCCCAGCTCAGCCACCTGTGAAAGTGGTCCAGCTCCCGCTGAGATTCCGAATTAACCATTTGAGGCATATGTACAACCCATTATCTCCCATGCCCCAAGACTCCCCCAAGCTCCCCTCCACCTCCTACCCCTCATCCCTCCACCGCGTGCTTTCAGCTGCAAAGTACAAACACCCGAGGCAAATTGGCTTCGGCAGCAACCAGCAACGAAATGCATTGGATCCCCTGGCGGAAAGCCGAGAGAAAGCTTGGCCTTGGGGACCTACCTAATCCGCAGGCTCGGCTCAGTTTCCCCGCCTTGCTCTGGGTTCTGCCCTCTTGGGCAATGACATCATCCTCAGGGCGGAAGCAAGAGTGGCGGCAGCTCTGGCCCCACCAAACCTCGGCTTCTCCGAGAATCCAAGAATGGGGGAGGTAAAATTACCTGGACTGGCTTCGGCAGCCCCTTCCCCACCCAGCTGAGGTTCAGCCCCTGAATCGCAGTGGGGCTGCGCAAGGCTGGGTATTGGCGAGACGAAGCTGCGTGACCACAGCCGGGCCTGTCCATGTCGCCTGGTGAGAGCTGTCGTGAGCCCCCCATGTTTCCCAGCCTATGACAGTGCCCTCTAGCCATATTTGTTTGGGACAAGGGTATCCTCCCCTGAGGACCACCGAGCCATTACTTATGTATCGCCCTGTACAGAAAGATGGGTTGGACCAGATCGTTGCTCTGGGCCTTTGAGGGAAGAAACTATGGGAGCAAAAGGGAAGGGGGACTAGTTAATGTTCGAAATTGCAGTTTAAACACTACAACACAAAAAGAAGTCAGAGAGGCCACCGTGGGTCTTGCGCAACTGAAATCGCGAGCGGGAAGCGGGGACAGCAGAAGCCATCGAACAGAGATGTTGCGTGAAAGGCGAGAAGCAGGAGAGCGGGGAACCAGCCCCCCGGAAGGATGGGCGGGGTGAAACCCGCAAACTCTCGTGGAGTTAGGGCGGGATCCAGAGCAGCCCTATGTCCACGAGCTTGGCGGGGCTCCTTGCTTTTCTCCCCTGTTCTCCCAGCGGGTTTTTCTCACAGTCACAGAAGCCCGGTCTCAAACAAGGGATCTTACATTTAACTGCACTTTTCAGCTAAGAGGAGAAACATAAAAGAAAAGAGCCCTTCACTCACTCAACGCATACTCAGAACTCAGAGCCGAGCTGCTCTGCCAGGATTTGGGGATGCGGCGATGGGGGAGGGGGGTGCCCTCTCAAGGACCTCAGTGTGTAGCCTTGGTGGGGGGGGAGGAAGCAGACAGGTAAACAAGGAATTCTGCTGTGGTGTGATGAGCATGACAGGGAGAGGAAGGAAACGATTAAAAGGTCCCCAAACTCCACCGTCTCCGAGGGCAGTGTCCCCAAAGCTTCAACCACATTCGGAAGGTACGCTCTGAGTGAGGATGAGATGCAAATGTCGGATAATAAGCAAGCATGTGGCCAAATTCTTCAGTTCCCCTCCCCACTGTTTCCCCTGGATCTGCAATCCTTCCACTTCCATGAAAAAGAATGAAAAACAAACAAATAACCAAGGCTTATCCCGAGAGCTTTGTACAGCTCAGTCCTCCCAGTGGTGAAGCCCACAGCGTACAGCTTGCAGTTCCCGAGAACTCCGATAACCAAAACCACATCCATGGTAACTGATCAGAAACATAGGAAATCTATGACATAGGCATCTCCGACGAAACAGAGTAATCAGATGGATGATACTGACTTACGGATCTAGTTACGGAATTTTATGAGAAAAAGCAGAGGAGAGGGAAGGAAGAGGGGTCACATCTCAACAGAACATTCATCTGCGTCAGAACAAACAACCTCACCTGGATTCCAAGGCACTTGCCTTTCTCTCTGAAAATACCCAGGGATCTGAGACTCAAGAGCTGGGTGTGTTGGCAGGTTGGGGGTGGGGTACGGGGAAAGAGGAAGAACTCGCATATTTCTACGGGGAAGATTGAGCCGCACGTTCCTGATTCACTTATCCCATGGGCGATCAGTACACCCACTGCACATTCACAGGTGGATACTTGGTATTTGATATTAAAAGGCTGGTTGAAGAAAGCATTAAGTCCTACGAGTGGGAAATCTT
This sequence comes from Potos flavus, assembly GCA_028534135.1. NCBI lineage: Eukaryota > Metazoa > Chordata > Mammalia > Carnivora > Procyonidae > Potos > Potos flavus. Next base: position 4,834 of record JAPYYM010001171.1, on the reverse strand, counting down.
CTGGCCAGAACTCTGAAACAGAAAGGGCCAAGGAAATGTGCTCCAAACTTTGGAGAGGGACATTAGCTTAATTCTGAGAGGGACATAATTAGACTTTCCCCCTCCTTGCCTCATTGAGACCTCCCTAACATACAAGATGTGCTGTTAAAATCTGAAAGAAATAGCACTGCATAAATCATAAAGGCTGAAATTTAATTTTTAGGTTACAATAGAGAAAAGCGAGCCTGAGAAGACAGCCCTAAGGTCAGCCGAAGGGGACAGGAATTGATTTCTTCATGAAGTCACTGTTCAACCAACCCCCGGCCAGATGTGACCTGGCACATGTCCACATCCGTATCAGAGAATCCGAACAGCCATCCTTTCATACTTAGAAAATAGATTAAGAACCAGGCAAGTCATGATTATATTAACAACGTAACAGCTGCCTGTCTGATGAATTGGAATGGACAGTAGTATGTGGAAGCTACATTCTTGGAGTCAATGAGTTTTGATAATTGAGTTTATCCCTTGCAATGAGTACAGTTCTAGGAAATCGAGATAAAAGTGTTACGGGTTTTGTGTAGCCTAAGTGTTTCCTGAGCAAAGACCATTAGCTTTGTGTGACCTCTTTGGACATTTTGTTGTCATTCCACCCAGGATAGGATTTTTGGGGGTGCTCTCCAGCATCACAGAGCCCTTTTTTAAATAACATGTGGCAAGGCAAACAAATCACACAGAAAAAAGTCCAGCAGCTCTCTGCTTGGTGGATGGCTGGGAGGGGCTGACCCTTTACCGTTGCTGCCACCGCCCCCCCCCCCCAATTACACACAGTAGCCCCGAGGGAGATCCTGGGGAGCATAGTTTGAAAACAGCCTCATGATGCACCATAAGCCTGTACGATTCTTCTCTAGTTAATGGATTATCACTGAAGCTTTAGGAGGATTTGGGCTTGGGTTGGCCTTGGTTTGGGTCTGCTTTGGGGGGACGAGGAGAGAGCTGTCTGGGAAGACAATGCTCTGAGGATAAGGGGCAGGGATGGGAGGGAATCTAGAGTAGAGGGGAGGAGAAGGCTCTCTCCTACCACCCGGATAGGGTGCCCGGAGGGATACGATAGGAAGGAAGGAGACAGACTGGGAATTTGGGGTCAAGACCCATAAAGGGTCTTGAACACCAAGCTAAGAAATTTGGCCTTCGTCCTGTGTCACTAGGCTCTGTGACTTACTGATCAGACTAGTTCCCTAAGGCTCGCATAACAAAGTGCCACAGACTGGGGGCGAACACAACAGGAATTTATATCCTTGCCGTTCTAGAAGCTGGACTTCTGAGAGCAAGGTGTTGGCAGGTTGGTCCCTTCTGAGGCCTCTCTGCTTGGCTCGTGGCTGACCACCTTCCCCCTGTGTCCTCACAAGGTGGTCCCTCTGTGTGTCTGTGGGTCTCACCTCCTCTTCTTATAAGGACCCCAGTCCTGTTGGATCAGGGCCCACCCTAATGACCTCATTTTGACTTACTCACCCTTTAAAAGACCCCCCTCTCCAATACAGTCACATTCTGAGGTGCTGGGGGTTAGGAGTTCAACGCGTGAATTTGAGGGGACACATTTCAGCCCATAACGTTGAGATTTAGGATATCACACACACACACACACACACACACACACACTTTTTTTTTTTTTAGGCTTTAAAACAAAATCATCTAGCAATAGTGCAAAATAAACGTGCTAGCTCCAGGCATAGCGCAGAAGTGGCAGGAGAGAAAGGGGAGCGAAGCATGAAGAGCGGGCCCACGGCAATGCTGGCGAGCAGCACATATACAAACAGAGTGAGAGGTGGTTGTAATCCAGCGCTGGCGGGGACGGTCCATCCAGGGTACCACGGGGGTTTGGGGAGGAGAGAAAAACCAGCGTAGAGGGCAGAAAGTGTGGCGGGGGGGCTGTGGAGGGATTGCACCTGGAAGGGTGGGTAGGTTTGGGCCAGGAGAACGGAGGGAGGGTCTGTGTTGATAAAGAGGTGAGGACAGAGCCACAGGATGGGCTTTGCAGCTTGGAGCTACAGTTCACAGACCTCCTGGTGTAAGATCTAGACGGGACTGCATTGCTGGGCTCTTCGTGGCCAAAGTCATTAGCTTGGGAAGCCACTGCTCAGAGCACAATGTTTAAATATGAAGGACGTTGCCCTTGTATCTTCATTGATCCTGAAGAAACGCCCGGAGGTAATGCTGAGAACCCCAATCCTCAGAAAGAACATTTCCTTCCTTTGGCGATTTGTCTTTTGCATTTTTATCCTGTTGCAACACGCCAGGCAACCTCTCGTTGCCTCCAAAGCCCTCCTAGGCACTCACCCCAGTCCCCCGTTGGAGGATAAGGGAGGGAGGTCCTCCTAATCGAGTCACAGGGAACCTGACATCCACCATCATGCGCGTGTTTCTTTCTTTTTTTTTAAAGATATTTTTTATTTATTTGACAGAGAGAGAAAGATCACAAGTAGGCAGAGAGGCAGGCAGAGAGAGAGGGGGAAGCAGGCTCCCTGCTGAGCAGAGAGCCCGACACGGGGCTCAATCCCAGGACCCTGAGATCATGACCTGAGCCGAAGGCAGAGGCTTTAACCCACTGAGCCACCCAGGTGCCCCAATGGCACTGATTTTAAAGGAGTTTTTGGATGGGCTCAAATAACAATCTAGAAAAGCCAGATTCCAGAGAACAATGAGAAAATGTAAATAAGCCAAATATAAAAATACTGGCACATGCAAAAGAAAATTAAAAAAAAATCAATTCACTTCCCCAGATTACAGCTGGAAATTTCCAGAGGAACAGGTAGATTTTTGGAAGAGGAAAAGAGATTATATTTTATGGGAAGAGATACAATAACCATTCTCTTCCCATAAAGCAAGTGATGGAAGATTGTCTCTGCTCCATAGACACACACTGCACATTTTCCGAATAATACCAACAGGAAATCAATAGGATCTTTTATATGTGAAAAGACATTATCTCTCCCGAAAACTTGCCACTCACCGTTAATCTTGGTCCTGGGACAATAAGTAGCCTTTAAATCCAGATCTTTGTTTATTTTTAAATTATCCTTATTATTTATTTGTTCAGAATTAATCACGTTCAAAGCTTCACCCTTCGTTAGAGCCAAAGAGCCTTCGGATTACACTCCCTGACGACTGTCTCCACCGTGGGTCGGATGCTCTCCAGAAAGCCCCCTCCCCATCGCATCCACGCGGGGTGAACGGCCATATCGTTAGCCACCAAAAGCTTTATCAGAGCATAATTTGGCATCCGTGACAGGTTCAACGGGATTTATGGGATCTCCTGGTTTTTTGCCTCCATTGATCTGAAATAGAACCAAAGTTAATATTAGCAAAAAGCACTTTGTGCTGGGGTAATTTTCCCATGAAAGGCTTTGGCGACGGGTAGCTTTGAACATCTATTATCCAAGTGCTCTTGGCCGACTCTGGGTCATGAGTTTCATAATACCCAAAAGACTACATATCCTTGTCTCTCCTCCCATATGAGAGTCTGACCACCATCTTGGTGAAATCTCTCTTTTTTCCCCAGACACTGATTTAATTGTCACAGGGAACCAACCCCATTAGTCTCTGGTTTGGATTTAGCACTGATTCTGCCCTTGTGTTCGTTTCCTGGGGCTGCCCTAACAACGGGCCAAAACCCAGGTGGGTTAAAACAACACAGTCCAGAGGCCAAGGTGTGGGCAGGCGTGAGCCCTACCCAAGGACTGAGGGGAGAGGATCCTTTCCTGTGGCTTCCAGCTTCATTGGTGGACGGAAGTCCTCACTGTCCCCGGGCTTAAAGCTACACGGCTCCAGGGGCATAGCCATCCCTCCCTCTGACTTCACGTGGTCTTCCCTGTGTGCGTGTCTATGTCCAGATTTCCCTTCTTTATAAGGACTCCAGTCGCATTGATTGGGACCCACCCTAATGACGTCATCGCAACTTGACAACCTCTGCAAAGACCCTATTTCCAAATAAGGTCACATTGTGAAGTTCTGAGGATTGGGACTTCAATATGTCTTTTTGGGAGGACACGACCCAGCCTAAAACAGCCCAAAAGGAATTCACCTCTCATTACATGCAGCCCAGATTACACTCACATGGATTGGGTTGAATGAGGGGATCTCGACCTCAGCACAAGTAACACTGTGTTGGGATAATTCTTTCTTGTGGCTAGCTGTCCAGCTAGAGGTACAGGGACACACCTCCTGCCCCTTGTGACAACCAAAAATGTCTCCTGACAGAGATGCCTGGGTGGCTCAGTCGGTTAAGTGTCCGACTCTTGATCTCAGCCCAGGTCTTGATCTCAGGGTCGTGAGTTCAAGCCCCATGTTGGGCTCTGTGCTAAGTGTGGAGCCTACTTAAAAAAAAAAAAAAAAAATTAAAATTAAATAATAAAATAAATAAAATAAAAATGTCTCCTGACAAATGTCCCCTGAGGGGGCACCATCACCCTGAGAACCGCAGACTTTGATAAAAAGTAAACCGAGCTTATGAAGGTGCTTCAGGTCGACTGAACACTGAAGAAATTAGGGCGGTCACATCAGTCAAAGAAGAATCCCTGGAAGAGACAGGTCCTGAGCAATTCTCTCACCGGATTCCTTCACTAATTTAACAAATATGGATTGAGTCCTAGCTATATGCTGGGTGCTGATCTGGGCCTGGGGTGGGGGGGAAGCAGAGAACAAAAGAGATTTTAAAACCCCTGCCTTAAACATCATACATTTTAGTGGGGAGGCTGAAAAGAAACAGGATGAATAAAACATATACTATGTTAGCTATTGATGAATGTGAATGAGAAAAAGACGAAACCAAGCAAGGATAGGAAGTGGGGGGGGGGGG
>JAPYYM010001170.1:0-13778 GCA_028534135.1 Potos flavus | reverse complement strand
ATCAGGGACCAGCCCGTAGGAAGGATATACTGGTGGAGGGCGGGACAGAGGACATACTCAGGGCCCGAGACAACCTAGGAAAAGGCAGTTATGCTGATGGCATTGGTCAAGTGACGCCCTTTTATGGGGGCAGGGTATGAGCCTGTGTGAAATAAAAGAGCTAATTTTATCCTTAGATAAACTGTCACAGGTTATCTTTAGAGTTTGGTTTGTAAACATCTTCAGGAAAAGAAAAGATGCCATATTAAGGGTTTAGCATTGACTTGCTGTGGTATTTGAGTAAGGTGGTCTTAGCTCTGAAGGCCAATGCTAGTAATTCTTTTTTTTTTTTTTTTAAGATTTTGTTTGTTTATTTGAGGGAGAGAGCATAAGCACAGTGGTGGGGGGGATGGTGTTGAGAGCCAGAGGGGAGAGGGAGAAACAGACCCCCAGCCGAGCAGGGAACCTGATGCAGGGCTCAATCACTGGACTCTGGGACCATGATCTGAGCCGAAGGCAAACACTTAACCGAATGAGCCACCCAGGCGCCCCAGTGCTAGTAATTCTTAAAATCTGTTTTTAAAACCCTTTTTTTTTTAAGAGAGAAAAATATTTCGAAAGTTGGAAGTGATTAATGAGGCCTACCCCAAAGCACTGCATTTTAAAATGATAAATAGTAGGGGGTGCCTGGCTGGCTCAGTCAGTAGAGCATGTGACTGTTGATCTCGGGACTGTGAGTTCAATCCCCACGTTGGGTGTGGAGCCTACCTAATAAAATAAGATATAAAATCTTTAAAAAGTAAACAAATAAAAGCAAGTAAGTAAAATGATAAAGAGTAGTTAAAATACAGCTTGGGTCCTGAAATTCTACCGAATGAGAATACTGACTGTATTAGTTTTCTGTGGCTACTGTAACAAATTATCACAAATTTAGTGGCTTCAAATAACAGATTTCTTAGCTTACAGTTCCATCCATTTATATGTTAGAAGTCCAACATGGTTCTCAGTGGGCTAATATCAAGGTTCAGCAGGCTGTGTTCCTTTCTGGAGCTCTAGGGAAGACTCTTTCCTTTTCCAGCTCCTAGAGGCCACCCACATTCCGTGGCTCGTGGCGCCTTCCTCCATCTTCAAAGCTGGCCACATGACATCTCTGAAACCCTCCCTCCATAGTCGCAGCCCCGTCTCTGACCACAGCCTTCTCTACTGTTGAGGACCAGTGTGATGACATTGGGCCCACCCAGACAATCCATAGCCTCTCCATCCAAGATCCTTAACCCAACCACATCTGCAGAGCTCCTTTTGCCAGATAAGGTGACATATTTGCAGGTTCTGGGGATTGGGATGTGGACATCTATAGGTAGGATCACTATTCTGCCCACCACACTGAATCTGTAATTGATGTATAGTTTATACCTAAAGAGACTCCTGGATTTTCTTTGTCAAAGAGGGAATTTAATCCTGCAACTTCAACTCACAGGATTTCTGGATTTTCCCACAGTTGTCCATAGATACCATTTGTGTTAAGTATGCCAAAAAGAAAGGGAGAAAGAAAAGATACTGCTGTGCCTCTGGGAAAGGTATAGGATCAAAATGAGCTGTCTTGTCATGTCCTGACTCGGTTTCCTTGGAATACGCTGGATGATTAGAAAGATTGTTGGGTCCCGACGTAGATATAATGATCAAGTACTGGTATTTCTTAGTTATCCACCTGCATGTGCTCCTTTTGGTGGTTCTGCTAAAACAGGATAAGTGGCTTCATTTAAAAGATAATATTCAAATGGAGAACTCCGGAAGTGTTATTCTGAGTTATAATCTGCTGACACGAGACAAACAAATGCACAGATTTGGTTTGACCTAGATTGGGAGTCCGCTTTGTGTTGTGAGTGAAAGAAAAATTATCAGCTCGATCAGCACAGCAAAATGTGTGGAATTTTGAGCAATGTGGGATTGAGAGTAGCTTATTCATTTTTGTTTTCGTGTGAAGTGAGGAAAAGATTGAAAACATACCTGCTGGTGCCCTTTATAAATCTAACAATTTTGTTTAGAAACATAATGTGTTAGGAATAGAATATCACTTAATTTACTTAAAAACTTGCGAAAGAATAGCTAACATTTTGGGACCCTTGTCATCTGCCAAATACTGTACTATGTTTAGCTCCATTATCTCATTTAACCCTAACAGTAACTGATACGAGGCAAATATTATTATTACTTGCATTTTCTAGAAAAGGAAACTGAGCCTGACAAGCAGTTAAGTAACTTGCCCAAAGTCACATAGATTGTCTGATTCTCAAGCTCACAACACATTATTACCACTCTTTTCTGCCTCTGGTCAGTCTATTCAGCATTAAAGTAAAATTTATTCCATATGAAACAAGAAATTTATAGATATGGGAATTTATCTTGAAATACATTTCATGTTGTTTCAAATCAAGCTGTGTACTAGTAAAATTTAGGGGATTTTTTGTATTTTTTTTTTTTTAAGGTTTTGTTTATTTATTTGACAGAGATCACAAGTAGGCAGAGAGGCAGGCATAGAGAGAGGAGGAAGCAGGCTCCCTGCTGAGCAGAGAGCGCGATGCGGGGCTCGATCCCTGGACCCTGAGATCGTGACCTGAGCCGAAGGCAGAGGCTTTAACCCACTGAGCCACCCAGGCGCCCTGTATGTTTGATTTTATTAGTTTAAACTAAAGCACAACGTTCATATCTTCCAGATTTTCTTTTATAGTATCAACAACACATAAAACACGTAAGCTGAGGGGAAAAAAATTCTCGTTGTTGAATGAAATTTTTGCTTCAAAAATAAATTTATCTAATCAGTTCCATTTTCTAAGCTGTCTCTTGTCACCTGTAATTTTTCCATTTGTTTTCTCAGACACAAATTTTTATCATATATCGCTCTGGCCCGTATATATCAAAAGGAAAATGTAAGTGGACGAAATGGGAAAATCACTTTTTAGTCCATGTTTTTCTACACAGTTTTGTCCCTGATGCTTTCTTTTTAATAAATGATCGTGGCTCTGAGAAGATGAAAAACGACTGATATGTTCGTTCCCGTGAAACCTATGCCACCATGGTGACTTGCTTTCCCAAACTGCTGAGGTTGGGAGGATGTGAGGCAGGGCTGCTGTGCGGGGAACCCACGCAGCGACAGACCAAGCCCTTGTCTGCTTGCGTGCCGTGCCCTGCAGCTTCTGTGAAGTTCCAGCCACGAGCTCTAACTAAGCTCATGGCCTGTTTTATCATCTGTTTTTATACATATGTAGTGCTTTATCCAGTTTCTACCTTTGACTCTTCCGCCCAAGAGCTCGAGTGCTGGGCCTACAGAATCATCTCATCCTCAAGGCTTTCCTCTGGCTTTCTGACAATGAAAATTTCACAAACTTTCACCAGCAGTCGGTTCTTTTATTTGGACCATCTGGTAGGGAATGTCCACTTTAGTTGCTGCGATTGCCTGAGAAACTGACTTTTGAATCTGCAGGGGATTCTGCAGAGAAAGCAAGGGATAGTCTTCTCCTGGAAGTTCTCCCCAAGACTTCCAGATGATTGCAGCAAAGAAATAGTCAACAGCCCCATATCCGGAGATAGCCCACTTCCCTCCAATTCTAAAACCATTATTTAGACTCTTGTCCCCTTTCTCTTCTCAACTTGTTGAACAAGAATGGCAATCAGCTTCTCATTTCTAATGTCTGCTGGGAGAAGAAATGGACGGAATCGCCATTATATAGTTCCAAGTTCTCTGAGCTCCAGTCAGGATCCTGTCCGTCAGCCAGCAGCTCCACAGTGAACAAAGCCCAGCCTGCCCCGTGGAAGGCACGACTTCCTGCTCCACAGTAAAGAGCGGTAGCCCCTGGAGACAGAACTCCGTCTTGTTCTTGCTGACGAGCCTTTACTCCTTGTCCTCAGCATGCAGAAACTGTAACGGTCTGATAATGTAAATAGGGCTACATAAAGATCATCCTCTTAGACGGGTTTTAGAAATATTTGGGCTGTTGGGAGCGCAGTATGTTAACACCCTCTGCTCACTGTTTATTTTCTTCATCTAAACCATTGTGAAAAATTTCCCCTTCCTTAGGCTTTGCACATTCTCACTTCCCCATCTTACTCGTTAGCTCCTTGGACACGTGCCCTGTGAGCCTAGAAGCTCAGGGGGTTTGGGGCTAGAGAATGTTTGTGTAGGGTTCGGTGTGGGGAAGAAGCCTCCTCACAGGTTCCTTCCTTTCCGTGACTGCCACACCGTAAGCCATACGTTGATTAAGATGAGATAACAGCAGAGACTCAACACAGATAACAGCAGATGAGATAACAGCAGAGACTCAACACAGGCTTTCAGAGTAGTGGTGTCTTAGACGTGACCTCGAGAGTGAGAGAAGCAGAACAGCTTTTACTCGGTCTACATTTGATTTGAGAGAGCAGCATTTGGAGAAATCCTTTAGGCAGGTTACTGTGAGTCTCCCAGTAGACACCATCATCTATTGGCAGGTGCTAGAGAAGGGCATCCCTGGCTCCCTCCAGTGTGTCCCAGTAGTGTTGTTTCGTCTCTGTAGTGGAATGCACGGTTGCATCCAAATGAAAGCTCACTTGCTCTGTTTCAATCTTGTAGTCACTTATTTGGGCTTTGTGGTGTTGTAACATCAATATCAAAATCAAGCTCTACCATGTGGATATCGAAACCAGAGGAAATAATAGAGAAAGGTAGTTAATAGAGGAAAAGTTGAGTAACAGATCAGAAAAGAAAAAGGTGGGGACTGTAGCTACCTGAGATAGAGATATTTAAAAACGGGGAGTCTGGGAGGTCGAATTTGAACCCAAGGCCAAGGTGCTTGAAGTCAGGCAAGTACAAGACCCGGTAAAATGGTAAGTCACAGGTGAATGTATCATCAGTTTGAACAGTAACCTGAACTTGGTTTGGGGACAAAGATGACTTTAGCAGGATAGTTAATGTGTGGAAAGTTACAACTGATAAGTGGCAAAGCAGGAATTCTAACTCAAGTCTAGAGTCCTGAGGTCTGCACCATGCTGCCTGGAAGGCAAGAAAGGAACAGGTTGGCTAGGCCAGAGTCAAAGTCATTTATAGGCAAAAAAAGAATAAAAAATTAGACACATCAGAGAGTGATTTTAAAAGGTTTTGCATAGTACAGAATTTCAGGTTGTAAATGATAAGGAGCCATTATAGGTGTCCTAGGATATTAGGAGGTCGTAGACCCATAGGATGAGTTTAGTGGCAACATGTAGATGAGGCAAAAGCAAGACCATTGATTTAAAAGATGATGATATAGTCCAGTGTAGAATTGACTGCTTTAATTGTACCTTCTTTTGTTCTTCCCTCACACAGGAGCACTGCTGTCTTCTGTAATGCTCTGTGTGCCATACTCTCCACTTTAATGATCAGCTCCTTCACAGAGGCACTGATATGCATCTTTGTATCCATTATGTGTGACCTGGTGCTTTGCATATGCAGTGAGTGAGTGGTTAATATATTATGGATTTATAAGTAACTGAGATTGGCTTCTCTGATTCAGTGATGCTCGAGCTAAGATCAGAACTATGTGTGCTGGTTAAAAGGGGATCGTGTGGCAAGAGGGCTCTAAGCAGACGGAGCAAGGTGTGCAAAGACTCTATGGGAGGGAGCAAGGCAAAACAGGACCAGAAAGGCAGGCCCAAATGTGCGGAGCGCAGGAGTGAGGGAACGCACGGATCAAAGCGCCCATGCCCAGGGGACCTGTTGCTCATGTTTGTCTTCATCCCTCATCAGACTTTTGTGAGGTCACCAAAGACTCTGAAGCAGGGGGGTGTAGGATAAGGTTTGTGTTTCAGAAAGCTCATTTTACTGACCTGCATGGAAGGGGAACCAGGTGGGGGTGGCTAGGCCGGTTAGGAAACTATGGCAGTTGTCTACACGACAGATGATGGTAGCTTGGAATACGGGGATGTCGTGAAGGTAGAGAGAAATGGACCAGGGAGAAGTAATTTTGTAGATAAAATTGCAAGATTTGGAGCTGGATTGGCTGGAGGGGATGGGCAGGGGGAAAGAGTGACTCCTAGGTTTCTGGTGTGTGAGCTGGAATGGACGGCAGATGCTGTTCTCTGGGCCAGGGGATGCTGGGAAAGAACCAAGCTGGTTTTGGACCATGAGTTGCGAAGGGACCTGGGAATCTGAAAATACCTTGAGGTAGCCAAAAAAATGTCAGATAGGCAGATGGATGAATGGCATGGAGGTCAGAGGACAGGCGTGGCCTGACGAAGGGTAAATCCGTGTGTTGCTTTCATCAAAGTGGGCTTTCAGACCCAGTGGTTCTCGAACGTGGCTCATGGATGCCCATCTTCATTGGGCGATTTTGAAATGCAGCCAGGATTGAGATTCCCTGCTCTACCCACTTCGTTCTCAGCATGCCACTCTCTTTCCGCTCATGCAGCTTCTGGATATTACCTGTGTATTTCCTAGAGATACCACTTCCTCCGACAAGCTTCACCTGACCTCTCCCTCCAGAGGTCTGCCAGAGGGTTGTCTCTAACCAGGACTGTTCTCCTTCCCTCTCATTCTCAGTTTTCCGTTTCTACAGTGCGTATTCTCCACTTGGATGTCTCGCCATCCCTTCACATGCAACATGCGTGCTCCACACCGAGCACACCTTCTTCGCAATATTTGCCCATTTCTCTCAACTGTAGCATTATTTTCTTCAAATCACCCAAGCTGGAAACCTTGATGTCATCATTGATTCCTCTCAGATTTATCCCTTCTTACCAGGACAGCTATTAACAGTCTGGATTTGTGCCCTCAGCGGGGACATCACAGCAGACTGGACAGAGCACATGACGGCAGGAGTGTGAGCTCAGGAGTCGGATGCGGGTTCAGAGGCTCGCTTCTCCACTAGCTAGCTCGGAGACCGTGTACGACTTCCTTAAGATTCCTGGCTCTGCCTCCTGTGTCCTTGCCTTATAAGATGGATGGGGCATTGACAGTAATTGATGAAGCATAGAACGCACGTCCTAGCAAATAAAGGATACTTGGTAAATGGTAAATACTGTTATTATTAACTCATCTCCTTGCCTTAATTTCCCTCCTCCCTCTCTTCTGTCTGCTACAGATTATTCTTTTTAAAACACTGGTGTCATATGGTCTCACTTTCCTTTGTCTCTTTGTGTATTTTTAACTGAACTTTTTGCACAGTTATGGCCGAATAGGTCTTATCTCCTCTCCTGGTAAGCTCTTTGGGGCTAGGCTTTGTCTTATTCATCAGGTTCTGTTTTCTTCCCATCCCATCCTCCACCAGGCTTAGCACAGGGCTTTACACATCGCAGATATTTAATAAATACTTGTGGACTCTCATATATCTCTCCTCTGCTCCCATCTCATGTTGTGGCTTCTTGCTGATCATGTTGTGTTAGTTCATGCAATTAGGACGACATAATTGGGTCCCACACATCCAGCCTACTTTCCCACTACTTTGTCTTCAGACTCCACTTGGATTGGCGTGAAGTGTCATTATAAATAGCACCTCTTTGCCTTTGCTTCTGCCATCTCTGGATCTGCCTCCACCGCTCACCCATACTGCTTGGACTCGTGCTGATGCGTCACCTCCCGAGTTCCTGTAGCCTCCGCAGTCCATGCAGTCTGTCCCAGCGAGGAGTCCGGGCTGCTCTTGGCCATAGACGGGTTTCCTCATCAGACTGACACCACCAACTCACAGTTAGTGTGGAATTGACATGAAATGAGTATGAGCAAGCGCTTTGTAAACTATAAAGCCCTGTGCACATCTTATTTACTATTCAAAGATATCTACTCTTTTTTTGTTGCAATCTCCTTGGGGGCAGGGATCGTATTTTCCTCTGAAAGACCCTCAGCAGTGCTGGATACATGGTAAATGTTCATGAAATACTTGCTGGCTGGATAGCCTTATTTTATTTTATTTTATTTTATTTTATCTTATTTTATTTTATTTTATTTTTAGAGAAGGGGGAGGGGTGGAGGGAGAGGGGGAGAGAGAATCTTAAGCAGGCTCCACACCCAGCTGACTTGGGGTCGATCTCAGCACCATGAGATCATGACCTGAACCGAAATCAAGAGTCGGACGCTTAACTGACTGAGCCACCCAGGTGCCCCTAGACAACCTTATTTTAAATGTGTTGGGTTTTTTTTTCCAGGAGCTATTCATCACTGATGAAAGTTGAGAATATGTCTTCAAATCAGGTATGTTCAAGTTATTCGTTGTAATGTTGTGCCTTAAAATAATTAAAAGTTTTTAATAATGGAGTGACTAGCCAATACTGATTCACATGTTGCTGATGGCTTGACATGATTTGGCAACCATTGCACACTCAGGGGCATTCTATTGGGCATTGCCCCTCTTTTGCTGGAGCAAGAGGGTAAGAGGGGCAATGTGTTTTTAAGTAGGTCACCTCACGGAAAGAGATCGATGGACTCTGTTACAACATGTAGGTCTGTTTTGGAACTTTCCTGTTCCTTATTTCCCTCTTTCGTAGTGCGGCATGCAGAAGGGCCCTTATTAATATTCTACATTAATGTGACTGTAGATTCTATATTACAACTGAAAATTAAATTCTCACCTTTAATTAAAAAACAAAATGAAAGTATTAACCCCAAGATCTTACCTGCAGTCTAAGTGACAACATTGCTTGATTTCATGTTCCTCAGGACCTCGGATAAAGAGAAATGGAGATCCAGATTATAGTACTGAAAGAATTTTCTTAGAATCAACATCTAATGATTTTATTGGAATATGTCAGGGACTTAGTGTCCATGAGTACTGTCTTCCCAAAATTTATTTTGAAGTGGCTGGAGATAGCTCAATATAGCTATTACTTATCAGGCTGCAGAAAATCGAAACTGGGTGGATATATTGCTATGTTGCATGTCTTATAGTATAGTTTACAAATACAGTTGACTCTTGAGCAGTAAGGGGGTTAGGGACACCAATCCCCCTACATAGTTGGAAATCTGCATATAACTTCTGACTCCCCCTGAACGTAACTGCTGGTATCCTACTGTTGACCAGAAGCCTTACCCATAACGTAAACAGTCGATTGACACATATTTTGCATGTCGTATGTATCATGTACCATATGCACACAATAAAGGAAGTTAGAGAAAAGACCATAAAGTCATAGGGAGAGGAAAATACCTTTACAGTCCCGAACTGTATTTATTGAAAAAGGTCTGTGTAGAAGTAGACCCGGGTGGTTCAAACCCAAGTTGTTAGGGGTCAACTATGTATGCTTGAGATCATCTAAGGCATTTTTTTGCCATGGCTTCAGTTCATTGTGCTCACTGATGAGAAACACAGAGAGAACTACTGAATGAAACTGAAGATCAAAGCAGACCTCAGAAACCAGTGTTTCCTGCCTGTATCTCCTGTTTCCTTCCTCCATCTTTAATAAGAGCTAATAAGGGGGAGCAGAGCATATACGCCTGGAAGCCTGAGCCCCTCCCTTCTCTCACAGCTCAGGTATCAGGCCATGGGAAAGAGAAGCTGCAGCAAGTGAATGTTGAGGTTATGACATTTTCAAGCAAATGTCCCAAACTTAGACACTTAGTGAATGGTGGCATCCAGGGCAGTTTTCTCAGGGTACGCAATAGATCAGAAGGGAGTCAGGCTCTACTTTTGTCCTTGGTCTTTAGGACGTGTCTGTAAGCCACACAATAAAACCAAGGCCTTTCAACTGTATACCATCATATAAGGTTTTTTAATCAAAAACTTGGCAGGCCACCTAACTTGGCACTTAGCCTATGATTTCCTAATTGCTTTTCCTATTTAAAAAAAAAAAAATCCATCTTGTGACAACCTTGAAGCTCAAAATAATGGAGTCTAGGCCAAGCATCGTTGGTCTAAGGATATGAGGCAGGATCTGTTTGGATTCATATTTTGCTGTATTTGTTGGAGCAATCACATTTTGTTTGCATCACACCTATTACGTCCTATCCTCGGTCAGGTGGGCCTTTACTTCATAAATTGGAAACCGCTGGTCACTTGTTGCTATGTAATTCAGACCGTATAACAACACCATAGAAATCCAGCTAGTCTAAACAACTCCTACTTTAAGATAGAGAAGTGGTGAGTGAATTAATGATGTTACTTTTTACTTTTACTTTCTGAACTTTGCAATTACGCATCAGGAAGCTTGTTACATAAGACTAATTGTGTACATTTTTAAAATTTAGGTAATTTATGTTGAAGGCTTTTACAGTTGCACTTTTTTGTTTCCTATAGGACGGCAATGATTCAGATGAATTCATGTGAATGGAGGAAAGGACCTTTGAAAGATGTGAATTTCGGGACAGTTGCAGACGGTTTGATTTCATCTGTGTTCGGAGTTATAAAAAAAAACAACTAAAATTCTACCTTCATTCTACACAAATATTACCAACGTTGGCATCTAAAAAAAAAAAAGTGTTTCCTTTTTTGCCGACGGAAAAGGATCAGATATTTATAATATATTTGGACTTGAAAAACGGCATATAACTTTAGGAAAGTGAAAATATTTTTGCTGAAACCTGTCTTGGTACCTCATGAAAGTTGGCTGCCCTCGTTCTCGGGATAGACTTTAGAACAAACCAGCCCTGAGAAGTATTTGTGACTGTGGTCTGTCCCTGAAAACAGATGTCTTGCAAAGCTTTTTCATATTCTTAAAATAGCTTCACTTCTGTTAAGAAGAATGTATCGGTGAGCAGTATATTCGACTATTGTCCTTGGCCCCAGTGTCCTGACCAGAGCAAAAAAGCTTATGGGTTTTGATGGTGATAGTGACATTTTCAGATGACTGCCGGCTCCCGTATTCCCATCCCACTGTGTCATGTGAGTCTGTTAGCAGCGTTGTCCTCAGCTTCTCCCCTCGTCCCGGCTTCTGCCTTCCACATCCTTTCTCTGAGCGAGGGCCTCCCCCCCGCCCCCCGGTACCATCATGCTTAGAGAAGCAGCCCGTGTCAGTCAAGGTCGGGCACGTGGCAGCATTCACCTGAGCACCCAGTAACCCAAGCCACATACGTGACAACTTCCAGGCTCTGGAGCCATTTCTCAGCACTGAGGAGAGGAATAGGAAGGCATGAGCTGAATCATTCTGAGGATGTCAGGTTACCTGGTTTTGTCTCGGGATACAGCAGAAGGCAAAAGTCTCGTGTTGGGGTTATGATTTTAGAGAGAATGAAGCATTTCAGGAGCCAGCCAAGTAATTTGTTTATTTACCTTGAGATAATATTTGCTTTGAGTTGTATCCCCAGAGTTTGGATTTCTCAATTGTGGGCCCAGTAACTTAATATGTAACAGGGCTGCTCATCTGCACCACCTGCTCTCCAGTGGAATTCTGAATAGAAGGTGTATTTTTGTTGCGGTCCTGGTAGGAAGAGACAAAACAAAACCGTGAAAGGGGAGAACAAAGCCTGCAGGTCAGGAGGCATACAAATTCACATTTTAACCACACCCAGAACTCCACGCGCAGCTTTTTTCTTCTTAACTATATTCCAGCCCAGCGAAAGTTATCCCGTCAGAGCACTTTGGAACTGTGGGTAAAACTAAATGACTTCAGTGTTTCTATTTATCCCAAGTCGGTGTGTGGGGTTGAACTGGAAAATTTCCCTGAGGCATAACTCGGCCAGATTTTGAAAGGGGGTATGGGAGATGACTCCAGAAATCAGTGAGTGTGTGTGTGTGTGTCTGTGTGTGTGTGTGTGTGTGTGTCTGTGTGTCTGATAACATTCAGCCTGGAGTTCTGTGATTTTAGAAATGTAAAAATAAAGAATCATTTTTTTTTTTATTTGGAAGGACATTAATATATGAACTATTAGAATTTGCTCGTTCTCCCCATCCCCATGCTGGTTTTGGGTTGATCTGGCTGTAAGAAAACCTCGTCCATCCGAGGCTCAACATGGCAGCTTCTAGAAGGGTACCCTCCTCCTCCCTCGCTGCCCTGTGCGTTTCTCCCCCAGATGCCCACAGGGCCGAGTTGGGTACCCTTTCCCACCCTCTGTGGATTGAGTGGAAGCTAGTAGGGCTCCAGCCCGGCACCCCAGGCACTCGTGGCACACTGGGGCCAACATCTAGAATGGGGAGAACTTGCCTCTGGCCTCACCCGTGTCCCCTCAGCCTGCCACTGCTTCTGAAGGACTCCTCCGTACCCCCCGTTACGGCAGGAAGAATTAAGAGCTTCTGAAGCAGACCTCTATGTTTAGCGTAGTGTGCGAGATCCTGGGGTCCTCATTCTCACCTCACACTGGTTTAAAGTGTCAAAGCCTCTCCTCCGCATTGTCCCGAGTTGAATTCCTAGCTCCCGAACTTCCTGGGCTGCTCTGTGCCGATTTCCCCTGCCTCTGTGTGGGGGCAGTCTTTTCTCTAGCACCTATGGTCCCAGAAAGAACAAGGACCTTTTCTCTCGACGTTGGCTCCGTGCCGACAGGTCACGCAGCTGGCACTGAAGCCCTCTCATTTCTTGCTAGTGGCGTGTTCACTAAACTTCCTATAGGAAAGTTCCAAGTCGTTATTTTTGTGAGCTGTGCCCTTGATCAAATCCGTGCACCCCGAGGGTGTGTCTTTTTAACTGTGTCTCATCGCCCTGCTCCGAGCGGCATGCCGGTGACGGTCACGTTATTTAATTGGCTTCACAAGCTCGCCTCTTTTATTCTTACAGCTTTAGAATTCATTTCTTCCCGGCCTTTGTGGATCTGGGGTCACTATCTTTGGGCGAGGGAGCTCCGTCACAGTGCCGGTGCTGGGACGCATGTTGGGAAGCTTCCCAAAGTCTGGAAGGGGTGGACGTTAACAGAATAGGAACAAGCTTTAGTTGAACTCTGTCAGTAGCTCTTGTTTATTTTGTTTTATTTTTAACTCTTTCTCGAAACACGGCTTTTGGTGAACCTTTTAACTATTCAGTGCCAGTGGTTTCCCCACTCAGGAAGGAAGGTGTCAGGCATACACAGAGCAGGAGAAAGAATTCAGCTACAGCCTCCAGCTGGAGACCAGAGCTCTCCCTGCCGCCTTTGCAGTCTGAGAGTCGAAGCTCTTGTTCTCTGGGCAGGAACAGGTTCTGGGGAAGACCACGCAGGACAGGGAAATAGAACCACCTTTCCAGTTTCTCCTGAGCTGTGATACTGAAGCTTGCTTTGTCTCTGATTGCAAATATAGCATGGTGAATAACAAATCCCATACTCAAAAGGATGGTAAAGTGTGTGGGCAACCGTTTGATTTTAAAGTAGACGATGAAACAGTCTTATGATCAGAAGTATAAAATTAGAAACTGAAATTGCAAGCTCAATGTCAGTCTCAACCCATCTAACTCCATCCAGTAAGTGTGACCGCTCAGAAATGAGGCCGCTGCCAGCGCCCAGGCAGGCCCCCATTCCAGCTTCGCTTAGAGCTCTTGCCGGCCTGGGCCCAGCACGCGGCAGGAGACTTTATGCGCACGATGTCACTTCACAAGCGAGAGGATGCCAACCGCATAGCCATTGCATCCTGGAGGAATGATATGTAAAATACAATAAAAGCTATAGTTTTGAGTAGAATCAAGTGTGTGTGTGGGATTTCACTTTTCACTTTGCTTCCCCAAGCCTCTGTCTCACGGATGGGATGTGCATACTTCTTTTGGCGAGTAGGAAGAAGCAGGTTCTTGGCTGCCTGAAATGATGCCTTCAAACGGTCAGTTTTGCTCTTTAGCAGAAGGAAAAGAGCAAATTAGGGTAAAGGGAAGATCACCCAAAAATTCCAGGAAGAGAAGCAAAAAGCCTGGAGCTCAAGGGCCATGATGTTTAAGCACTAGTATTTGAAGTTTACAACTTGATACCCCACCTTCCA
>JAPYYM010001169.1:0-13779 GCA_028534135.1 Potos flavus | reverse complement strand
CAGATTTAATACAGTCCTAATCAAAATACCAAAAGCATTTTTCATAGAACTGGAACAAATAATCTTAAAATTTAGATGGAAACACAAAAGACCCTGGATAGCCAAAGCAATCTTGAAAAAGAAGAATGAAACTGGAGGTATCAAAATCCCAGGTATCAAACTATACTACAAAGCTGTAGTAATCAAAACACTATGGAACTGGCACAAAAATAGACACATAGACAAATGGAACACAATACAGAGCCCAGAAATAAACCCACAATTATATGATCAATTAATCTTTGACACAGGAAGCAAGAATATGCAATGGAAAAAAGACAGTCTCTTCAACAAATGGTGTTGAGAAAATTGGACAGCTACATTCAGAAAAATGAAAGTGGACCACTCTCTTACACCAGACACAAAAATAAACTCAAAATGGATTAAAGACCTAAATGTAAGATCTAAAACCATAAAAATCCTAGAAGGAGCACAGACAGGGATTTCTCTGACATTGGCCATAACAACATTTTCTAGATATGTCTCCTGAGGCAGGGGGAATGAAAGCAAAAATAAACCATTGGGACTACATCAAAATAAAAAGCTTCTGCACAGCAAAGGAAACAATCAACAAAACTAAATGACAATCTATTGAATGTGAGAAGATATTTGCAAATGACATATCTGATAAAGGGTTAGTATCCAAAGTATATGAAAAACTGAGACAGCTCAACACCAAAAAAACTCCCAAATAATCCAATTAAAAATGGGAAGAAGACATTCAGATAGCCAACCTATACAGCAAAAGATGTTCAGCATTATTAATCATCAGGGAAATGCAAAACAAAACCACAATGGGATATCACTTCACAACTGTCAGAATGGCTAAAATAAAAAATACAAGAAACAACAAGTGTAGGCAAAGATAGGGAGAAAAGGGAACTCTTGTGCATTGTTGGTGGGAAGGTAAAATGGAGGAGCCACTGTAAAAACCGTATGGAGTTTCCTCAAATAATGAAAAATAGAATTATCATATGATCCAGTAATTCCATTACTGGGTATTTACTCAAACAAAAACACTAATTTGAAAGGATTTATGCACCCCTATGTTTATCATATTATTATTTATAATAGCCAAGATATGGAAGCAGCCCAAGTGTCCACTGATAGATGAATGGATGAATAAGATGTGTGATATATAGATAGATAAATAGATAGATAGATAGATAGACAGATAGATAGATAAATGTGATATATATATATATATAATGGAATATTACTCACCCATAAAAAAGAATGAAATCTTTGCCATTTGCAACAACATGGATGGATACAGAAGGTATAATGCTAAGCAAAATAAATCAGTCAAGAAAGATAAATACCATATGATTTCACTCATATGTGGTAAGAAACAAAACAAATGAACAAAGAAAAAAGAGACAAACCAAAACCAAAACCAAAACCAAAACAAAAAACCCAGCCTCTTAACTCTACAGAAAAATTGATGGTTACCAGGGGATGGTGGGTGGGGGGATGGGTGAAATGAATGAAGGGGATTAACAGTACACTTTTCATGATGAGCACTGAGTAATGTATAGAATTGTTGAATTGTTATATTGTACACCTAATATAATATTGTACATTAACGCTACTAGAATTTTTTTTAATTTTAAAAAAACAAAGAAGTGGAGGAGATTAGATCATAGACATGCACACAGGGAAGGTCATGGGAAGACACAAGGAAGTGGTAGCCATCTGCAAGCCAAGACGATAGGCCTCGGAAGAAACCAACTTTGTCAACACCTTGACCTCAGACTTGCAGCCTCCGGAATTGTGAGAAAAATAAATATCTGTTGTTTAAGCTCCCCAGTCTGTGGTACTTTGTTATGGCACCCCTAGCAAACTAATAAGTGTGTGAACTTGAAGCAAGCTTCTGGAAGCTAATCTTTTTTTTTTTCAATTAATTTTATTTTATTTTTTCAGTGTTCCAAGATTCATTGTTCATGCACCACACCCAGTGCTCCATGCACTACATGCCCTCCTCAATACCCACCACCAGGTTCACCCAACCCCTCACCCTTCTCCCCTCCAAAACTCTCAGTTTGTTGCTCAGAGTCCACAATCTCTCATGGTTCATCTCCCCCTCCGATTTCCCCCAATTCACTTTTCCTTTCCTTCTCCCAATGTCCTCCATGTTTTTCCTTATGCTCCACACGTAAGTGAAACCATATGATAACTGATTCTCTCTGCTTGACTTATTTCACTCAGCATAATCTCTTCTAATCCCGTCCATGTTGATACAAAAGTTGGGTACTCATCCTTTCTGATGGAGGCATAATATTCCATCGTATATATGGACCATAATCTTATATATTTATGAGAATGTTAAACCTATTAAACCTATTAAAAATTATGCTGTGTTTCATACACACACACACATTTTTGTCATGCCTTAAAAATATTCACAACTTACAAAGTCATCTGAATAATTTTGAAACCCTTAAAATATAACATTTACACCAAAAATCACCAGAACTTTTTTTAAATAGTCACTATCATTTATATGAGTAAACAAATTCAATATTTTATATCATTGGATAGAGTAGCTAATAGGAGTGCTTTTCCCAAATTTAACTCTTTAATATCTGTGTAACCACAGGCAAATCACATACAGTTAAGGGAGAAAGTGAGGAACATAGGAAATTTTATTTTTATTTTTTGTATCTGTGCCTGGTTGTAAGTAGCCCACTGATCAGCTAGCACTTATGGATATTTTGAGGTGGGTCACCTAATGGGTCTGTTTGCATTCAGCCCAGTGGTCACTGTGGGTCCTTTTACCTTACTAAGATTTCCATTGCTCAAGCCTGCTGCCTAAAAGCCTCTACAGTACCCACACAGTAAAACTCCATTACGGTGAATTTCATAGAAGCTTTACAATTTTTAGTCAAAATAAAATGCTAGAAAGGAATTCATTAGCGCTCATATATTGCTCCCATAGAACCTAGAGATGAAGCATCCAAAAGAGGTATGTTAAGAGATAAGAAAATGGAAATTAAATAAAAAAGGAAAGCATTTCCCTTCCATCCCAGCCCAATTTACTACAAATTATGTGTAGGTGCTCTGTGAATTCATGTGTCTTTTCCTACTACGAGCCGTTAAAATGTAACTGAGGCAAGAAAGCAAAAATGGAGGAATGTTGTTAGTTTATTTGTTAGTTGACAAAAGTATTCAAGAACTACGTAGGGTGTGATCTTATTTCAATGGTGCAAATAGTATACAACAAGCTACTCTGACAATGTGTAACAAAGACTGAGAAAAAGCATTTATAAAGGAGCAGAGTACAGAGCCCACAGAAGACTGTGGCCCATTAGCAAGGGCAGATAAATAACTTTGTTATGACAAACAAACATTGCAAAACATTTTTTGTAATGGTTTCCTTATAATTATACATTTAATAATAAATACTTCCTTATCTGACTAGGGCCTGCCCGGCCTGTCTGCTAGCACCCACTGGTTGTGTGTGGAAAAGACCAAGCACGTCTGTAGAGAACAGATGAGTGCATATGGCTGTAGGCAGTTCTTTATTCCCAGAAGAACCAGCTTATTCTCACAGAAGGGTTTAGAAAATGAGCTGAAGGAACCACTCTGTTCAGACAAAGCAAAAACATAACCATTTCCCTTTCGCAGGCATAACTGGAAACAACATGCTTTAGTTCTCTCGATTATAAAAAGCCAGTAAATGAGTAGAATATCTATAGTTTTCTGCTATCAACTGTGAATGACTTTCATTAGATTTCATAGTTAATTAACCAAGTTACTGGGGATTAGGGATGGGGAAAACATCTTTGTTTCACTAAAAAAAAAAAATGTCTAAAATAAAACTAATTTGGTCATGGATGCTACTAAAAAGCTTTCAAAAACAAAGAGGCCCCTGACCGCAGAACAGAGTTTGACCTATAAAGACAATAACTTAATAGATAAAACAGAAGCAAAATTTAAGTAATTACCAGATTATTTTTATCAAAGACACAATCCGAGCTGCTTGGACTACCAATATTTGCTTTTTTTTTCCCCCCTCTCCAAATCAGATACTGGGTAATTTCCCTTAAGGCATATTAGGAAGTATGCAGTTTTTCAGGAAAAACCACATTCTCTACTAAGCGCAAAATGTCTTTCCTGCTTCCTGTATTTATTTTTTTTCTGACTTGTTACACATCATCTCGTCACTGAGCTCAAGGACAAATCTGGCATAGTTACTAATGGGCAGGTGTCCTTCATTAGACCTGGCATGCCAGTTAAAAGGGACACTAGAGAACATAACAGCAAAAGAACACAGGCAATCAGTCCCAAACACAGTTCCTTAGAATCTGCTTCAGACAAGCTACTGGATATGGGCAGAATTCTAAGCTGCCAAAACTCCAAGTTTTTGTAGTATCACAGAACATTAGGTCTCAAAGGGTAGGCTGAAGTAGTCAAAACTACATGGTTTAGCTCTCTAATGGCCTGGCTTGCCCCAATGATGAGGCTTACAGTATCGAAGAAAAGAGATAAATGAATCTCCTATAGGCAATCATATACCTATGAATATTAGATATTCATATATATGGGAATATTATTTCTTTCAACTGGGTTTTAAATATTAGATATTCACATTTATTAATTTTGTTCATCTAAATAAAGTTTTGAAAATGAGTAGCAGAGGGTTCAAGGTTAAAATTTTGATAGGCAACTTGAATATGGCTAGTCTATGTTTCTAACCAAGGGCAGATCAATAGGCTTCTAAATTAACTGAAACTAGTAATTATCCTCTATGAGTGCTGAAGAGCTGACCTAGGACCCATGGTCACCAGACATCTATGTAGAGGAGCAATAAAACATTGTCATTGTGGAGGTTACCCCAAAAGGTAATAGTTGAGCATCACTCTCAACATAGCACATTACTTAAAAAAGAGAAAGTTCCAATAATACTCTATGATTGCTTTTTATCTTTCTCTAAAATGGGTTAAAATGCCTCTATTATATTATTTCAGTGTGTGTGTGTGTGTGTGTGTGTGTGTGTGTGTGTGTGTGTGTGTGTATAGTAACGGGAGAAAATTGAGCCTAGCAAGGTAAGAGAGAGATTTAATTAGAAGTAATTTCTTCATTTCCAAACTACTCTACATGATGTCTAAGCAACTAGACACTGCTGTTAAAACCAGTGATTGAGATCAGGGAGCTCAAACAACGACATGACTGAATTTTCCACTTCCAACCAGTTACATGCTTTTGCTTGAAAAAACTACCAGTAAATCATATCAATTATCTCATATGCAAAATGGTAGAGGTCTCAAGGTGCAATTTCAAAATTCCTTCTAAAGACAAGCCATTGAGTAACAAAATCTACAAATTATCTGCTGCTAAATGACAAGCAAAATTATATTTTCTTCTATGTGACATCAGACAGAAATCACTCAAATTCAAAATAAGACATTAGGTCTGTGAGGTAACTGGATTATCTTAATTATATAAGCCACATGTTCTTCTATTGCAGTACAGAAGGAAAACAGTGGGACTATTCATAGGCCAGTATGTAGCTCCTTAGAGATGCTATGCGAATGTGCGATAATTTTAAAATCAAAAAGTTTACAATCTTTTAGAAGAGAAAGGGACAATGTTTTCCATGTATCTTCTCTACCATACCAGTTCAGCTCTCAGATACATTCTAAATTTTATTCAAAATTGTTTCCCATAAAATTTCTATGTGTAGCAATTCTATATAATCTATCCATAAAATGAAAAAAAGATGCAAGGTAATAATATACTAGCCAGACAAACCTAGAAACAACCAAAGATATTTCCTATTAAACACACTAAAGCCTTTTTGAACATTATACTTGCTCTCATTGAAATGCTATACGAGCTATTCTACCAAATTCCCCTGTTCATTATACAATTCGCCTCTAGTTTGGTAAACGTGATCTTTCCCAGTTATGCTGCAGGAAATAAATGTCCAATCTGTGAAAAGATTTCACAATATTCAAACAGATGTTTAAACATCTGTTTCTGAGTAAACAAGCAAAAAATGAGCAGGACCTTCAGAGAGGTGCCCCATATGAATTTGTTTCCATCATGTGACATTGCTTATTCTGTGTTGAGCACCGCGTTATGCATGTCGGAGGGTGTGCTCTGTAGGTGTGAAGGAGCTCAAAGATGAGATATGTGATGATCACAATGACAGTTTGGGGCACTAACGATGCTGTATTCAGAGCAGACTGCAGGTGTCTCAGGTCTCATGTTTATGAGCATGACTTGGTAAACAGGAAGCAACAGATTTTAGTAGAGGCTAAGCAGACTACATGCAATGGTCTGGATCAAGCACAGTAGAGGAAGGAAATCAATCTTCCGTGGAGACAGCCTGAGAGCTGCTTGCCCGTCCCCGAGGAGGAGGCTGATGTCACGGTGCTATAACCTTTAGGCTACAGAGCTGCAGAGAATAGCCCAAGGGATCATTGGCAAAGATGATGTTGCTTTCATCTGGTCTCATGTGGAAACATGGTAAGTGCAAAATCAAAACTGAAATAGTTGCCTGCTTAGGAACTGGACAACCTCGGTTTTGTTATCTGCTGGGGCCTGTGTGATGCCATCATGGTGCCTTTCGGAAGACTCTGGGAAAGAGCTGTGGACTGGAATTTGGGAATAGAGCCTCATATTAGTTGTCACCTTCCCAGAGGCCCCCTCGGCCTCTCCTCAATCGCTTTTTCCCTGCCCTAGGCCAGGTCCTCACTGTCCTTCCCACGGTCACTTAAAGCCTCCTAAATTAGCTTCCTGCCTCGTCTCTCATCTTTTCAAACTGTCCTTCAGAAATTAGTTTTTCAAGATTACATCTATTATTTTAATACAAAAGCAATACATGTCTATAATAGAAAAGACGTTCAATATAAAAAAGCAAAAAGTCAAAACACTCAAAATTTCATTTTTATTCTTTTAACGGATATGAAATGACAAGTGGAACTCCTCCTTTCCTTCTCTCCTGCCTCTGCAGCCCTGACCTTTGTAGCCACCATCAAGAGATCACTTTATATTCTTCCAGGCTTTATTTTATAATTGTAGGAACATATATTCTTGCTGGGTTTTCTCCCCGATGAAAATAGAATCAGGCTATGAATATGGTTTTTCAATGTGCTTTTTGCTTTACTTGTAATAAACACTTTCCAAAGTCAGTACATGTGAATCTTCTACTCTTTTTAACTGGTATATGAATTTCCTTTAACGAATATTCTATAATTGGTTCAACCATTCCTACTGATTGACAGTTCTCCCCCCAATGTTTGGCTAGTAAAAAACACTGCAGTGAGCATTCTTGGATATGTACTTATATGTATAATTAAGTTAGTGTTTCTGTAGACTAGACCCCTACAAGTGGAATTTCTCATGAAATTGCTAGGTCAAAAGTCATGCGTATTTTTATTTTGATAGATAATTCCAATTTGCCTTACAAAAAGCTATACCCATATTCAGCACCGTCAATACAAGAGTACCTCTTTTTCCTCACCAAGGATGGACATTATGAATCTTTTGAAATGTTGTCCATCAAGTGGGCTAATAACATATTTAGTTATTGTTTAATTTTCATGTTTAATAATTACTGAAATGGATAACGAAAGAGGGACATATATATTCCCTCTTTCATTAATTTCCTGTTTGTATTCTTTATCAATTTTCTATTTGGCTAATTATCTTTTTCTATTTATTAGCATAATATTAGTAAAATATTCTGGATATTAATCTTTTGTCTTTACATATGTTGCATGTATTTTTCTCCCAATCTCTCACTTGTCTTTTAACTTTGTTTTTATCTTTTCAAATAAAAGTTGTTTTACTTTTTTTTAAAGATTTTATTTATTTATTTATTTGAGAGAGAGAGAGAGAGAGTGAGAAAGCACAGGCAGGGGGAGCGGCAGAGGGAGAAGAAGAGGGAGAAGCAGGCTCCCCACTGAGCAGGGAACCCAATGCAGAACTCGATCCCAGGCCCCAGGATCACAACTTGAGCTGAAGACAGACACTTAACCAACTGAGCCACCCAGGCACCCCAAGTTGTTTTACTTTTAATGCATTGATTTTTTTTTCTGTGGTTTCTAGGTTTTATATTATGCTGAGAAAGTTCTTTCTCATGCTACAATTATAAACCTGTTTCAATCCCTTTTCTTCTAGCATTTATCTCGAGTTTCTTTTCCAATGTCTAGATCTTTAATCTATTTGGAATTTACTTGTAAAAGGTGTGGTGTCTCTACAATCTAACAAGATTGCCAAATGTTTTAACATCATTTGAAATAATCCTTTTGCCTATCATTTCTGAAATTTCATAATTATTATACTAAATTCTTGGGTGTGTTCATGGATGTTTTTAATATAGACATAGTGTGTGTGTGTGTGTGTGTGTGTGTGTGTATGTAGCTGTCACTATATCCATATGTCTTAATGCCTGTAGGCAAGTTTCCTGTATTACAGACCTTATCTGAAAGGTAGCAAAATGTCTGTCTGTAGGGCGGGAAATGGTAAATGAAATTATGCTCAAGAAACTCTGAGTTACTTATAAAAAATGGGATACTATTCATAAGCACACATATACGTAATGCTTTTTAATTAGTTCTTTCAGAATATTGCAAACTATGTAGTTTAAATTAATGTGTAAAATAATATTACAGAAAGTATTCCTTTTTTTCATTATCTCACGGTCTAGTCTTTAAAAAATGCTTCTTTAAAGAGCAGACAATTTTCTGTCACTTCTTTAAGCTGAGAGTAAATTATTGCAACCACATTTTACAGTTCATGTCATGACATAGCTTCAATTAGGAAACAATTTATTCTGTCTCACTGGACAGAATAAATGGCTCACAGTGGCAGTCCATTTTGCCATTGCCAGGTCTCCAGTCCAACAGAAATAGAATTTTTTCACAGATGGGTAGTTCTCAAGAGACCAAATCTCTGGAATCTTCCTTCAGAGTCTGCATTTTTAAAAATCTTTGTTTCAACACAGAAGAAAGGATTTTTATGCTAAGCCTTATTCTTACTAGTATCAAATTAGAGAAAAGAAATTTTTAAAAATTATAGTATTTAATAACCTAGACAAGTTAGCATGAAGGATATCACCAATGAGGAGCGGCAGAAGGCATAAAGTACTAACAAACACTAGCACTTCTTCAGCTCTACCGAATGTTTGTTCCACTGTTGCTGAAACCAGATATTCTAGAAGGAAAGGAAGCATGGGAACAGAGTGGCAAAAAGGTTTGCCCAACTCCTCCATCCCTGTACCATTGTTACACAGCATAAACATCTTCAGGAGAATGAATGGGAATGCATACAAACCACTGAATTATTAATGCTCTTCACACTGTGAGGTTAAGTAATAAAATGTTCCTTAAATTAGCTTGACATGAATATATGGATTTTGTCATCGACTAGGCTGTCTTTTTAGCTCCTGAAGGATGTACAGGCAAAGGTTATCCATAGTAAAATACAGTTTGAGAAAGGTCTGCCATATTGTTCTTAAAGAATGTAACATCAGGGGCGCCTGGGTGGCTCAGTCGGTTAAGCAGGTGCCTGCAGCTCAGGTCATGATCTCAGGGTCCTGAGATCAAGCCCCATATTGGGCTCCCTGCTCAGTGAGCAGTTTGCTTCTCCCTCTCCCTCTGCTTCTCCCCCTGTTTGTGCTCTCTTGCTCATGCTCTCTCTCAAATAAAGAAATAAAATCTTAAAAAAAAACACAAAATCAGTTGAAATCAGTGAATAGCTCTCCCACACCCAAAAAAAGATACAGATTAAGTGCTCCCAAGTGAGTTATTAGTATCTGTCTGCACATCTGAGCATCTGCTTCTTCAAATTGATAGAGATAATTAAGCCAGGCATAATTTGCATCTTGAGTATATAATTATTCTTTATCTTAGCCAAGGACTAAGATCATGCCATTATTATTAAAATTGTCTTCTTGTCCTTTATGGACTGTATTGACTATTCTGCTCTGTGCCCATGTCTACATATAATTGTCTTAATCCCTCCACGCAAAGGCCAGGACCATGTTTTACTCATTTTTATATCCCTTACATATCCCATACTCCTTTTGATATACCTTATAGTGTGTTGCCTTGTAAATAGTAGACATTCAGTAAACATAGTAGGTGAATTATATGAAGCATCAAATATTTTCTAGAATAGTATGATCTAGGTGTTCACTTTGTCCAATATGATTCATATAAAAAGTTAGTACTCATTTGGAAGTGAATATTCACGGTAAGGTTTAAAGACACAGTCATCAGGGGCATCTGGGTGGCTTAGTCGGTTAAGTGTCTGCCAAGGTTCTAGGATAGAGTTCTACATTGGGCTCCCTGCTTAGCGGGGAGCCTGCTTCTCCCTCTCCCTCTGTCTGCCACTCCCCCTGCTTGTGCTCAAGTGTCCTCTCTCTCTCTCTCTTTTTTATTCATCCCAACTCGAAATGATTTCTCACCCCTCTGAATTCTCACATCAATCATTGGACCCTTCACATAGATTGTCTCGCGATATTAATTTTATTTTCCTATTCCTATAATTAACTGGATTGCTAACTCTTTGAGGAGGCAATGACTACTATATCTTATCACCTCTGGATCCCTACTGTACATTAAAGTACTCAATTAAGTAATAAATTAAAAAATCTTTAAAAAATATACAGTCAGCTGATACTTAAACACCACTGTACAGAAAAACAGAGTTTGTAGATATGCATTGTGAATCTGTTAAGTCTCAGTTTCTTTTGGATTGATAACAACTTCTGCATGACACACCAAAAGAAGGAAATGATTTCTGACTCCTTAAACATTTACCTTACTAATTCTGCTACACCTTAAGGATTTAATGGTTACTATACTCGATGTGTTCTTATGAATATTTCTTTAAATTCCGCTCAGAACAACACGTCAAACACCTCAAAGACAATTGAAAAATTAATCACAGGTCAATTAATCTGATTAATACTGATACTCAGGTGGCCCGTCTTAGAACCAGTTTTGTGATTCCAAGTCATCCTTTTACCTTTAGCAAGGTTCTGGAGAGAATTCCCAGGAAAGGGGTTGACAAGGTTTAAAAAGAATATGGGGTACTAGACAAAAGGGCTGAGTTAGAAACATAACATCCATTCTGTAGGTGAAACTAGAGTACAGAAAAGGAAATCATGGCAAGAATTTGTCATAAGCCATGGGCAAACACAATAAGGGGGCAGGAGGTCAGGATGATGGTTGAGGGGGTGCTTCAGAGGGATGTGCTACTCAATTTAGACTCATTCCAGATCCTACTATCGGCTACAGTTGAGCCCAGTGATATACTGCTGCCTTGGACAGGATGTGTTCAGAGATTGTGAGGGAGAGAAGTCTGCTACAGAAAAGGTCCTCTGTACCTGCAGCTGAATGGGGCTGGGATAGTTGGAAATGGACCAAGACATTAAATTCATTAATGGACTAGTGTTCTCTCCCTACTATCACACTCATACCCACTGACCATCTCAGAATAATTACGTGTTGTGTAAACACAATTCTAATAAGTTGTTTTAAAAATACTTACTTTGAATAATGATAATCATCATTATCATCATCATCTTTTGAAGATGGTAGGAGTTGATGACAATAGTGGAGAATAGGTAGAAGTAGAAAAATGTTTAAAAACGCTTATAAAACTGATTTTTGTTTTTAATGTCTATTACATTTATTAAACAAATATATGGAGTGGATATCAATATAACACTGCCCTTAGGGCCTATGCTATGAAATTACTTTTCTGTGAGCTACTTTATTGGAACACATATATATCACTTTTTACACTTCATTCAAGAAATTATCTGAGATAGGAGAGAGAGGATTCCATTTTACACCAAATTTCCCTCTATCAGGTGTCATAATTGAGTACCACAAACTAGGATTTGGAACAAAGACCTTGGAATTGGGAATCGAAAATTAGTATCATGGTAAAACTTCCTAAGTCAAGGCCAGCAACCTGAATCAGGATATACAGGAGAATGAAGAGTAGAGATAGTGAGGAAAACAGTCAGGAAAAGTAAAGTAGATTCAGAGCCTAAAATGGAGTAGAAGTCCAAGCAAGCATTCATAATCACATGACTTCTAGATCAGTATACCAGAACAACATATAAATGCCAGTGTTTTATTAAGAAGGTCTTTGGACTCTCATTTGTCCAAAGGATTCTGAGACTAAGGTTTCTAGGTGAGAGATGGCTGTGAGGCAGGTGTAGGACAATAGATTACCATCCCATTTTCAGACACAGGCTAGCTAGTCAGCTCTGAAATAGTCTAAATAGTTAATGAAATTGAAACTTAGGAAAAAAAAAAAAAAACCTAACTCTAAAGCATTTTATGAAAGCATACTTAAAAAGCATTTAGTAAAATTTTGTTTCTGCTTAACCCAATCTTATCTGTCACCACTCTGCAACATGCGTCCACTGCACTCACATCGCCCAAACATGCCTTGTACCCCTCCTACCAGTATACTTTTTGCTAGCTCTTCCCACAATCCAATAATCTCTTCTACCACACCCCCATTTACGTAAGCATTCCCCATCTAATAAGACCAACTCAAATACCACATCTCTCATGAGGTCATTTTTATTCATCCCAACTTGAAATGATTTCTCACTCCTCTGAACTCTCACATCAGTCATTGGACCTTTCACATAGATTGTCTGGCAATATTAATTTTATTTTCCTGTTCCTATAGTTAACTGGATTGCTAGGTCTTTGAGGAGGCAGGGACTATATCTTATCACCTCTGGATCCCTATTTTACATTAAAGTACTCAATTAATATTTAAATGGAACTTGAAGTCAGAGGCCTTGTTTTAGAATATGTATCTCTATATTTCTCCAGCCCCAGCACATGCCTTGCTATAAAGTCAAAGAATTCAAAATGGTACTGAGTACTGGGTCTGATTGCTTAAAATACAAAACACATGTTTAATTTTTCTTTGTTTTTTCTTGTTCTTTTTCATTTCTCTTTTTTTCTTCTTTTCTTTTTCTTTCTTTCTTTTTTTTTTTTTTGCCAGTACATTTCATCTTTTCCAAAGCAACATTTTAATTGCTAGAACTTGGAAATTCTCTAACAAATGGAATTAGACCAAAACTACAGTATTACAGAGGAAAAAGTCCAAATCACATCTAGTGATATTATTTATCTTTCAAGTCACACATAATAATTATTTAAAAATCAGAAATTGGAGAGACACAAAGAGAAAAATATCTAAATATATATACACACATATTTCAAATCACTTATAATCCTACTAGCCAGAGATAGCCACTATTAATTTTTTGATGCCTAATCTTTCCTCACTAGAATTACTTTATAGTGCTCACATCCCTAGGTCATTCTAAATAAAATTATCCTACCTACACCCTTCTACCATATGAAACTTACAACCCCAGCCCATCACCCCAGCTGCAGGTAGATATCTCCCTAAAGGAAATAATGAACAGGTTGTCCAGGAACAAATCTAATCTAATAAAATAAGCCAAGCAATAGGATCTATCCTGAGAATTTAAACTAAAAACAGTTAACAATAGGGTCTGAAACCAAAAGGTTGTGAATTAGAGACACCATACTGTACCATGGGCAAATTAAATTTACAAGGAGCAGATTTAATGAATATGCCAGTTAAAAGTGGAAGAGAAAGAAGCTGGGAGGCACAGTGTGGCTGAGTCATGTTCAAGGGGAATATTGGAAGGAAGTCTCTGAACTCTGATCACCTAGGGCCTTCTTAAACCGAGAACTACTTCCATCATGACATCAG
>JAPYYM010001168.1:0-13780 GCA_028534135.1 Potos flavus | reverse complement strand
AGCCCCGCGTCCGGCTCCCTGTGCAGTAGGGAGCCTACTTCTCCCTCTCCCTACTCTCTCTCTCTCAAATAAATACATAAATCTTAAAAAAGAAAAACAGATAAGACTTCATGTTTGACCTCAGTGACCTCATGGTCAGGGCAAAGGAGCATAAGGAAGCCTCCACTATGGAATATTCTTCAGCCTCAAAGAGGAAGGACCACTGACACCTGCCACCACGGGGACGCACCTGGAGGACGAGATGCTGAGTGACACCGGCCAGACACAAAAGGACAGATCCTGCGGGATCCCACTCGTATGAGGTCCCAGAGTCTCCAGATTCATGGACACAGAAAGGAGGACGATGGCCGCCAGGGGCTCGGGGCCGGGCAGTCAGTGTCCACGGGACAGAGGTGCAGTTTGGGAAGATGAGAACATTCAGGAGAGGGACGGGGCTGATGGCCACGCGACAGTGTGAATGCACTTAACACAACTTAACCGTGCATTTAAAAACGGATTAAGATGCTACATTTTACGTTATGGGTATTTTATCATAATTAACGTTTTCTTAATACATTTCAAAAAAAAAGAAACAATTGACTTCATTCGCTATTTCTGCAGGGTGTCCCCGTCACTCAGCACTGGGCCCGGTGATCGTGTGTGTGCGTGCTCGCGTGTGTGCGCGTGTGTTAGGGCACACGAGGGGTGTAAGAAGGCGCCGGGCCGGCAGGTGCTGCCCCCCTCCTCGGCGGGGGGCCCTGCACA
This sequence comes from Potos flavus, assembly GCA_028534135.1. Lineage (NCBI taxonomy): Eukaryota > Metazoa > Chordata > Mammalia > Carnivora > Procyonidae > Potos > Potos flavus. The sequence goes on along the minus strand of JAPYYM010001168.1, from coordinate 13,036 downwards.
GGCAAGCACGTCTCCAGCCACAGAAGTGATCCCCGCGTGGGGAAGCCAGGCGAGTGGTTGAAGAAAGCAGGACAGAAGCCACGACGCCCTATACGACGTGGCCTGGGGAGTCATACTCCCTCATTTCCACAGCCTCCACTGGCTGCAAGGCGAGCCCTCTAAGGTGGGAAGGAGCCGCACGAGAGAGTCAACACCAAGACGTGAGGATCGTTGGGCGCCATCTTGAACCAGCCGCCATCTTGAACTAGCCGCCACCCCAGGCCCGACTCTGCCCGCCGGTGCCCGCGTTCCCCAACGGGACCGGCGCTCAGTCATACGGTGGTGTCTGGTGTCCAGGGACTTTTCAGAGATCGCTGGGACTGGTCACTGCGCTGACTGGAGACGAAAGCCATCCCACAGGGGCAGCTGTGGGCCTACGCGGCCTCGACACCAGGCCCTCCTCGTGTTTAGTAAACACAAGGGGTGTGCGGGCGCAGGAGCATCCTTCTGTCGCGCACACACAAACACAAAACGGGGACTGGGGAGAGGGCAGCCACATGCACGGCAGCCCTCCTGGCCGTGGGCACGAGAGCTGGATGTTGGTGTCAGGCCTGACCTGTGTCCACTGGATGTGACTCCGAGTAGGCCTCCCATACCCACTCTAGGCCTCAGTCTCCCCCTCCAAAGCGGGATGCTCAGCGGCTTCTCCCACGCGGGAGAGGGAAAAAAGCCACACGTGTCCAGGGCCCACACGAGAGAGCCTCGGGTTCAGCCTCTGATAGCCCAGCCCGGGCAGGGAGAGCGGCCGACTCGGTCAGACACGCTGCTCCCTTGGCGCACGATGTCCGGGGCCCGGTTCGGCTTGTTCAAACGATCCCACAAACCCAGAGCAGCCAGACCAGTCGCTCCCTCCCAGGGCGCCTGGGGCCATCGGAATGCCCCCACCGACGGGAAGGGCTCCCGACGAATAGTTCACATTCCAACAGGGAAAGTAACAGGGAACGTGGAATGCTTCTTCCCAGCCGACAGAGGACGCGGCCTTTCCTTTATCTCTCCTGGAAGTTTTGTTTTCCTTTTATCAAAAAGGTGTTATCAGTTTGGCTTCGGGAAGAAAGAAATTGGAATGGAAAATGGGCAAGGGAGGCGGCCTGGGGGAAGAGGAGGCGTGGGGGACCGAGAAGCCGAGAAGGAGGTCACTTGTCATTACCCTGCCTTTGGCCACAGCGGCCTTCGCCCGGAGCGCAGTCGGCCACACTGGGGCCATGCCAGGGCAGGCGGGCAGCGGGCCCACAGAGGGACGGCTGCAAGGGCGGGTGGACAGACGGCCCCGTGGGGGGCTGAAAGCGCGGACGGCCATGAGCGTGGCTGGCCGGTGGTGGATGACGTGAAGGGAGGGGATGGTTGGATAAGTGTGGGAGGGTTGATGGCAAACATTGGCCTGAAGTGGGGAATAAACGGAGGGGCAGGTCCAGAAGTCGGTGGGCCGTGGAAGAAATGAGTGGGCAGGGCTGACCGTGGGCCCGACTCCCTGTTCCCGCAGCTGGAAGCCAGGAGCCCGAGGGAGGCTGGCCAAGGAGGGACTTGCTCAGGGATCCGCCCTCGGAGGCAGGTCATGTGGGCACACCCGCCCTGAGACTACCTTGCAAGTGGCTCCAGGCCTCGAGGATCTGGAATCTGGCAGGTGAACGGGGCCACTGGGGTCACACTGGTTTCATGGCTGCGAGCCCAGAGAGGGCGAGAGCCTCTCCTGCAGCCACACAGCCAGGACCAACCCCGGGGCTCCACCCTCGGTCCAAGCCTCTTGGCTCTGACTATCGTCTGGTCTCCAACAGCTTCGGCCTGCCCTAAACTCCGGCCGGAGCCGGGCCGCCTCGACCCGGCCTAAGCCGTCATTACCACGGGCTCCGAAGAGGCGCCAGGACCAGCACCACGGTGCCCTGACTTGCTGCCCTGTGTGCGGGGACCAGCCGAGGTGGGGGTCCCTGTGAGGCAGCTGTGTGGCCGTTCCAGGGGTCCTCTGAGACCCAAAGGCTCAAGGACCCTCGAAGCCCCGGGAGCCCCAGGAGCCTCTGTCCCTGGGAGCCGGTGGTGACAACCGGTTATCCAGGTGGCACATATCAGGCCCTGTGCTGGGTGCTGAGGGTGGGGAGGATCTTGTCTGCACCCCTGAGAGCCCAAGCCTGCAGGCGCCAGCCACTCAGTCAGTGTCGATCAAGGGAAGGGACAGTCCTGCCCTGCAGGACACACTTCTGAGTGAAAGAGGTAAGCCACACGTGGCACTGGCTTAGGGATCCAGGTCTTCGTTCCATCTACTCCTTCGGAATGGGGTGTTTGTGGGTCGCAGGGGTGCTTTCTCTCGGCTACGCTAATTTGGAGTGAAAGCCCACACTGTTCTGGACCACAGATCCCCGGAAGTATCCCCAAAACACAAATCTGGGAAAAGAAGGCATAGCCCTCCACAGTCTTCCCCCCACGGCTAGCTATGCTGTCCTATCACCTTCTGGCACATTCCCCAGAAGGGAGCCTGGGACCCACTCCCCCGTTTCGCAGGTGGGCCCCTAAGTGGCTGCTAATGGTGAAATCTTGCAGTGATGTGGGGCACCGGGGGCCCCACACGGACACTGTGCCCATGTCCCTCCGAGCCCCGGCAGCAGCACGCCTGGTGCACAGTGGGGCTTCAGCAAAGTTTGCAGAGTGAATACGGGACGAGGCAAAAGAGACCAACGGGCTTCGGAACCAGAGAAGCCTGAGTCCAAACCCCCGCTCTTCCTTTTATTGTCTGTAGGACCCGAGGTCCATCGCCCGACCTCCATGGGGGTCAGGTTCCCACTCTGCGAAATGAAGATGACAATAGCAACTTCATGAGTCTTGTAAGGCTTCGGAGAGCCGATCATCCGTGCTCCCCAGAGGCGCTCCTGCAGGCCCCTCCCCTGGGCGGGGCCGCTCTGCTCACCTGTGGGCGGCTGAGGCCCCGCCCCCTCGCAGCCCCGGCGGGCAGGTGAGCGAGGAGGCTCCTGGCGGCTCCGGCCTGGGAGCGTGGGAACTTCCTGCCGCCCTGTTTGTCTTGGGCTGCTTGGGAGGGGCTCCCGCCCTCTGTCAGCTCCAGCACGCTCCTGCCAGATCGCCCAGAGTGAAAGGGAGGAATTGTTCCCGTGACCTTTGCTTTCCTTGTCAAAGGTGATTTCGGCAAGCTCCAACTCTCCTCCCTAAAGGCCGGGCCAGCCCCGGTTTCCCACTCCCAAAGGGACTGAAAGGGCCACCTTTGCGCCTGCGGGAGCGAGGGGCACGGGGCACAAATGCAGTACCATCCGTCCCGGCCTGCAGGAGTGAGGCCTGGCGCCCTTCTGTCCCCACTCTCTGAGCCAGCCAGCCAGCCGCCGGGACGGCCTTCCCTGTCCCACTAACCACCCCCTACCTCTTTCCTGGTCTTCACTCCCCTCGGTGCCTCCCAGGACCCAGAGTAGGACCCAGCCCAGAGTCCGAGGCTCAATCGAGCTCCCCAGCCCAGCTGAGACACCCCCCCCCCCTCCACCGAGAGCAAGGCAAGCCCCCGTCCTCCCACTTCCACCGACCCCTGCCTCTGGAGGGTGTCCCCGAGGCTGGTCTCCGCAGGGGCGCCACAGGTCTCTACGTCAGCTTCTTACCGCTTTGCCTCAGCTTCCTCTGCCCCTTGGTCCCGTGGCCACCCTACAGCCAGACCGCCCACCTGCCCAGCTTTGCCATGGCTGGTGGCCCCAGGGTGTGACCCCAGCAGCCGTCACATCAGCCACTTGGCGGCGGTTGCAACCAGCGCAGCTGGGGTTAAGGACAGCCTCGGATCACGGAGGCTCCATTTCCGATTTTCCAGAAGATGCCAATTATTAATGATCATTGTTCTTTCCTTCTGGGGCATGAAAAAGCAGGTTCGGCTCACAACCGGAAAAGCAGCAGGTCAAGGTTCCCAGAGTATGAAATGTCAGCCTCCGGCGGCAATGACATTCACCCAGAAGGACTAAAAATAGACTCCAAAACAGAAGCATCCAGTCTCTGGAGGCTGGAGGAAGAAGGTGAGCTTAGGGCAGAAATGACGCTCACCAATGATGTCTGTGGCCACACGGCAAGGCAAGGAGTTTACTTGTTTTGTTTTGGGTTGTTGTTGGTTTTCTGGGGGGTTTTTTGGGGGGGTTTCCTTAAGAGACAAAAAGAAAGTGAACTTAAAAAGGGTCACCCCAGAAGGACTTTGGTCTTTTAAGAATGCCTTTACTGGATGTAAAGTTCAGATAGAAGGGAAAGACCCAGCCTGGAGTGAGATGTGACCACGGTGGGTCTGGGGCTTGGCCCCGGGAGGACAGAATGCTCATTATCCTTCCCAGCTCCGGTGGACTGGCTACGGCAGCCTGACTGCCCGAGGCCGGCACAGAGAGAACTTTCGTGATGGTAGAAATGTTCTTAATCTGCTCTGTCCAACATGGGCGCCACTAGCCACATGCTGGTGTGCGTCAAGCCCTTGAAACGTGGCTATTGAGGCTGAGCAACAGAATTACCCATTTTCTTTCACTTTAATTGACTTCGATCTAAAAAGCCGTATTTAAATGGTGGCCAGTGGCGACCATAGTGGACCGCTCAGTGTTAGGTTTTAGGGGAAGGAGAGCTGCGATTGATTAGCAATGTCTGCCAGGGACACAGGATTGGAAGGTAAGGCATGAACGCTGCATTACCAGATGACCGGGGATCTGGCGCGACCTAGGTCACCCGCTGCCTAAGCCATGGATTCTGATGCCTGGATGGTTTTTGCATTTAGGAGAAAAAAATATCTGTGAGGTTTAGAGACACACCGCTGTGTCATGTAGTCTTCTGGTCTTTCCTACAGGCAATTGCAATTATCTCAAATGGTCTCCCTCCCTGTGGGGCCCCGTTTAGAACATTTCTAATCCTTCTCTACATGGCAGCCAGAAGGATCCTTCCCAAACACCAATCCAACCACACTCTACCTTGCTCAAAACCCTGCATCTAGCCTCCTTACTGTGGCCATCAAGACCCTTCCCTGAAATGTCTCTCTGACCTCATTCTCTTTCCTTTTTCTCCACCCCCACCTAATATAGACGACCCCCGTCTGATGCTGGCTGGTTCCTTTTCTCCTCCATTGCCCAGGAAGCTCCAAAGGGAGAGCTATCTCTTGTCCTCATCGTGGCATCTTCCACCCAAAGCACAGTTCTAGAATAGCTCCCACTGGAAACCTCATGTGATTCCAGGAACTCCCATGTAAATTCTTTTATCGTACCCTCAAAATAATAAGACAAGTACCATTGTTGCCTGTTTCACAGATGAAGAAACCAAAGGATTTGGCCAAGGGCATAAGAGAAAGTGGCAGACCTGAGGTTCAGACATGGGTAGATGACCATCACACCTTGCTTTCTGCACAGAGCAATCTGCTTCAACACAGTGGCTGTGCTGAGAATGGGAACCAGGTTCCAGAACTTCTAGTCCAGAATTTCTTCTACTGATAATTCAACACATGTTAGAGGAAAGAAGGGATGGATGGACAGATGGATAGGTGGATGGATGAGTGGATGGATGGTGGGTAGGTGGGTGGATGGGTGGATGGACTGATGAGTGGATGGATGATGGATGAATGGGTGGATGGATGGATGGGTGGATGGATGGATGAGTGGATGGGTGGTGGGTAGGTAAATAGATGGATGGACGGTGGGTGAGTGGATGGATGGCTGGAAGGGTGGATGGGTGAATGTGTGGATGGATGAATGGATGGATGGATGGATGGATGGTAGATGGGTGGGTGGATGGTTGGATGCATACATGAATGGATGGATGGATGGATGAGTGGATGGGTGTTGGGCAGGTGGATAGATGGATAGATGGATGGATGGATGGGTGAATAGATGGATGAATGGATGAGTAGTGGGTGGGTGGATGGATGGATAGATAACTGGATGGATGGGCAGATGGATGAATTGGTGGACAGGTCAGTGGGTGGGTAGGAGGATAGGTGGAAGTGTGATGCACAGGTGGATGCATGTGTGCATGAATAAAAGGGCAAAAAACATGGTAAGAAGTGAAATAAAAGGTCATGACTAGGGAAGTAGATAAGAATCCACCTTTTTCTTAACCATTTTTTAGGGTTATCAAAAATTCAGGTCATGCAAAAAATTCTTTGAGGCTTTTCTTTTAAAGAGATGAAATGCATGATAAGCCATGTGTGTGTATCGGGAAAGCCCTGGGCTGTGCAAGGGCCTGCTTCCCTCTCTCCTCCCCCCTGCCACCACCCCTCCCTCCCTCCCCTTCTGGCTCATTGAGCTCCTCCCTAATGCAGCTTTCCCAAGGGAAGGCTGAGAAACAAAAGCAGTTTCTTCTGAATGGAACTCTCCCCTGAGCCAAAGAGTAAACACAAGAGAGGCGGGAAGAGCCCGAGTTGGTGTGTGTCTGCTCCGGCAATGATTACATAACCAGGACATAACCTGCGAGAGGCGTTGATCCAGGGGATTTTAACAGGCTGGGGTGGGGGGGGCTGGGGGACCGGGGGAGGAGGGCGGGGGCACGCCCAGGGCAGGAATGGCTCTGCAGCTACCTGGCCTTGCTGGGAACTGGAGCCGGCTGGGTCCGGCAGGGACGAAATTTAAGTGTCATTTACTGAGGGTGCTTTTGCACAAAGACAGGCCCTCGCAGGATTGTTTTTTTAATCTTCACAACAGCACTCTCTGCTAGGGACAGTTATGCTCTCTTTTATAGATGAGAAAACAGAAATGAGACACAGAGAGGTACCGCCCTTAACCTAAGTCGCACAGCGATTGTGGCAGAACTGGGAGATGAGCCCGTCTGGCCCCAGAGCCTGTGGGGCTAACCGTGCTGTCGGCCTCTCCCTCTTCTCTCTCTTTCCATCTCTCCCCGCCCCCCTCCTACCCTCTGGCTCACCCACTAAATCATGCATCCATTCATTCTTTCACTTTGTCTATCCGTCCATCCACCCACTGAGCCCCCCAGTGGCTTTTCCCTCCCCTCCGTCCTGGGGGGACGTGGGAAGAGGGGCCAAAGAGAAACCAGACGCAGCTGCTGTCCGCGAAGAGTTGGTTTCTGCCGAGGGAGTGAGACCCATCAGGATCCACCTGCCACAGGATTTTAGAACCCCGCGTGGGTGCGTGCGGGGACCCAGGAGGAGTTTTATAGTGGTTTTCTCGTGAGAAAAAGTCACGGTCAGGGTCGCTCTGCCCTGTGGGAGAAGAAGAAACAGATCCTCAGGAGTCTGAGCCTTGGGACTTGGTATTGAGAGCCGCGTGATGGAGGAGAGGCAGTGAGGAGGACGGGGTCCACCGTGGCCTGGCCACCCCTCCAGACCCAGCGGCTGCCAGCCTCAGAGCTCCCGGGGTGGCGGGCCTGGGGGAGGCCCCACCCGGCCAGGCTGAGGACAGGAGGCACAGAACATGGATGAGTCGGACCACCCCTTCTCCGAACGACCCGGAGTAAACATCTCTCCTTTCTAGACCCTGAGTGCCCCATCCGTAAAGTGAGGACGGAGGATTCTGGGAGAGACCGCGGGGATGCCTGCTGGGCCCTAGCGAGCCTGCAGCTGTGTGTCCCCCCAGAGGGGCTGCACCGAAACCCAGGAGCCCGGTTAGCAGGCGGTGCCTTATACCAGGGCCATCTAGAACTCCGAGCCTAAACAGGGGACCCCGCAGGGGTGGGACCCAGTGTACAAGCCCCATCGCGAAGGAGGCCTCCCTCTCCTGCCGTGCCCAAGGGGCTGCCAAGAGCCACGCTGCCATTACATAAGCCACCTACCCAGCCACCGCTGGCTGGTTGTGTTGCCACGTAAATAGAATCCTGTATTTACCTACCACAGAAAAGGGACAGGTCTGCCTCGCAAGGTGGGCAGGGACGAGCTCAGAGGCCTTCAGCTCTGATTTCTGTGACGTTCCAAGTGTACACACATCCTGTGCCCACCGTCTGGGCATCCGTTGGGGCACATTGGTGGAGGGGTCGTGGGAAAATACAACCTGGGAGCCCAGGCCATGGGTCTTCAGGTCGCATGCTTGGGGCTGCAGCCTTGGCCAGGGAAGCCGGCTGTAGGAGGCCAAGCCAAGACCACATCTTGGTGGCAAGCTTCCAATGGCCCACAATGGCCTCAAAGACCTCCCTGGCGTTGGCACCAGTCAGCTACCCTGGATGGAACAGGGGCCATCTGCACAGGATTTCAAGGCCCTCAGGGACTAGAGGAGCAAGCCCTGGGTACAGCCCTACCTCCCATCGGCACCGCTCCAGGGCCCCAGACTTCCATTAAGAAGCTACTATGTGCAGAAAGCCTTTGTCTTTAATTACCAGAAAAATCTCAGTGGTCACATTGTTTTACACAAGAAGAGAGGCAATGACTGAGCCATGCCCGCACCGCTAATGAGATGGAGTCAGGATTGGAACTCAGGTCTGTCTGACCCTAAGTAGTTATTTCTAATAAATGTGCTGCCTTCTATGTTTCAATGTTTTCATCTACCCAGTCAGGATAGTCATGAAATCCAAGAAATGGCATCGCTCTGTACTCTGTGACTATTATGGCAGCTTTGAGTGGCATTATCTGTTCGTGAATACTTGGCTGGATCAATGCGTGGATGGGTGAATGGACAGTGGGATAATTAGGTAAACAAGTGGACAGTTGGGTAAATGAATGCCACCTTTATGAGTGGGGTCGGAAGAGGGAGGGAGGAACGTATGACCTATAAGCAGATAGACTGTTCATGGAATAATAGGTAGATACGTAGATGAATAGATGGATGATTGAAGGGGTTATAGGTGACTGGATGGATGGATGGATGGATGGATGGATGGATGGATGGATGAATGGGTAGGACGATGGATGCTGGATGGATGGATGAATGGATGGATGGATAGATGGATGGACAAATGAATGGATAGCATGGATGGATGAATGGGTAGGATAATGGATGGATGATGGATGGATGATGGATGGATGGATGGATGAGGGATGGATGGATGGATGATTGGATGGATGGATGGATGATTGGATGGATGGATGATGGATGGGTGGATGGATGATTGGATGGATGGATGGATGATTGGATGGATGGATGATGGATGGGTGGATGGATGGATGGATGGATGGATGGATGGACCTTTGAATAGATGAGCCAACAGATGACTGAAGAGACAGGTAAGCAAGTAATGAATGGATTAATGAACCAATGGACAGGTAGATGGCTGCACAGAGGATTGGAATCAAAGATAGAAGACTGGCTGGAGGATGGATGGAAAGTTAGATGGTGAGTGGATGAATGGGTGTCCCTTCTGATCTAATACTCATTGCACAAGAGACTCTCAAATACCTACTGTCTACCCCAAGCAGGAGCCAGCTCTGCAGTCCCGGTGTTGTCCTGACCGTATGTCAGAATCACCTTATGGACTCAGCATCCCCTCCACTGTGCCAACAACCCTGTGGCAGGTGGAGTGTGTAGTAGGGCCTACGCGGGGCCCTCTCCTCTTCTCCAACATTGCCAAGTCCAGGCTCCTAAGTTGGGGCTCCCAGAACAGCCTCCCCTCCTCATCCCCCTCCTCCCACAGTGAACCAGCAGCTCCTTTCCCATCCCACTGAAGAAGCCAGAGGGAGAGTCCCAGATGGGAGAGAGGAGGCCCTGACATATGTCCCCGGAGGGTGATGCCCATCTCTGGGCCTCTGCTGTCCCCATAGGCAAGCGGACAGGAGTGAGGACAAGACTGACAGCCGGTAGAGCCCTGGAGGCCCTCACTTTATCCCCGGCCACAGCCCCCGGTGCTCCTCCTCAGAGCCCAGGGCTCTCTGCAGCCCACCTGCTGGGAGCACCTGCAAGGGCCCTTCCAGCGTCGGGAGGCCGAGGCCTTGGCCAGGACAAGTCACCACAGCCTGCAAGGGAAAAGCAGCTGGACCAGGAGGAGACCCTCGGTTTGCCCAGGCTCCTCAGCTCGTCGGGCCCATCTCTGCGCACCACGCCCCTCGCCCAGGTACCGCCTTCCCGTCTCTACCCTGAGCCCGTGTTGGAAGCTGGCCTGGGTTAGGGACTTACCGATTTTTACAGAGCAGGAGTCTGGGAGGTCCTGGGCCTGGCAGGGAGCCGACCTGCCTGCGGGAGGGGTAGGGGGGTATGGCAGCCACGATGTGCCACACTCGCCCCAGAGGCAGGGGGGAAAGGGCAGGCAGCAGGAGCAGGAGGCCCTGAGCCAGGCCAAGGTAACAAGGGCCGCGCCCCCTTCCGCACGCTTCGTGGCCTTGGCGTGGTGGGTGCCTGGGGCCGACCTCCTGCCGTGGTGCCAGGCCCTTCCCCTCTGAGATCCCCACCGAGAGGCGGGGGCCAGGCCTGGGCGGAGAGGGAGGGACCAGGAGGGAGCCAGGGACTCTCCGTTCCCAGCACACCCTGCCCTGGCCGCCCGCCCCCCACTGATCAGCCGTCAATCTTGTCCACTGGGAGGCAGAACACGGGCCCTGGACCTTGTCAATCTGCTTGAGCACAGAAGCCGGAGCCAGAGCATTCCCACGCCAGGCCAGCCCCCGAGGGGGGGCCCTAAGCGGCAGGATCCCCGCCTGTCACAGGCTTGGGGCCCCCACTCCCGCACACAGAGGCCACGTGCGTGCCCATGACACCACTCGGTAAACCGAGCTCCCCCAAGACACGATTGCTCAGCCACAGGGCACACAGGGCTGTTTCCTGGGCCCCCCACCGCCCGTCGCCGGCCCTCGCTGTGAGCGTGGGCAGCGACAGCTGCGAGACACAGGGAGAGCCAGGCCTCTTTGGGCGGCTCTTCTGGGAGACCCTGGGGCCCCATGAGGGCCAAGGTGGTACAGCTAGAGGCTGAAGGCAAGCCCGGTGGGGCCCCTCCTCATGCCTGCAGCTGCTCTCTGCCTCCTGCGTGGCCGGGGCAACCCCTCTGTCCTGACCCGGGACCTGAACTTCCCCAAGGGCTGTTCGAGGCCCCGGTGTTCAGACTCACTCTCCCCAGCAGGGAAAGGGATAGAAACCACGGACATTACACAGGTGAGGAAGCCAGGACTCAGAGAAGTTAAGTGAGCAGCCCAAGGTTGCGGAGGGAGGAAGAGGAAAAGAGGGGGATTCAAACCCATACCTGTGTCTCGCCTGGGGTGGGCTGCGAGTGAACAAACACACACCACCGCTCACGCTCTTAGCCTCCACCCTGGGTAGTCTCTGCCTGGCTGACAGCTTGATGGGGCCCGGTTCCTGCTAAAATACCTCCAGAGATGGGGTGCTCACTACCGGGCCGGTGCCCACGTTTTTAACCCGATTGCTGTGCCCTTCCCCCCACACCCGACCTGCCAGGGTCCAGGTTCTGCTCCAACTCACACAGGTAAATCCTGTTCCCTCCCCCCGGGGCAGCTGGCGGGCTCCCAGGCATGCTCTGAGTGAAGCTTCTGGAGACTTGATCCCCGACCCCTTCCCAAATCCCCCTTGCATAGCTGGCTGCCCTCGTCTGACCTCGCTGAGCCTCTCCCTGGCCCGGCCCCCACGCACAGAGCCTGCCGAGCCTGCCGTGGGTCACGGGTTCCTCACGGGTCTCTGGGCAGCCGCCGGCCATCCAGCTCTGAAGCTGAGGACTGGGAAACCCCTCTCCGCCCAGGCGGCTTGCTTCCCGGCCCCCTCTGCACATTCGTCTCGGCCCCAGGCAGCATGGAAGATTCTGGCTCTGGGAGGGGAGGAGGAGGAGCCCTCTGCAGCATGGAGCAGGGGCGGCAGCGAACCCCTCGTCCAGAGGAGGGGCACTCACAAGCCCAAAGCCTGGGGAGGAAAGCCCATTGCCCCGCACGCAGCGCAGGGCGGGCACAGACGCACGTGGCCAACGCTTCCCAAGGCAGACTCTGCTTCCGGAGGATGCGGACAGGACCAAGGCGAGCAGGAAGTCACAGGACGAAGCCAGTCTTTACCGAGGACTGGCTGGAGCCTTGACTAGGCCCCTCCCAGAGGAGAGAGCGAGCGGTTTCTCGAGCCAATTCCACCTCCAAAGCCCTTCTCCTGGAACATCTTCTGGGACCAGCGTTCCCTGGAACCCTCCTTGAGAAACAGCCCAAGTTGCTGGCGAAGCCCAGCCCAGCCCCGTGTGAAGCCGGATCGGAGGGGACCTCGGCTCCGGGGACCAGGCACAGGTCCCGGCGTGGCCCCTCCCACGCCCAGGGACCAGTGGAGGACAGGTCCCCCCCCTTGCCCGGAGTGGCCTCCCTATTCCAAAGGTTCTGTGGCCCCAAAGCCCATGACACCACCACCACCGAGAGCGTAGGGCCAAACGGCGGCGCTGCCTGGGCCGCAGACGCGGCGCTCGCGGCCGGAGATGGAAGCTTCGGGAGGTACGGAAAGGCCCCTGCGCGTGCCCAGCGTGGACGGGGCCCCCCAGAGGGCCTCCCAGCGCCGCTCCAAGGCCCTCCTCCGCCTCGCTCGAGGAGCCCGGTGGCTATGCCCACTGTGCAGACGAGCAAGCTGAGGCTAGCAAATATTCTCAGTCGCTCCGGCCCCAGGGCTCCGAGTGCCGGGACATGAATTCCTGCCCTTTGGACCAAACTGTGAAGGGACTGTTCCGGGTGGCATCCCGTCACCCCGTGCTCCTGCTGTCGGCCACCAGCCCGGCGACCACGCCCAGCCCAGGGCCCCGCGGAAGCCGAGCTTTCCAGAATATGACCCAGGCTCGGATACCGTCCTGGCCTGAAAAGAGCACGCCCCTTCCCAGCCAGGCACCCTCTGTTCGCCCCGTGCAGCCGCCCCCCGCCCGGCAGCGCCCTCCCCATGAGACCCCAGGCTGTGAGGCCGTGCGGCGCTGAATGCGAGGGGAGTGGGCCCTGGAAAGGCGCGCCTGGCAAACTGTCAGCCCTGCCCGGCGAAGAGGACAGGTCCCAGCCCAACGGCCACGCCAGCCCTCCTCCCGCACACCAGGACGGGACTGCGGGCAGAGCCTGGGCTCCCACGCCGGCCCCTGGCTGGGCTTGGGCTCCTGGGAGGCAGCAGGACCCCTGGAGACCCAGAGCAAATGACAACGCAAAGCCCCTTGTCCCTAAACGATGAAGAATTTTCGGCTGGCAGCAAGC
>JAPYYM010001167.1:0-13782 GCA_028534135.1 Potos flavus | reverse complement strand
CCCTTTCTCCACATCCTCTCCAACAGTTGTTGTTTACTGTCTTGTTGATTTTGGCCATTCTAACTGGTGTAAGGTGGTATCTCAGTGTGGTTTTGATTTGAATCTCCCTGATGGCTAATGATGAACATTTTTTCATGTGTCTGTTAGCCATTTGTATGTCTTCTTTGGAGAAGTGTCTGTTCATGTCTTCTGCCCATTTTTTGACATGATTATCTGTTTTTTGAGAGTTAAGTTTGAGGAGTTCTTTATAGATCTTAGATATCAGACCTTTGTCTGTAGTGTCATTTGAGAATATAAATTTAAGCTAAATTTAAGCTAAACAGCAGGAAAAAATTAAGGGTGAGAAAATGTGGAGAGTAATCCTAAATATTTCTCAGAATCCCCTCACTCATGGGTATGTATTGCATTGTTTTTCTGCAGGCCAGCAGATTAGAGATTCCAGAAGTTCAGTAGAATCTCCCTTGTGTTAATTGTTAACAAGGTAATTATGCATCTCATCACAATACCTACAAGTGAAATGCAGTGCCCTAACCTTGATAAGCAGAAAAGTCTGCCTGGGGAAGAAGTAGGCATTTTTTTTTTTTTTAAATAAAAGTATTCTTCATCTTGATATTGATGCATATGACTCTTGACTTATTGAAAAGTGGTGTTTTCCGGTAAAACAAAACAACCATCTTTTTGTAAAATTCAAATAATAATCTTCAGATGAAAGACCAAAAAGTACTTACAAATTTGGAGAATAATGCTGAAGCATATGTGTTATTCAAATTCTCTTCCAGATTAAGAATATTTCTGAAATGAAAAACTAGTTATCCTGTTGTAGTTAATATAATTCTGAATTCATTGCTCTTAAAGAATTCTCCCTCATGTGGTCCATTACTGACCATCTGAACCAAATATTTTCCCTTTTTTCCAAGATTTTATTACATTTTCATTGATGAGATGGTGATAAGAAAAGGACTGAACAGAAAGCTGGTCACCCTTTAGTAATTCAACTCTATTTACTGGGTATTTGTCACAATCAAGGAAATATCAGGCTCCAAGATGAACACAAAAATGAACAAGATCTGGTTCCTGTCCTCAAGAACTTCACCTTTTTAGAAAGGACATAAAATATATAATAAATAATTATAATAGTGGTTAAAAAGTAATAAATGCTTTCATTAATAGAGAGATGAAATCCCAGTGAAATCCAAGAGATGAAGAGCATAATAGTTTTGACTGGGAGAAATCAAGAGATCTTTGTAAAGAAAAAGGTAATTTCAGATAACCTGTGACTGGTAGTCAGGATTTGAATAGATGAAGATAAGAAACTCAATGTGAGATGAGGGATCAAGTAATAAAGGGCAATAAAGGACCTTGTCTTGGACTAGAACATAGAATGTGAAGAGGACAGTGGTGACAAGGAAGGTTGAGAGGTCAAGCTCTTTGGAGCTTGAGTGCCAGCATGTAGAGCTCAGACTTTATCCTTGGGCAATGTAGACACACTAAGGAGAAAGTAAGCATGACAGATCTCTGCTTTAGAAAGAAGAATGGAGGGGCACCTGGGCAGCTCAGTAAGTTGAGCCTCTGGCTCTGGATTTTGGCTCAGGTCATGATCTCAGGGGTGGTGGGATCAAGCCCCGTATCGGGCTCTGCATTCAGTGTGGAGTCTGTTGGAGATCCTCTCTCTCCCTCTCTCTCCACCTTTCCTCCTGCTCACCTGCTTTCTCTCTAAATAAATAAAAAGAAGAAGAAGAAGAAGAAGAAGAAGAAGAAGAAGAAGAAGAAGAAGAAGAAGAAGAATGGAGAGAACATGGAAACTCTCTGCAAAGCAGTTCAGAAGGCTTTTGATGAACTAAGTTAGTGGCAGTGAGAGCAGAGCAAATGAAAGGGATGTAAGAGTATTTCCAAAATGGCATTATTGAGGGCTTGGCAACAGATTGTTTCTGGAGTAAGAGAGTAGGAGGAGCCAAAAATAAATTGGAGATTTTAAGCCTGGATGACTAAGAGAATTATAGTGCCATTAGCAGAAATAGCGGGGAGAACATAAAGAAAATAGAACATTTGAAACAATTGTAATTACTAACGTGATTTTTAAAGTCCTTTTAGTACCTCAAAATTGACGTATATGAATATATAAACATGCAATTTGACAGAAATGTTTTCTCTCAGTACATTTGGAATTATTAAATACATTCTTGTCCTTGGACTGTTAGAGTAGGCAGTTAGCTAGACATGAGCCTGGGCAAAAGCAGTGATAAACAGGTGACACATTGGAAGCCCTGAGGCACAACATCCTGACTCTGTGGCTTCTAAGACCCTGGGGGCTAACAGACCAAGAGGCACAGGTACAGAGCATATGCTCTCCTCTTCCATCTCTGCCCCAGGGTAACCCCTAGACTCATTATAATGCATTCGTATTGTGATTTGAGCTCCCACTCCCCTAGGGGAAGGCTGCCATGACAGTTCCAGGGTCAAAAACTCTCCCTCCCGACCTGTGGGAAGAGTCCCCCAAATGATTGGAAGCAGCCTCCATTAGAGACCACTGCTGCCCATAACCCAAGATTCTGCTCATGTAAAAAGAAAAGATCCCTGTAACCTCAGGGCACTTGCCACCCCTGGGCCTGCCTGCTCTCCCCTCCTGAGAGTGTACTGTCCTTAATAAACTGCTTTGTGCTTGCTACGTTCCTTCTGGCTGCTTTATCTGAGCATAAATCTTTTGAGGGGAATTCAAGAACCAAGACCTCCATTCACACAACGCAATCTCTCCCACCAGTAAGAAAGACTCCCTCACACAGTAGGACTTTAAGAGCCCGCTGTGATATGAGAATATGCAATGGCATTTTTGTATATTGAAAATAAAATACAAGTAACATTGAATTTTCTAGCACTTAAAAATAGAATCAATACTTTGTGTTCCGTTGAAAATAGACTCATCATATTTAGTATCTTGACTTATTAATTCCTAGGAAGTTTTATTGTTGTTCGAAAGTCCCCAAGCCAATGAAGAGAGGGGTATTCTAAAGACATGTTGAGCAAACAACCAGAAGTGAAATGGCTCCGTTAGGATGCCTTTGGCTGCCCTAGGAGAAAACCCAACTCCAAATGATTTAAACAGCATTAGGATTGTTTTTTTAATCTCACATAACAAGAACGCTGGAGAGTTTCCCAGATTGATTAAATCAGCATAATTGAGTACTAAGATTTCTCCAGGCTTCAACAGTCCCATTTTCTCCTTAGTCCTTCAACTGGGTTCCCTCATGATTATCCAGGTAGCAAAAGCAACTGCAGGTATAGTCTGTTCATACTTGCCATTTGGAAACAGAAAATAAGAAAAGCCTACTTCTTATTCCTGTTAGTTTGTTTTGTTTTAGGGAAGGAAAATCTTTCTCATCAGTGCACCCAGCAGACTTCCTCTCACATCTCATTTCTGGCATGGAGTGAAATGCCCATCCTTAAATCAGTCACCGGCTTATAGCAACCAAAACACATATCCTGTTGATAGGGCCAATCTCCCCCCGAAATCCACAACTATTAAGACGGGTGAGCAAAATCAGAGTTCTAGTAAAAAGAAAGTCTATACAGATGAATGGTAGTTGAGTGACAACCAGTGGTATTTGCCGTAATCTCAAAGGCAGAAGAGAAAGAGGAGGAAGGGGGAGAGAGAGAAAGAGAATAATCAACTTGAGAATGGATTCAGAGGGTGGATTTTTTTTTTTTTTTAACACTTTATATCAGTGAATTCAGAAATTGAGAACAATCTGCCCTTATTTTCTGTCACTCTTTCAGGGGACTTTCGTAGCCATAGAAACTATAACTGATCTGAATAAAGTTCTTGGCCTCTCCAGCCACAGCCAACATTTGGAAGGGAATTCAAAGTCACTGGAGAGCTAGTGCTGATTCTTGGGAGAATGTGAGCGCGAACCCTCCTCACGATGCCAAACTGGCACGGGATACTGCGGCCACTCTGCAAATGAACAATACACAATAAACAAGCCAAGGGAAAGAGCTTCAAGTCCTAAATGCCCTCTTGAGAGAAGAGAGAAGGCAGTTCCTGGGAACAGCGAACAAACGCTGTCAGAAAAGTGAAATCATTCATTTCTATCATGAATGACTAATTATCATTATGGTGTGGTTTCGAATAGAAATACAAGTTCTGCAGCCCAAAGAATTACCGGCCCTATCTCCTGTGATGATCCCTTTACACTTGCATGATAAAAGCATCCCAATAAATTAGACTGTCTCGGGTTTGTTTAAACCAGCCCATCTCAGATTCATGAAAGTATTTACTCATGAATCCAATTTTCATTTCCATTTGTCGTGCCTCCGGGAATTTTCTTACTTGATTAGGGGTGGCTAATACATGTCGGAGGTTTGGGTAAGATAAATACTGCCAACACAGCTGAGTTCTTGGTATCTTCATGTCAATGCACATGGTACTTTGAGCCTGTCAATTTGATAAATTTGTGCATTTGCCATCTCAAGGCAATATGAAAACCTTGAAAAATTTATGCCCATGTGTCTAAAGCCAATTAATTGGACACCTATCCATACCAGCAAGTTAATAGATGCAAGATACCTATAACTTACCAGCAAGTTATCAACTCACTGGGTCATATACAAATGCTACCACAGCCAGGTGATCAAGGACACCCTGGCCTGTTTGTGGGCTGTACTGTTCTCCATTCTCCTCTATTCATGTTCTTTTAAATCAATATAAAGAATATATATCAATATACCAAAATCAAATATGATACCACAGAGTAATGGTGATGATCATGATGACAATAATCATTCACTTAACAAGTGTTATTAAATGCCTGTTAATGTATATGCTAGGTACTATTCTAGGTGTTGGAAGCACAGCAGTGAACAAGGCAAAAATATGATATTTATTTATTTTTGCTAAGGCAAAAACAATATTGCAGGGTAAAGAGAAAATAAAGTGTGATAGGTGGGGACAGGTCCCTAGTCCATATGTAGTGGTCTTTATGTGAAGGCCTCAGTAATAGGGTAATATTGGAGAAAAACCCTGAGGAAATTTAGGGAGAGCAAGCCGAAGTGGGTATTTGAACAAAGAAATTCTAGGTAGGGGGAGGAATGAATATGAAATGCCTAGAGAGAAGAGCACTCAGTGTGCCCCAGAAGCAGCAAAGATCCTGTGTGAGCTAGTGATGGGGAGCTGCAGGACGTGAGACAGGGAGGAAGAGGCAAATTTCCCAGGCCCTGGACAGCAATTTAAAGATCTGTGATTCTAATTTGAGATGGGATACCACTGGAGGACTTTGGTCGCAGTTATGATAGGATTTAGGAAATCGGCAAAATAAGGAAGTTCAGTACTAAAAGTCCCAGGATTCAAGTGAAGTTGTGTGGTGTAAGGAGCCTAAAGGCATGCCTTCAGTAGAGCACAGTGCCTCCTTTCCCGACCCTGATTCCTTCTCACCACTCGTCATCGGCACAGAGCCTGTGCTCCCGGCAGAGTCCGGAAGAAAGCAGCTCAATCTGCCCATCTCCACTCTGGTTGGCAGCGCATGCTGTGGTGGTCTTCTGCTACTACCTAAAATCCCTTCTTGTGTTTGAGGAATCCTTCACCTCATGAGACAGAGGGCAGCTCTCACTCTAGAAGCTTAAAATACCCAATACTCTACCAGCTTCCCTAGCAGAGAGGACATGGCTCCGCAAAGAAGACATAGCATATTTAGAGGTCCAGTAGGAAGGTGGTGGCCTGTGGAAGCAGGGGCCATGCACTCGTCATCCTTCCTTCCTTCCTCCAGGGCCTGCAGTGGCAGAGGTTTGGTAATACCACTAGTGCTAGCCCATGTGATTGTAGTGGTATGAGATGCAGTGTCTATTCCCAGTCTGGGGTAGTGCATTGTTCTGGTTATCGATTGCTGCACAAAAAACCACTCTATATGGACACTTTCAAATATCCAATAGTATTGAATAGTATTGGATACAGTATTGCTACCTACAGACACCATGCTGTAAATTACATCTCCAGGACTTACTTATCTTGAAACTGGAGGTGTGTACCTTTTGTCCACCTTCGCCCTTAGATCCCCCAACTCTGGCAACCACCAATCTCTTCTTTATTTCTACAATTTTTTTTTTATAGATTCCATACATATGTATCTCTGTCTCATTTATTTCACTTAGCATAATGCCCTCAAGGTTTATCCATGTTGTCACAAACGACAGGGTTTCCTTCTTTCTTCTTTATTATGACTGAATACTACTCTTCTTCTCACATTTTCTTTTCTTTTCTTTTTTTTTGGAAAGCTTTCTATTTTTTGGTGGTTTAAAACAACAGAAATTTATTTTTTTCTTTCACAGTTCTAGAGGCCAGAAGTCTGAAATCAACCGCAAAACAGTCCAGCAGTTTTTACACTTACCACAT
Organism: Potos flavus; assembly: GCA_028534135.1. Classification (NCBI taxonomy): domain Eukaryota; kingdom Metazoa; phylum Chordata; class Mammalia; order Carnivora; family Procyonidae; genus Potos; species Potos flavus. The sequence continues at coordinate 7,403 of JAPYYM010001167.1, read as the reverse complement.
GACCAGTAATTCCACTCCAAATATAAACTCAGTAGAAATGAAAAAAATATCCATGCAACAATTTGTAGACAAAATGCTTAAAAATGCATACAAACCAGTGTCTTATTCTTTCACCGTTCTGGAAGCCAGAAGTCTGCAATCAGTTTAACTGGGTCAAAATCAAGATGTCAGTAGGGCCAGGATCCTCTGGAACTTCTAGGGGAGAATCTGCTCCTTATACCTTTCAGCTTCTGGTGGTTACTGGCATTCCTTGGCTTCTGGTGCATCAGTCCAATCTCTACCTCAATGCCTTCTGTGTCAAATCTCCCTCTCTCTCTCTCACTCTTTTTTTAAGTTTTTATTTTAGTCACCTGGTGCTCATCACAAGTGCACTCCTTAATCCCCATCACCTATTTCACCCATCCCCTCACCCACCCCCTCCTCTGGTAACCATCAGTTTGTTCTCTATAGTTAAGAGTCTGTTTCTTGGTTTGCCTTCCTCTCTCTCACTCTCCCCTGCCCCTGCCCTCACTTGTTTGTTTTGTTCCTTAAATTCCACATATGAGTGAAGTCATACGGTATTTCTTTCTCTGACTTATTTCAATTAGCATAAAGCTCTCTAGCTCCATCTATGTCACTGCCAATGGCAAGATTTCATTCTTTTTTACGGCTGAGTAAATATTCCATTGTGTATATATATACCAAATCTTTATCCATTCATCTGTCAATGGACACTTGGGCTCCTTCTATATCTTGGCTATTGTAAATAATGCTGCTATAAGCATAGGGGTGCATGTATCCCTTTGAATTAGTGTTTTGTACTCTTCGGGTAAATACTTAGTGCATTTGCTGGGTCATAGAGTCGTTCCATTTTGAACTTTTTTAAAGGGTCGGGGTGGCAGAGGGAGAGGAAGAGAGAGAAACTTAAGCAGGCTCCACACCCGGGTATGGGGCTCAATCTTACAACCTTGAGATCATGACCTGAACTGAAATCAAGTGTCAGATGCTTAACTGACTGTGCCACCCAGGTGCCCCTATTTTTAACTTTTTGAGGAACCTCCATACTGCTTTCCAGAGTGGCTGTACCAGATTGCACATTCCTACCAATGATGCAAGAGGGTTCCCCTTCCTCCACATTCTCGCCAACACCTGCTGTTTCTTGTGCTGTTGATTTTAGACATTCTGACAGGTGTGAGGTGATATCTCATTGTACTTTTTATTTGCATTTCCCTTATGGTAAGAGATGATGAGCATCTTTTCATGTGCCTGTTCGCCATCTGTATGTTTTATTTGGAGAAATGTCTATCATGTCTTCTGTCCATTTTTAATTGGATTATTCATTTTTGGGGTGTTTGGTTTTACAAGTTCTTTATATATTTTGGATACTAACCCTTTATTGAATATGTCATTTGCAAATGTCTTTTCCCATTCTGTAGTTTGCCTTTTAGTTTTATTGTTTCCTTCACTGTGCAGGAGGTTTTCTTTTTTTTTTTTTATAAGCTTTTTATTTTGATGTAATCCCAATAGTTTATTTTTGCTTGTGTTTCCCTAGCCTCAGGAGACATATCTAGAAAGAAGCTGCTACAGCCACTGTTAAAGAAGTTATGGCCTGTGCTCTCTTCTAGGATTTTTATGGTTTCAGGTCCCACATTTTGGTCTTTAATCCATTCTGAATTTACTTTTGTGTATCTCATCCCCTCATTTTCAATCTTCAGGTTTTTTTGGGTCTAAAATGAGTCTTTTGTAGGCAGCATATAGATGGATCTTGATTGGATTTTGTTTTGTTTTGTTTTTGTAATCTATTCTGTCACCCTGTGGCTTTTGATTAGAACATTTAGTCCATTTATATTCAAAGTAATTATTGACAGATATGCATTTATTGCCATTTTATTACTGGGTTTGTGATTGTTTCTGAAGATTTTCTCTGATCCTTTCTTGTCTTTCTCTCTTTCATGGTTTGCTGGTTTTCTTTAGTGCTATATTTGGATTTCCTTCTCTATATTCTTTGCAAATTTATTAGTGGTTTTTGTTTTGTTGTTACCATTAGGTTTGTTACCATTAGGTTTGTATATAATATCTCCTGCATATCGCAGTCTATATTAAGTTGATGGATGTATAAATTTGAACCCATTCTTTACTTCTCCCCACAATTTAGATACATGGTGTCATATTTTAAATCCTTTTATTTTGTGAGTTCTTTAATGGATTTTTTTACAGAAATATTCATTTTTACTGCTTTTGTGTTTTCTTTTATACTGTGACTTTTTTGTCATTCCTTTCCACTCAAAGTGTCCTCTTTAATATTTCTTGCAGGGCTGGTTTAGTGGTCACAGACTCCTTTAGTTTTTGTTTGTCAGGGAAACTCTTTATCTCTCCTTCTATTTTGAACGTTAGCATTGCCGGATAGAGTATTCTTGGCTGCAGATTTTTCCCAGTCATACTTTGAATCTATCATGCCACCCATTTCTGGCTTGGAAAGTTCCTGCTGAAAAACATGCTGATAGACTTATGGGGTTTCCTTTGTACGTAACTGTCTTCTTCTCTCTGGCTGCTTTCAATATTTTTCCCTTACCACTATATTTTGTCATTTTAATTATAATATGGCTCAACGTGGATGTGCTTTTGTTGATTTTCTTGGGGTTTTCTGTGCCTCCTAATCTAGATATGATTCCTTCCCCAGATTAGGGAAGTCTCCAGCTATTATTTCCTCAAATACATTCTCTGTGCCCTTTTCTCGCTCTTCTTCTGGGACTCTTATAATATAAATGCTATTACATATGGTGGGGTCACTGAGTTCCCTAAGTCTATTCCTATTTTGTGAAATTCTTTTTCCTGTCTTTTGTGCAGCTTGATTATTTTGCATTACTCTCTCTTCTAGGTCATTAATTCATCCCTCTACTACCTCCAGCCTGCTGTTCATTCCATCAAATGTGTTTCTAATTTCATTTATTGAGGCCTTTGTTTCTGCTGTGTTATTCCTTATCTCTGTATTAATGCTCTCACCGATGTCCTCCCCTCTCTTCTCAAGTCCAGAGAGTATCCTCATGATCATTGCTTTAAGTTCTCCATCAGGCATGTTTCTTATATCTGTTTCACTTAGATCTCTGGCCATGGCCTTGTCTTGTTCTTTCAATCAGGACAAATTCTTCTGTCTTCTCATTTTGTCTTAGTCTCTGTGCCTGTTTCTGTGTGTTAGGAAAGTCAGCTATGTCTCCTATTCTGGAAGGAGTGGCTTTAAGAGAGGTCATGTAGTGCCCTGCAGTTTAGTATCCTCTGTTCTCCAGAACTCCCAAGCCTCCCGGGAGTGTCTCCAATGTGTGCTGCCTGTATTCTAGTGTTGTGCCCTGGCTGCTTTATCCTTCAGGCCAATAGACTGAAGATGCTCTCTTTGCCTGTTGTGGGCAGCATTTGGTCCCTGGCCTGAATGTGGCATGTTTTAACTAGGTGTTCTCTGGTCTGCTTGTGGAATGAAGCCTGTTGCTGCTGCCACCAGAACTGTGGCCTCACCAAACTCCTGGGTCAGGAGATGTGTTGTTGGCAGGGGCTTGGGCCAGTCTTCTGGGGAGCGGACCCACTACATTGGAATTGAGGTAAGTGTGACTGGGAAAGGCAGTTCTAACAGAGCACAGAAGGGCAGGGTTTAATGTAAGCAAGTTAGGTAGTGAGTGTCGGCACTGCACTGGTTTCCACAGGTGGCCCTGTGTTTATTCTGGGGTGCAGGGCAGGGAAATGGTGCCTACCAGTTCTTTTGTTCCCAGAGGGGGTCTCTCCATGCATGCTGCCTTTCTGGAACACACTCCAAGATGAATAAATAACTTCCCCACTGTGCGCCCCAGGCACTCTATGGGTTGCTATTTTCACATTGTATGTCCACGGGCTGTTTGCCCTTCCTTCTCTCCAAGAGCAGCCCCAATGTCTTCCAAGCTCCCCTAGAGCCAAGCATGCTGACCTTTAAAACTTTAGGCTTTGAGCCCCAGTAGTTTCAAGAATTCACAGAACTCAGGCCCTCTCGCTTTCCAAAACAATTGCTATGGGGATTTGTTTTCCCCTGGTCCTTCCCTGTGTATCAGTCTGTCTCTCTTCCTTCTCTGAATCTGGGGCTCCCTCACCACCACAACAGCCATAATCCACTTTTCTCCCAAAAGGTGGCTCCGCATTTCCCACTTTCTTTGATGTGGCCTCTTCTCTACCTTTAGTTGTGGAGTTTGTTCTGCCAGTCTTCAAATCAATTTCTGGGGTATTCAGGATGATTTGATAGTTATCTGGTTGTATTCATGAGATGAAGCAAGCCTAAGGTCCTCCTACTCTGCTGCCATTTTCCCCTCCACCTACTTCTCATGTTTCTTTATCCATTTATATGTTGGTAAACACTTAGGTTGTTTTCGTATCTTGGTTATTACAAATAATGCTGCAATGAACTTGAGGGTGTAGATATCTCTTTGAGAAGCGATTTTGTTTCCTGTGGATAAACACCCAGTAGTGGAACTGCTGGATCATATGGTAGTTCAGTTTTTAAATTTTTGAGGAACCTCCATGATGTTTTCCATAGTGGTTGCACCAATTCACATTCCCACAAATAGTGGACAAGGGTTTCCCTTTCTCCACATCCTTGCCAACACTTGTTATCTCTTGTTTTTGGATGATGGCTATTCTAATAGATATGAGCTGATATCTCAATGTAGTTTTGATTTGCATTTCCCTGACAATTAGTGATGTTGAGCATCTTTTCATGTACATTTTGGCCATTTGTATGTCTCCTGTGGAAAAATGTCTATTCAGGTCCTCTGCCTATTTTTAAACTGGATTATTTAGAGTTTTTAAAATTCAGTTGTATGAGTTTTATTTACATGCTTTGGATATTAACCTCTTATAGAGATACGATTTTTTTACACTTGATCTTAGCCAAAAGGCCGAGAAGCGATGAGATATGACTTTTTTTTAACATCTTAATTTAGTTTTATTTTTTTCAGTGTTCCAAGATTCATTGTTTATGCACCACACCCAGTGCTCCATGCAATACGTGCCCTCCTTAATATCTACCACCAGGCTCACCCATCCCCCCCACCCCCTCCCTTCCAAACCCCTCAGTTTTTTTCTCAAAGTCCACAGTCTCTCATGCTTCATCTCCCCCTCCGATTTTCCCCAATTCACTTATAAATACTTTATTCCATTCCATAGGTTGTCTTTTAATTTTGTTGATGTTTCCTTTGCGGTACAGAAGCTTTTTAATTTGATGTAGTCCCAATTCTTTATTCTTTCTTTTGTTTCCTTTACATTTGGTGTTAAATTAAAAAAAAATCACTGCCAAGATTGATAACAAGGAGCTTACTCCTTATGTTTTCTTCTATGAGTTTTCTGGTTTTAGGACTTATGTTCAAGTCATTAATTCATTTTGAATTCATTTTTTAAATAAAGATTTTATTTATTTATTTGACAGAGAGAGAGAGATCACAAGTAGGTAGAGAGGCAGGCAGAGAGTGAGGGGGAAGCAGGCTCCCTGCTGAGCAGAGAGCCCAATGCAGGCCTGATCCTGGGACCCTGAGATCATGACCTGAGCTGAAGGCAGAGCCTTTAACCCACTGAGCCACCCAGGCGCCCCTTGAATTCATTTTTGTATATGATGTAAGATAGGGATCCACTTTCATTCTTATGCATATGGCTGTCCAGTTTTCCTAGCACCATTTAGTAAGCAGGCTATCCTTTTCACCATTTTATATTCTTGGCCCTTTTGTCATCAATTAATTGACCATATATGCATGGAAAAGACTTGAATTCTCTAAACCTAAAACATTCCTATTACTGTTACCTTCCCTGAAATCAGTTCATGGTTTTTGTAACCACAGAATCTTGGGTCTATGAAAATTACATTCATACATATTTTTTCTTTTTTCTGATCTAGCATTTTGATTGCCCCAGTTGCTGTTAGAGAGGAAGAAATTTCCAGAAGTCTCAAACAAATTTGAAATCTCCATCTATCTTCCATATATCAGGCTATATAAGCAGTACCTCACTAAAATTATCAAAGGACAATTCTTTTTCAGACTCCTAGATCTTAGGGCACTGAAACTGGCAATCAGTTGAAACAACAACAATAACAACAACAACAACGGAAGAAGAAGGAAGAGGAGAAGGAAGTGGAGGAGGAGGAGGAGGAGATAAAGAAGAAGAGAAGAAACTAAGAGTATATGCTATACATTTTGACTATTTGTGAAATTTAAAAGTTGAGGGTTATCATATACAAAGAGAAACATTTAACAGGGACACTCAGGTTTTTAAATCCCACGTATCTACAGATTTATTATTTATGAATAGCTTTCTACTTAGATGGCTCACATTTGTCTAGAAATATCTTGCCATTCTTTACCTTTGTGTTTCCCAGCTGTCTTAAAGATCAGGGGGCAAATATAATCGTCAAACATCATGAGCTCCCCAGAATATTAGAGTTCTGTAATATTATCAACCATGATTATGGCCATTAGTATAAAATGCTAGATAGAAAACAAAACAAAACAAACAAAAAAAGCTAGAAAACATGCTTTTTTTTGTTTGTTTCTTTGTGTGTTTGTTTGCCAATGAAGTGTGAACGTCAAATATCAGGGAAAAAAATGTACTGATTCACCAGGTTGAACAATCTCTCAGAGGCTGAGACACATTTCCAATGGTTTCCCACATAACTATTTTAGAGAATAGTATTTCTACAGCTTGGACTTATGCCTAATCATACAATCAGATTGCTTCAACCACCCAGATGTATATGGGCAAAAATAGTAGTTCCACACGAAGTTATTATTAGCTTTTGCTGCCTGAATCATGGCTTGAGATCTATTTGTTTTTAGAAATGATATTGACATAATCAGATTATAATTAATTTGAATATTTTCTTTCTAGCTTGTGCCCCCTTAACAACTCACAGAAATCTTTTCATAAATGGACAAAGTATTCTTCCTTAAGCATTATCAGTTTACCCATAACACTTGATCCTTTAAGGAAGTCTGACCTACTGTGTATGTTACAGTAATGAACTTTTTAAGTATTGTTTGTTCCAGCCCTTCGAAAAATGCCGGTGGAATTTTGATTGGGATGGCATTGAAAGTATAGATTGCTCTGGGTAGTATAGACATTTTAACAATGTTTATTCTTCCGATCCATGAGCATGGAATGTTTTTCCACCTTTTTGTGTCTTCTTCAATTTCTTTCATGAGTGTTCTGTAGTTCCTCGAGTACAGATCCTTTACTTCTTTGGGTAGATTTATTCCCAGGTATCTTATAGTTCTTGGTGCTATTGTAAACGGAATCGATAAATGGGCAGAAGACATGAACAGACACTTCTCTAAAGAAGACATACAAATGGCTAACAGACACATGAAAAAATGTTCATCATCATTAGCCATCAGGGAGATTCAAATCAAAACCACACTAAGATA
>JAPYYM010001166.1:0-13783 GCA_028534135.1 Potos flavus | reverse complement strand
TCTTTTTTCTCTGTTTTATTTTGGATAGTTTCTATTGCATTATCTTCAAGTTCAATAACATTTTCTTCTAAAATATCTAATCTGATGTTAATCCCATCCAGTATATTTTTCATGTCAGAAATTATAGTCTTGATCTCTAAAAGTTCAATATATGTCCTTTTATATCTTATATGTCTCTCCTTCTTGAACACCTAGAGCATATTTATAATAGCTGTTTTATAATTGTTGCTATTGTATCATTTTTCTCTTTTCTTGGCCAGTTTCTATAAATTGATCTTCTCATATGAGTTGTATTTTTAATTTTAAAATATTTTTTAAAGATTTTATTTATTTGACAAAGAGAGAGAGAGAGCACAAGCAGGGGGAGCAGCAGAGGGAGAGAGAGAGGCAGGTTCCCCACTGAGCAGGGTGCCCAACATGAGGCTCAATCCCAGGACCCTGGGATCATGACCTGAGCCAAAGGCAGATGCCTAATGACTGAGCCACCCAGGTGCCCCAATTTTTAAACTTTTTTTTTTTTTTTTAAGATTTTATTTATTTATTTGACAGAGACACAGCGAGAGAGGGAACACAAGCAGGGGGAGTGGGAGAGGGAGAAGCAGGCTTCCTGCCAAGCAGGGAGCCTAGTGTGGGGCTGGAGCCCAGTGTGGGGCTCGATCCCAGGACCCTGGGATCATGACCTGAGTCGAAGGCAGATGCTTAACAATTGAGCCATCCGGGCATCCCTAAACATTTTTAATTTAAGTATAGTTGACATATATTAGTTTCAAGTGTACAACATAACAATTCAGTAATTATATACATTATGAAATGCTCACCACAACAAGTGTAGTTACCTTCTCTCACCATACAAAGTTATTACATTATTATGGACTGTATTCCCTACGCTGTTTTTTTATCCCTGATTTTATTTTATAACTGGAAGTTTGTATCTCTTAATCCTCTTCACCTATTTCACCCATCTTCCTACCTACCTCTGGCAACCACTAGTTTATCTTCTGTACTTATGATTCTGTTTCTCTTTGTCATTGTTTGCTGGCTTGTTTTGGTTTTTAGATTCCACATATAAGTGAAATCATATGGTATTTGTTTTTTTCTGTCTGACTTATTTCACTTAGCATAATACCTTCTAGGTTCATCCATGTTGTCACAAATGGCAAGATTTTATTCTTTTTTTATGGCAAAGTAATATTTCATTGTGTATATATACCACATGTTCTTTATCCATTCATCTATTTTTAAAGTATTGTATGTATGTATGTATGTATTTGACAGAGAGAAAGCACAAGTGGAGGGAGCAGGAGAGGGAGAAACAGACTCCTTGCTGAGCAGGGAGCCCAATGTGGAGCTCGATCCCGAAGTCCAGATCATGACCTGAGCCAAAGGCAGACAGACACTCAACTGACTGAGCCACCCAGGTGCCCTCTTTCATCTGTTGATGAATAACTAGGTCACTTCCCTATCTTGGTTATTATAAATAGTGCTGCAATAAGGGTACATGTATCTTTTCAAATTAGTGTTTTTGTTTCCTTTGGGTAAATACCCAGAATTACTAGCTCATCCAGTACCTCTATTTTTAGTTTTTAAAGTAAATTCCTTATTGTTTTTCAGAGTGGCAGCACCAGTTTACTTTCCTACCAACAGTGCACACGGATTCTGTTTTCTTTTTTTTTTTAAAGGTTTTATTTATTTATTTGACAGAGACCACAAGTAGGCAGAGAGGCAGGTGGGGGTGGGGGAGCAGGGGCCCTGTTGAGCAGAGAGCCTGATGCGGGGCTCGATCCCAGGACCCTGGGATCATGACCTGAGCCGAAGGCAGAGGCTTTAACCCACTGAGCCACCCAGGCATGTTTCCTACAAATCTTCACCATAATTGTATTTTCTGTATGCTTTTTGCATTCCTGGTTATTTTTGACTTGACGACAATGTGAATTTTACATTGTTGTGTGTTGGATTTTTAAAAAATTCCTTTATATATTTTTGACTTTGTTCTGGGATTCAATTAAGGGACTTGGAAACAATTTAATCTTTCTCAAGCTAGCCTTTAAGCTTTGTTAGATGGGTTCAGAACAGCCTGTAGTCTACGTTCAATTCTGTTGTACTAGCAGAGATAATAATTTTCCGAGAGCTCTGCTGATTATGTGTTAGGAAGTCTTTCCAATCTGACTGGTGGGAACATGAATGCTGCTGGTCCGTGTGTGAGCTCAGAGGATTGTTCTACTTGATTTTCTGGTGGTCCTTTTTTTGGCCTTGGTAGTTTCCTCCTACATGTGAGCTGGTCAGTATTAGTTGGAATCAGTACTAGTTGGAACCCTCTGCATATCTCCAGAATTCAATCTTCGTCAACCCTCTTTTCTCAGGTCTTCTACACTGCAAATTCCAGCTGCCTAGGCCTCCCCAAAAACTGAAGTTTGCCTCCTTAATTTAAGAAGACCTACAGGTTCCATTTGGATTCACTCTTCCTGCACTGTGGCCTAGAAACTCCAGGCCACAGTGGAGAATTGTAGGAGAATTATAGGGCTCATCTCCCTGCTCTCAGGATTACTGTCCTGGGCTGCCTATTATTTAATGTTTGAAAACCATTTTCACAATTTTGTTCTCCTTTTTAAGGCAGAAAGTTTTATCTAGTCCCTGTTGCTCCACCATGTCTGAAAGTGGAAGTTGTCATTTTGGTCCTTATTCTCTTCCTTCCTTCCTTTCATTCTTTCCTTCCTTCTTCCTTCCTTTCCTTTTCCCTTTTCCTACCTTCCTCCCTCCTTTCTTCCTTTTCTTTCTCTCTTTCTCTTTCTTTTTTTCTTTCTCTTTCTTTTTCCTTCCTACCTTCCTTCTTTTTAATTCCTGTATAATCTTTTTTTTTTTTTAAGATTTTATTTATTTATTTGATAGAGGGAGATCACAAGTAGGCAGAGAGGCAGGCAGAGGGAGAGGGGGAAGCAGGCTCCCCATCCCAGGACCCTGAGATCATGACCCGAGCCGAAGGCAGAGGCTTTAACCCACTGAGCCACCCAGGTGCCCTCCAGTATAATTAACATACATTGTAATATTAGTTTCAGGTGTAAATTTTGGTCTTTATTCTAAGAGCAACAGAACGCATTGAAGAGTTTCCAATGGGGAGGCACACGATCAGTGTTTTAAAATCACTGACTGCTGTGTGGAGAATGGATGGAAGTAAAGCAAGATAGGAAGTGGGGAGACAGCAATTCATAGGTTACCGTGTCCTGACAGTTGATGGTGGTTTGGACCAAGAAGATGACAGTGGAAGAGAGACATGGGGAAGGTAAGGTTTATTTAGGAACCGGCAGTATGTTATTGTCTATGTGAAGTTCAAAGTGGCAAGTCTTTGACCTCTATGCTAAAGCAGTTTCACTGTGATCATCTGAAGAGAGGGGTTGTATATAAACTATGATCTTGCTTCTGGATTTTAAGCCAATCAGTGATGGCTCTTTGCAAGGCAGGCTTTCAACTTGTCATAGTTGACGCGTCAGTTATTGTTATGGACGGAACGTTTTTCTTCCCTGCCCCCAATTCGTATGTTGAAGCCCTAACCCTTACTGTGGTGTTATTTGGAGATGAAGCCTTTGAAAGGTAATTAGAGTTAAATGAGGTCAGAAGTGTGGGTGCTCATGTTGGGATTAGTGCCCTTATAAGACACCAGAGAACTTGCTCTGGTCACATGAAGACACAGCGAGAAGGTAGCTATCTGCCAGCTAGGAAGAGAGACCTCACCATGAACTGACTGCTGGATCTTGATCTGGGACTTTTAGCATCCAGAAGTGTGGGAAATAAGTCTCTGTTGTTTAAACTACCTAAGTCTATGTAGCCCAAGAAAGCAAATACAGTGGTGCTCAGCCAGCAGTCAGTGATGACTTCTGTTTCTCCTTTGGATGGCACAGCGTTTGTTCATGAGCATTCTTTAAAACAGCAAATTTTTCCCTTGCAATGCTTTGTGAATGGTGCTTTAATACATAATCTTTTTGATAGTGAATTGTTTGCAAACTCCTGTGATAACGTTAATGCATTTGCATTAGCATTACCTGTAAAAAACCTTGACTTCCTGACTTCTACTTAAGTCAAATAACCTTATCTTATAAGTAGCTCAATGGAGAACTGGCATTGAAAGACCTTCTACTGATTGGCTCATTAACAGTTTTTAAGTCATTGATAAAAGAGTAGGTAAACAAGGCTAATTTTAAAAATTCATTCTGAAGCCTGGTTCTTTCAGTTAAGCTGTTGCTACTGTTTTGAATTCTCTTGCTTCACTGCTTAAAGACAGCTGCTCTCTGATGACAGCCCATTCACTTCCATAGGTTAAATGGGAATTAAATGTAAGAATTAAGAGAATGGACTTTGGTCTGTTGAGAAGCAAGCACAGTAAGAACTAAGAGTATGACAGGCAAAGGATGGGTATAATGAGATGTTCTGGATTTTTCTTTAATGTGATCTCTACACCCAACGTGAGCTCGAACTCACAACCCTGAGATCTGGAGTTGCATGCTCTTCCGACTGAGCCAACCAGACGACCGAGAGATGTTTTCTTTTGAAGATAGAAAGAGAAAGCAGGGAATGGACCACTGACAATAATGGCACTTTTAACTATTTACAGGCCGGCTTGAAAACACTCCAGACTGATTGCAAAGGACCATTCACGTATATATCACGCATCTATTCAACACACACCTGTTGGGTGCCTATTGTGTGAAAGACGTCGTGCTATTGGAGTTAGAAAGATGAGGACAATGTAGATATGACCTTAAGTACTTCACAACGGACTGCTGAGAGCAGACGTGTTTCTAATTAATCTTAACCTACTGTCACAAGATAAAATAAGTGCGGCCATGGTGCGTGTGTGTACAAATTACCTGCTTAATCATTTTGATCTAAGTCTTGCAAGTTAGTGAACCAACTTTGCATTTCTCTCAACATTCCAGTCTCCCTGGAATCAAAGAATATTGATAGCTTTTGAAGACTTTGTTTCTTACCTCACCTTCAGGATGGGAAACTAGATCCAGATTAGGCTTCCCATGACAGGCCTGAGGACAGAGCTAGTTTAGTGGCAAGTAGAAACAACCTTCCTGAATACAAACTAAGTATTATGCCTTTTTCTTCATCCAGCTTTGTGTAAAATTCTTCCCAACCTTTGAGACTTGGCTTAATCATTACTACTTCATGAAGCCTGACACTCCCCAAGCAGATAAACCCTCCCTCTTCAGAGTATTTCGCTCACAATGAGTACTTTCAACAGAAACATTCACTTACTTTTTACTGGAACTTTGTTCCCTAACTATTCCAGCTGGAGTCTCAAGCCCAAAGGACAGAGGAATGTGAAATCATGGTCCCTGGGTTCTCTGCAGATGAGGACAAAATGTGAAAAATCATGGCACCACATTTCACTTTTTCATAAAATACCAGAATTTTTCTATTGTACAAACTCTTGATATTGTCACTTTCTTCAGATGCTGCAATTATTGCTAAAGTCATTAATGCCTTTTTTGCAAAATCCAATGAATACTGTCCTGTTTTTACCTTTTTAATGTTCCCTGTGCTTTTCTTACATATCCAGTTATTTGTTAAATATTTAATGAAATCAGATATTGCACTGGATGCTGGGAATGCAACAGTGAAAAAAACACACATAGGTCCCATCATATGATAGCACTAGAAAGACCACCAAACAAGCAAACTTAACAAAGTGTAGTAAATGCTACATTAGAGGAATCATAGGGCACATAATCTGGTTCGGAGGGTTAAACCTCTGATGTTAAACAGAAGTGATGTTAAAGTGAAATCTGGAGAATTAAGAGATGAAGGAAGCCTAGTTCAGCACAGGGAACATGGACTGGAGGCAAGAAAAACACACATTGGAGGAATTTAAAGATGTTCCTTAAGCCTGGGTCACAAATGGGGAAAAAAAGGGCAGGAGAGGTAAGGAGGGACCGTCTCATTTCATAAAGTGCTTTTAAACTGTGATAAGAATCCAGGTAAAGGCAATGAAAAGCCAATGGTAAGATTGTGAAGAGCAGAAGGACAAGAGAAAGCTTTCTCTTTGCAATTTAGTAAAAACATTGCTACCACATCCATTATTTTTTATTCTAGGTTTTAAGTGATTTTCACTGTTGCCTTATTCTAACTAAATACTGTAAAGGGAGCTAAATTAAAAGAAAATCTTTTTTATTGGCGCCTGGGTGGCTCAGTTGTTAAGCATCTGCCTTTGGTCCAGGTCATGATCCCAGTGTCCTGGGATGAGCCCTCTGTTGGGCTCCCTGCTCAGTGGGGAGCCTGCTTCTCCCTCTCCAGCTCCCCCTGCCTGTGTTCCCTCTCTGTCAAATAAATAAATAAATAAATAAATAAATAAATAAAATCTTTAAAATAAATAAATAATGAAATCTTTATTTGATTTGGGTGAAAATACTTCCCCATGCGTCACAGGTAAATTATATATAAAACAGAAGTTATTCTGCAGAGCAATTTCTTGACTCCCGATTAACATCACAAAATAGATAAGGTTTAACAATAGACTAATAGGTAACTGTATCTTCCTTTATTTGAAACCAGTCAGCTCTAAATTATTCATGCTATCTTACGCATAGATATATATACATAACCTAAAATGATCGATAATCCAGATAGTTTCTATTTCACTCTGGAATGTGACTTTATCTTCATTTAAACACAAGTATCCCTGAAATCTAGGAATTTACTTAAAGCCACACCAGATTGCTGGAGGGAAGGTGGGTGACGGGATGGGGTAACTGGGTGATGGGCATTAAGACGGGCACCTGATGTAATGAGCACTGGGTGTTAGATGGAACTGATGAATAACTGAACTCTACATCTGAAACTAATGATACACTATGTTAATTGACTGAATCTAAGTAAAATAACATTAAAAAAAGCCACACCACAGAAAATGGCCAAACCATAATACCTAATTTTGTGATCCATCCTGAATTGGGAATTGAAAGCATGTTTTACACCGATGTTCAGAGTTCAGAAAGTGGCTTATAGCGTTTTCTTTACACTTTCATATCTTTTGACTTTTTTTTTTTAAACATATGTAGCTTTATTATTTTTCTGGCAATAAAAACATTTCCGTATGGAAAACAAAGAGAAGTATCCTCTTTCACATCTTCCTTGAGAAGGTCGGGTTAAATAATTGATTTTATTTTATTTTATTTATTTATTTTAAGATTTTATTTATTTATTTGACAGAGAGAGAGATTACAAGTAGTCAGAGAGGCAGGCAGAGAGAGAGGGGGAAGCAGGCTCCCGGCTGAGCAGAGAGTCCAATGTGGGGCTCAATCCCAGGACCCTGAGATCATGACCTGAGCCGAAGGCAGGGGCTTTAACCCACTGAGCCACCCAGGCGCCCCAAATAATTGATTTTAGAGAGCTTCTCTGAGATACAAAATTCACTTAAAAAAAAAGAATAATAAAAAGAACCAGAAAGTAACAGGACATTAACAAAGTAGGGTAGAAGTGCTATCATTTAGGTTTGCAGTATGGATAATTTTAATAATGACTATTTTCTAAGATATTTGAATGACTATTTCCTAAAATGAACACAATTTTATCAACGAACAGAAAATAAAACAGTGATATTACAGAATCTTAAAACCTTTTTTGATAGAGATCATTGATTAGATTTAGTTTTGAACAATGTAAAGCCAGTCAAGGAATGAAAGTGCTTTTACAATCAAAACTAACTGGGGCACCTGGCTGGCTCAGTTAGTGCAGTGTGCAACTCTTGACCTCAGGTCGTGAGTTCGAGCCCCATGCTGGGTGTAGAGATTATTTATTTTTTTTTTAAGAAGTATTTTATTTATTTGAGATAGAGAAAGCAGGAGCAGGGGGAGAGGCAGAGAGAGAGGGAGAAGGAGACTCCCTGCCAAGCAAGGAGCCTGATGTGGGGCTCGATTCCAGGACCTCGGGATCAAGACCTGAGCTGAAGGCAGATGCTTAACTGTCTGAGCCACCCAGCCATCCCTAGAGATTACTTAAAAAAACTAATTAAAACACAGCAAATATGCCGAATATACTTGAAATACTTAATATTTTTAAATAACATATGAAAGTAAAGGCAAGATATTATTATTCAGAAAATTAAGGAATCAGGATAAACTCATTTTTATCTACTCAATAGCTTATATAGATTTGTTCCTAATAACTTTGTTTAGGACTTTACAACACGCTGTGTTGTGTAAAGAATTTATAATGTGATGATGCTTTTGGATAATAGAATACCTCGGTTTTCAGTTCTTAAAAAAAACAAACCTTGAAACATTCTGATTTTGTTGTTTAAAAAATTGTTTTCATTTTAATGATCTGAGTTAGTAACAAACAAATATACAAAATTGTCTTTCACATTTCCATACATTGTGTTATGGACCACTTAAAACTCTGGGCTACAAATGCAGGTTTCTTTGTATCCTTAACTTCAATTATTGTCACTTATAAATAAAGGTGATTTTCGAAAACATGCATTTGTGAACATAGATGCCAAAGTTGTACATGTAAGTTAATGCACAACCAATAGTGTACATTGTTCATTTGTGCAGCTAAGTGTCAAATGCAATTGACACAGGTAGAAGCAGTTATCCTGGGACAGTTTACTCTATTTGAAAAGCATTTTTGAGAAGCAGATAGAACTATAGTTTAAAACAAAAACTGTATTCTACAAATACAGCAAAATTCACAACTTGCACATCTGAAGCAACTTTTGGGACCCAAAGCTGATTCAATAACCTTGCTGCTATATTGGTTTTATATCTCCAAAATCATAGATTGGAAAACAGCTGTTTCAACAAAAATAAATATACATATTAAAAAGGAAAGTGAGATTTAAAAAAAATGTGAGGAAAGCTCTGAAAAGAGTAATAAGGTATGAGTCACCTGTACTTTTCATTTTTTAGTTTTAGAAATTTAAAGAAATTTAGAAACTTAAAGGTAATCTGAACATTTCCTAAGCTGTTTTAAATTAGGATTTTTCCATCGTTTTCTATTTGATAGTATAATAGAAAAATGGACGGTTTCTATTGTTGACTTACTATGATAATTCATAAGTCATGATAAATTTGTGACTTCATTAGAGGATCAAATAACTGGAGACTGGGTTATCATGAAAATGGAAACAAGGAAGCCTCTTCTATAACCATTGATCTGAACTAGAAATTAACACCAACACAAAATGATTTTTTATATTAAATTATTTCCAGGTATCTGTAGGGAGGAAAATCCAATCTTTCTTAAAAATGTTTTCCTGGGTGGTGGCAATATGTGCTTTACCTCTTTAACTCTATCTACAACCTAAAATTATTTCTATATTATAAATTTCGAACTCCCTGGCAAGGAATGTGAATACTAACCAGCTAGGTATTTATTCAACTTCATACAAAGAAAGGACTCATGAATGGACGATAAGAGTTCCACTTTTTGCTAAGGCCCGAGTTTGATGTCCTTGCCTATAATATATGATCAAATGAGAGAAGACGGTACAAAACAACTAGGTCTCTTTCAGGCAGTTATCAAAGACCTGGCCTCTGATTTTATGAAAACACTCGTTTTACCAAAATGAATACAACTGCCAACATTTTGAGGGCAACTGCAGTTGAAAAGGAAATGGATTATTTTCTATAGGGAACATAAGATCAACTTTAAGGAAATGTTCCTGTTTTCCATGGGCCTTGCGAAGGAGACGTGGCTAGTGATTTCAAACATGTACTTCAAAGTGTTACCTAAATGCACGACGGCTTTTAAAAATGTTTAACCATCAGTGATTCAGGAAAGTAAGCTGGGGGAGTAAAGACATGTACGTATAACACTACATTAGGAGATGTAGTTATCTACTCTGCACTTTGGAAATGAAAGAAACCAATTCTGTCCAGAGTCAATATCAGAAAGAAATATGGCTGCTTCCTACTCTTCTCCACTTAGCGAAATCAATTTTATGATGCTCTCACTGCTGATACGTCTCATTTGAGTTAGGCAAAATGAATCTAATAGGTTACTTTTGTTTTCAAAATAAACTGTTTAAACGGGTCTCTTTAAAAACTTTCAGAAACGGAATATTTAACCACTGAGAGAAACTTCTATTATTACCTTGTCTAATGGCAGGTAAGAGGATTGTTGGATTAAGGATTATTGCTTTTAATAAGATAACCATTAGAAATAAATATGTAAGCTTAACTCAAATACTCATTTTTGTACCCAATGCTACAATGTCTTATTCTCAAATCAAGTCACATGTTATCTTTAATTTTTTGACCGTTTACCAAGCTTTTAAGTATAAGAAGTTGGCCTGTTAACTCAAAATCAAGACAATAGCAATGTCCACATAAGCATGTCTTATTTGAGCATTGAGCAGGAACACTGCTTTCTTGATAGGACTTAAGGCACTAAATGGTGCTAAAATAAACAAAAAGTATGATGATTAACAACTTCTTTAGAATCCTAAAAAAGGAGATCGTTTAAGAAGGACACTAGTAAATCTTTTTCTCAAACAAATAAGGCATCCTGTTGGCAAACACAAATAAAACAAAAGGTCATGTTGAACCTAATACATTCACTGTCTCAGCTAAACTACTCGAGAAACACTAGCTATCAAACTAAAGAAAGCTACAACAGCATGTATAAAGGTTGGAAAGGCACCAAAAGGAGAGTTCTACCACTTCCAGTTCTAAGAGTTAGGTAAGCTGTGTTTAACACTGCATGTAGCCTAATTATATTCAAACGTATAAGGGTGGTTAATTTTGATTTTGACAAATCAGTTATTCAAGTACTAGTTTAGTAAGGAATTGATTTCCATGAATTAGAAAATGACTGCAGTGTCTAACACAGCTCCACTTATAAAGCTACACTAATTCTAGTACTGAATGCATATTCTGGATAACACTGAAGCAAATCCGTATAAACAAAAATGGTTACCTTAAGATAGAATTCACAATAGAAATTCAATATATACCTAAATAAGATTTACTGAAAATAATGAAAAGTGTAGTACAGATACATCAAACATAATTATAACCACGACATTTTCCTTGTGAAAAATACAACTATTAGTGAAATAAAATGTACAATTGAAAATTTTTCCAAAGGAAAAAACAGTATAAAGGAAAATACTTTTCTTTGAGATAGGGAAAATAGTATGTCATTGTTTTTCACTACAATATAATTTGACACAAAAAGCAGTCCTAGAATTGCACCAATTCCACATCCAGTTTCCTGAACATGTTAAGAGTAAAAGGAGTTCGTAAAGCAGAATGCAGTTTCTGAATTTCATATTTTAAATTGAGGATATTCTCATACAAAAATGTCACATCACACCAGATCTGTTTACATAATGTACAATACTTTCCATTTTGTGGCCAGACACGAATATAAACATAGGCGTTTGGTGCCACCTCTCTTTCGTTCTGGTGTTTAGTCAGAGTCAGGAAAAAAATAATCAAGTTACTTAAGTGTTATCTCTCTAGCAATAAAGAAAAATTATATTTAGTGCATGCTTCATCATTTGTCAAAAAACATTTCTGAAAATAAAACTCAGTTACCCAATGGTTTACAAAATAGAAAAATCATTCATTAGGATAAAAATGTGGTGGGATTTTAGGTCCATTTCCAAAGGACTGACTTCCTGGGCAGCACCACTGTCCTTCAGCAGAGGTCATCAGTAAGTTCTAGGAGCAAAGCAGGTGTGCCTGCCGGAGACCACCGCCTGACATTCACTTATCTGGCGCCCTATGCCCCCTTTGACACCCCGCCTCTGCCAGTTCATTAGTGCTATAACACAGATGGAACCTTTGTGGAAATGTTAGGAACATTTCTGCTGTACATGATTTAGAAGTTCTCCAAATTTTTCAAATAGGTCTTCCACCCATTTTACATTTTTCATACAAAGTTGAACAATTTCTTCCTGTCCTAAGTCTTCGTTTCTTTTCTGCACAGAAGAAATCTAAAATAAAGAGAATTACCACATTAGCTTATACTTCTCACTTTATTAGCTCTTCATAAGGGTTTATGGTTTCTATATCTTGAATGAAAAGGATTTTATGAATATACCTACAAATACTGATTTAAAAAAAAATTCCATCCACGGAGAATGATTATTTCATATAAATTTGGGTGAAGTCTAATACTATCATTTCTAACTCCATGAGGGCAAAGAGGAAGGCTAGAAAAAAAATGGTTCAAACTTTCTAAATTCCTTCTAGTTGTGTTAAAAGCTAAGTGACAAATTTTGGGGTCAATTCTGCATTTCAGAGCATTGTAAGAAGAGTGCATTTCAGAGCATTGTAAGAATAGTCATCATATTTTGCATGACCATCTTTATTTTCTCCTTTGCTAGAGGTTAGATTTATGAACATCTTTCCACTGATTATCATCAAATGCATCAAGTGTAGCCTCAGTCCAACTTAACCCTCAGTTAAACAACTGGCAGTGCTGATCAAAAAAGAGAGAGTACGGTCTACAGCTGTTTAAGCTTTGAGGAAATTGATCATTATATTCCACCCACAAAATGGTATTATTGTCATATACAAATTCTGAGCAACTTAAATTATGATACTTAAAAGTTACAATTAAATTTTAACTATCATTTCTTCCTGCCAATGCACAAAAACCCCTTTCTCTCAGCAAATAGGTGGGATAAGGCCCTTCTAGTGATAAGGAAGACGCCAGGATATCAAAGCAGTGACTGAAGTGAATTAAAGCAGGATCATTATGTATTAGGAGTGAAGAAAATGAAATCAAGTCCCATTTATTATGGCAATAATAAAGCAAGCAAACAAAACAGCTTAAAAACTTTACCATTTACAGCTTCTGTAAGAGCCTCAGATTAGTATGAGCACAACACATAACGGAGAGACGCAGATTAACATTATTTACAAGACAATATAGACATATGTATTTAACGGTTCTCTTTAAGACTCTAAAAATACTATAACTATAGCCTCCTTAAAGCTCAGAAAAAAATTTTTTTTAATAAATGAAAAAAATTACCTCATCTTTACATATCAGATAAACATGATATTTATAATGATGGAGTGAATGATACAAAGAATACAGCTGTATTTTCTCTGGATCAACAGCAAACTCCTATAAAAACAAAAGAGTTTATAGGCATATTTATTTCAAGGAATATTTTTTTAAAAAATATTTTATTTATTTATTTGACATAGAGAGTGAGAGAGCACAAGCAGGCAGAGCAGCAGAGGGAAAGGGAGAAGCAGGCTCCCCAAGGAGCAGGGATCCTGACATGGGGCTTGATCCCAAGACCCTGGGATCATGACCTGAGCCGAAGGCAGTCACTTAACCAACTGAGCCACCCAGGCGCCCCTGTTTCAAGGAATATTTGAGCTGTGAATACTTTTGCAAAAATACCAGACCAAAAGTCTGAATGGAAATTTTAAAAATAAATGACTAATATGGCTAGATATATGCTTAAATATGGATAAGAGGCTTATTCAAAATAAGAATTTAAATTGTATTTTAGAATCTTCACTGTTTTTCTGAATATAAACACAATATTTCAAAAAATTTAAACAGAAAAATTTAAACAGTAAACATATAAGATGACTTATAAAGTAAAAGAATTCTATAATCTCTTGCTTCAGAGATAATAAAGCATGGTATATATTCTTTCATATTTTCCCATGTATAACATGTATTAATGACACCAATTCTGTAATGGGAAGGAAATCCTACTACACATATTGTTCTGCAACTTTATTTTTTATAACCTGTTTTTAACCTAACTAAAACTTGCATATCTTTCTACTTATTACATATACCC
>JAPYYM010001165.1:0-13784 GCA_028534135.1 Potos flavus | reverse complement strand
TTCCCTCTCTCGCCGTGTCTCTCTGTCAAATAAATAAATAAAATCTTTAAATAAATAAATAACTAGATAGAGACATAGATAGATAGATAGATAGATAGATAGATAGATAGATAGATAGAGGTGCCTGGGTGGCTCAGTGGGTTAAGCCTCTGCCTTCGGCTCAGGTCATGATATCAGAGTCCTGGGATCGAGCCCCGCATCGGGCTCTCTGCTCAGCAGGGAGCCTGCTTCCCTCTCTCTCTCTGTCTGCCTCTCTGCCTACTTGTGATCTCTCTCTGTCAAATAAATAAAATCTTTAAAAAATAAATAGATAGATGATAGATAGATAGATAGATAGATAGATAGATAGATAGATAGATATAGATAGATAGATAGAGGTGATCTCTCCAGGATTCTGAAATGGGATACAGCAGCTGCTCTCAGATCACTGCATTCCACAGAGGTGCCTGCCTCTTTCCCTAACATCACTGGACTTGGACCAGGAGGATGGCGCCCGGTGGCAAGGTTGTCTGCTTCAACAGCGACACTGTGTGGCAGGACCAGCAACAGCGGCCAAAAATCCTGGGCACTGGTTTTCCCCATTTTCTCCGCTGGAGATGATAGCAGCCAGAAATCGTGGAGTACCCCTGCTGGGAGTTATCACAGGCAAGAGGATAGCAGGAAAATAAAAAATACATTCTTACTCTAAGTAGGAGAGAATAATAGAATGACTTAAGTTAAATAATAAAATAAATCTGTATATCAAGCTGATGAATAAGATTGATCACAAAGGCAGCTATTTTTTGTTACATACCCTCTGGGATTCAGGAATGTAAGGTGCTTTACATATGTCAGCTCTTTTACTCTTCACAGCAGAACTTAGAAGCAGATGCCTTTATTTGCATCATTTGAGGAAACTGTAAGTTAAGAGAAATGGAGGAACTTGCCCACATTTACCTGTGCCAAGATGTGGAAAAGTAGCTGTTCTGACCTAAAACTGCCTAATCCCCAACCTGCGCTCCCTTCATGATTCCAGAGATCAAAAAAAGAAACCAATGTCTTGGGAGGGAAAAAAGATGTCCCTTCTTACATTCTCTGCCCTCTCTAGGTGCGGAGGGGTCAGGAAAGACGGGAAAGATTCCACAAAAGATAGCATTCCCACAAATTGAGAATTCCAGTTTCTCACATCACTGTCTCCAGTCCAAATCTTACAAAATACCTGCCCATTTTCACCTCCAGTTTCTCATCGTGACTGGTAAAAATCAGTAGTCAAATGGACCAATGGGCAGTATTCTTCTTATAATTATGTCATACAGATTTCCTGGGCACGATGCCCAACTTCGTTTAATTTATTTTTATTAATTAAAATAGAGCTTCGTAAAGTATGATTGTTATATTGAATTGATATGACCTAGCCATCTGCTAGTAGCACAAATGTGTGTGACAATAGAAATGCGATGTCACACAGGAAACATTCTATTCTCCATCATCTTTGCAAATAGCGCAACATAACTCAACGCAAAGAAATATCCTGACATTCAACCCTGCTCCTAATTCTCCTTACACTCCAGTCTTCAGGAAATTTGACAGGACTAAAGGTATATTAACCTGGGGTTGTGTGGTTGTGGAGAAGTTGTGGATTTGCTCTCTAAAATAATCTTTTCTCAATTCTCCTCCACAGAGACATACATGATGGACTTAGGAAGCAGCAAGTGCCCCAGGTTTCTGCTACAGACAAAATGTTAATGAACATAAACCTCACAGTGTAAAAGCTGAAGTGTGGTTGATGGAAATCAGGAGTCAGAAAGTGGTGAGTGGGGGGAAGAGGAGTGAGAAAAAACTTATGGTAAAATGGGGAGAGAAGTGATCCCATCAGCAATTAATGGAATGAAACAGGTTAAAATAGTAATAACAGAGGAACCAAAATGAGGATATAACTGGAGAAGAGGGGGACGCCTGGGTGGCTCAGATGGTTAAGCGTCTGCCTTTGGCTCAGGTCATGATCCCAGGGTCCTGGGATCGAGCCCCGCATCGGGCTCCCTGCTTGGCAGGAAGCCTGCTTTCCCTTTACCACTGCCCCTGCTTGTGTTCCTGCTCTTGCTCTCTCTATGTCAAATAAATAAATAAAATCTTTAAAAAAAAAAAATAATTGGAGGAGAGGGAGGCAGCAAGGAAGATATTGTGTGTATTGGTTAGCTATCACTGTGTGACAAATTACTCCAAAACTCAGCAGCTTAACACAACAGTCATTTATTATCCCCTCCCCCCCATCTGCAGATGAACTGGAGTTCAGCTGATCTAGGCTCAGTCTGGCTGGATGGCTTTGCTTCCTCCTGTGGGCCAATGAGTCGACTGGAACGGCTTTGCCCCACATCTCTTATCCTTCTCTGGAGACCAGCAGGCTCACCAGGTAACAGTAGAGATACAAGAGAGCAGACCCTACCATACAAGCACTTTTCTAATCCCTTACTACACCATGTCTAAGAACATCCCATTATCCAAAGGATGTCATGTGGCTGAGCCCACAGTCAAAGGGTGAGTCATGGAGGAGGGAAGGTCTGCAAAGCCACATGGCAATAGACAAGGATGTAGGGAAGGTGAAGGACTGCAACCAATGGGCACAGAAAGGTGGGTGATGGTAGAGATGAACAAAATCCTCTTATAGATGAATAAAATTCTATCAAAGAAGAAACCAATAGAAAATATTCTGTAGGACTGATGGTGTAGTGGTATGAGCTTATTATTTAGAGAAGCAGATTAATACTCAGAAAACTGAAAATTGAAATAGAATTATTTCCTTCTGGAGATTGGTATCAAGATGGAAAGGGGGTGAGTTAAGGCTTATAAAGCGTTCGTTTGTTGTTTGAATGTTTAAACTGTGTGTAATGATTAAAGATATTTTTAATTAATTTTTTAAAAATGTTTAAATAGACCACAACCACTCTATACAATGTAGCAGATTAAAGATAAAAAAGAGGAGCGCCTGGCTGGCTCAGTCGGTAGACACAGGACTCTTGATCTCAGGTTCATGAGTTCAAACCCCATGTTAGGTGTAGAGCTTACTTCAAAAATAAAAACAAAAAGACTCAACTAAAGATTAAAAAGTAACAGTCTTCTCCCTCAAGGAGTACACAGTATTGTTAGAGCTGTAAATAAATAGTGGCAATAATGCACTAAGGCAGCATGAGGGGGACGAGAGCTCAGTGCACCCCCCAGGACAGACGAGGGTGGGGCGGAGGTGGGGGGGGGGGCGACTTCTCAATGAGTCTTGAAGGACAGGAGTTTGAGAATAGCCTTTCCTGCCCAAAATCTTCAGAACTAGAAAAATATGTGTTTAAACCCATAGCTATCCTAGAAAGCAATAAGAACTGCCTTTGGCGGGTACGTAACTAAGGTAAATACAAGAAAAGCAGGGGGCATCCAACCGAAGAAAGAAACACCAGCCTAAAATGTGTTCAGAAAGCTATTGCATCACTTTGGGGCAAATGCCCCCAAGAATTGAAAGCAGGGACTCAAACTGGTATTTGTACACACATGTCTGTAGCAGCTTTATTCCCAATAGCCAAGAAGAGGAAACACCCAAATGTCCATTAGTGGATGAACCTATGGATAAACAAAATCTGGTCTATCCATACAATGGAACATTACTCAGCCTTGCCAGTCACAAAGACAAATACCTTATGATTCCACTGCCATGAGCTACCTGGAGTCATCCAATTCATGGAGACAGAGAGTAGAATGACAGTTGCCAGGGGCTGAAGGAAGGGGAATGGGGAGCTAGTGTTTCATGGGTGCAGAGTTGGGGAAGATGAGAACGTTCTGGAGATGGATGGTGTTGATAGTTACACAGCCACACGAATGTACTTAATGCCACCGAACTGCATGCCTAAAAATGGCTGAAATAGTAAAATTTTATGTGATGTCTATTTTACCACAATAAAAAAAGGAAGAAAGCCGGGTGTGAGCTAGAGAGCTGCCAGCCTGGAGACGTGATGTGGGGGGACCAGGGCTGGGCAGAGGATGGTTGTCACTAGGCAGTTAGGTGGAATGTCCCCGGAAGGGCCTCGTGCAAACCCAACTGCACACCCCAATGTGTCAGGAGAAGGTGAGCCCCTCGGAAAGGCAGGACCGGGCAGTCCAGCAAGACATCATTCATATAGGGGGACAAAACACTAAACCATGTTCCACATTCCCATAGGAACCACGTGTGTATAAACACGTAGAAAAAGATCTGGAAGCATCTTACTGACTGCAATATCTTTGGGGAAAGTAAAGGAGAATTTTCACTTTCCCTGAATGTTTGGGGTTTTTTTTTAACACCAAGAGTGTATTTGTAGATTTATACAAGTACGAATTTATAGAAGAACAGGTTTCCATGAAAGAAGAATGGTGTGCTGGTTACTTTGTTTTCACCACATACGTTCACCAAAACAGTAATATCTATTTTGTATGGCAATGTCCACCGAAGGTTTTAGGTACCATCTTGGTGCAAGTTCTATCCACTTGCATAGAATTAGAAAAAATGTGTCCCTCGGGGACATCACCCTTGACTTGTCACTGGGGAATGTACAATGCAGGAGAACTGGTCCTGCTGCTCCCTCCGCCAGGGACCCCTGCACCAACACTCTGCATTTGAAGCACACAAGACAGAAGCTGCCAGCCTTTCCATGACGCGCTAGGCCCGCCCTGTCCATGCTGCGGCTAAGCAGCTTATCTCTGCCCCTCTTGACCTCTCTCCTATTGTGTTTGAAATGTTTTGTGAGTCAAGTGTGCAACGAGGAGTAAAGCAAGCTTCAGGCTTGACTCGGCCACTTGTTTGCAGCTTGGAGATGGCATTTTATTTAATCTCTGTGTTTCTCTGTCCTCTTTCTACAACCGGTGATAATAATAATGGCTGGCATCCTAGGGTTGTTGCAAACCCTGAAGAAACGTACAGGTGTTTAAGATCATCTGCATGAAAACCAGTAGAAAGGGGTATTTGTCTTGGGTAAATACTCAAGGTGAGCAGCAAACGGACAACAGTTGGGGCACAACACTTATCTCTGCAATGAAATTGTAAGCCTGTCCCGGGGATTGTCTGCTGTTTCTCCCGCAAAGCTTTCAGGCTTATCTTCATTGGTTATCTTGCTTCGGGATGCCGTGAGATGCTTGTCCCAGCAGATGGCACAAGAGAACGGAGTCAGGGAAAAACAGCCTGCGCATTCCAAGATGCACAGTGAACCAAGTTAAAGCATGCATGCCTTCTTGTGCTTCTGAAATAGCTGTAGACACTGACTTCACAATCATCATTGAACTTCCCTAGTTGGGTCTGGAAGTCATGAGGGTAACCACTGCACCCTGTCCCGGAGATTCACTTATTCAAGAATGTTCATTCCCTGAGTACCCCCACAGTACTGGAGACACAGAGATGGATACAAAATATCCACAGAGATGGATACAAAATATTCCCTGCCTGGGGCACCTGGGTGGTGCAATCCCATAAACATCTGACTCTTGGTTTTGGCTCAGGTCATGATCTCAGAGTACTGAGATCAAGCCCCTTGTAGGGCTCCATGTCCAGCACATGGTCTGCTTAAAACTCTATCTTAGCCCCTCCCCCCACAAAAATAAATAAATAATAAAATATATTAAAAACATATTATATATTAATATATTAAATTAAATATATTAATATATTAAATTACTATATTAAATATCTAAATTAATATATTAAATATATAAATATATAATAGATATATATAATATAAAGAATATATTAAATATATATTCCATATATATATATATATTCGCTGCCTGCAGGGAGTTCACAGTCTGACTAAAACCCAGCAAGGCAATGACAGTTTGCAACAATTGCCTGAATGTGACAGGATAGGTTCGGGTGGGCTGCATTAGCCATCCTTTCTGCTGTATCCACTCTGTCTAGCCCCACTGTCTCAAGCCCACCTCATCATCTCTGACCTGGGTTACTCCAGAGACCTAAGATAACTCCCTCTAGTCCTGCTTATCTCAAGTTCATCCTCATGGTAATCTTTCTTAAATGCAAATATCAGTATGATATATATATCACCTACTTTAAAAAAGATTTAACAGCTCTCATTGACCTCATAATAACATGCATATCCTTAAACTTACTCATAAGGCCTTTTGTGATCTGACCTCTGCTTTCCTCTCCTGCCTCAACTCTCTCCCTCTCTTCTGCGATCTATACATTAGTCCAAGAGATATACTTTCAATTTCCCAAATGCTTTTTATCCCCTGCTGGTCTTTGCCCAAGTTGTTTTTCTCTCTGCCTAGAATACCTTAAAACTAAAAACTAAAACTCATTCCCTCCCACTGGCTGTTCTTCTTAATCTGGCTCACTATAGAAATGTCAGGTTTCAGATTAAATGTTATTTCCTTTGGGAAACTATCTTATGGTACAAGACTGGATGGGATCAGACCCTCCTGGGTACCTCAAGCACTCCCTACTTCCATCTTCCTAGAATTTAATATATCTCTTCATACTAGGTTTGCCTTCCTTTCCCTAGGTTCCCCCTAGGTTTGCCAAAGCTCCTTGAGGACAAAGACTACTCCCTCTTGCTCAACAATGTATCCCCAGTCCCTGGGACCATTCTTGGGACAGAGCAGCATCCCATCAAAATTCATTGAGTAAAAATCATAAAACACAATTGATACCGTTCAAAGAATCATAAAATCTTTGGCGCCTGAGTAGGTCTTCTGGTGTAGTCAGCCATGATCCCTTTTCATCGTGCTCAGAGAGTGCAGATAGGCTGGATGGAGGGACATGGAGGTCACCTTACCAATCTTTTCATCCATGGCAAAGAAGTTATGTAAAATAAAAAATAAAAAGTCATTTTTGATTTTTCACAGTATCTTCTTATATCATCCCAGGTGGTTAAAACACAAAAATTTTAACACAGGTATTGTTCTAAGAGTTTCCAACAGGGTTAAAGGGAAAAACAAGGTATATGGTAAGGCATCCAGAGAGGGCCAAAGGTGAGAAGTGGTCACCACCCCCAGGCCGTGTTGAGACAGGAGCAGGAAATAATATCAGTATAGCCCAGTGGGAGCAGGAACCCTGGAGGAAGGGCTGTTTGGCAGAGTTGTGTTTATGGAGAAAGGAGGCAACTATAGCCATGGGATGCGAAAGCCGGAAGACAGCAGGGAAGAAATTTCCAGACCTCTCTTTATCATACCCTCCAGTCTCCCCCTTGTGCCTCCCACTAGCTGAACCTGAAAGCAGGCTGACAAGGAAGCCTGGGTCCTGCAGTCCAACGGGGCTCGGGTAAGGGCAGAGCATGAAGCTGGGAGGGGAGGGAAACAAAGAATAACCCGCATCTTCACCTAAACCCACATCCATGAGAGGAACTGTATCTTCCCCATGGCCTTAGGAAAATGGAATTAAACATAAAATATAGAGGTTTTATGGTTTTTTTTATTGTTACTTTAAATGTAGAGAGAAGTCCAGAAATTAATAGACACCCACATTCCACAACCGAAATATAACACATTAACTTTTTATCATGACTGCTTCAGAAGTATTGTTCTTCTAAGGGGAAAAAAAAGTGCAAATAAGTTATCTTTCTCCCATTCCTCCCCCTCCCATCTTCTCCTGAGATAATCACTAAATTGGTGTGTATTCCTCCATTCACTATTCTGCTACTTGTATTGTATCCGTGAACAATAAATAACATTGTTTTGTGTCTTTTTGTATTTTACGAAGTGGTCCTAAACAGTGTCTATCCTTTTGAATCTTATTTCATACATCCGGTACAATGTTTCTGAGACGGCTGTTGGTACACACAGATCTGGTTAGTTTGTTTTGACTTCTGTGTGGTTTTCCAACCCATGAATATTTACATTTCTTGTGATTACCAATATATTTGAATTTATTTCCATCATTCTTATTTGGTGGTTGTTTTTTTTTTTTTTCTATTTGTGCTTTTCCTTTCCTACCCTTTTCCAGGGGAAAGGAAGCATGTTGTCTGTATTATCTATTTCCTCTAACCATCTGAGAAATTAGATTCTGTTTCTTTTCTTTTAATTTTCTTAAGTCATTAACATCCATAGTTGCCATAAAGAAAGTATTAGGATATTAAAATGTTTTAACTGTGGATCATCCTCTCCCATCTTTCATGTTATTGCTGTCTAAAATTTTAGTTCCACATTCTTTAACCACAAAAATATAATCATAAAATAGTTAATTTTTATTCAAAGTTTGTTTAGATTTACTCACATTCACTAACTGCTTTGCTCAACTTTGTACCCTTGCATTCCCCTCCTTTCTTTTGAAAAACATTTGCTTCTCCTTGAAGCACATCCTTTAGTGGCTCTTTCAGGAAGAAACAGTAAGTGATCATTTTAATCATTAACTAAGTATTTTGAAGACACTTGGCTGGCTCAGTCAGGGGAGCATGTGACTCTTGATCTCAGGGTCTTGAGTTTGAGCCCCCTGTTGGGCATAGAGATGACTTAAAAATTAAAAAAAATAATCATTAGCTAAGTATTTTTTTTCACTGTTTTTATATGACCCTCATCCCTGAATGATATTTTAGCTAAGATAAACTCACTGAAGACTGAGGTTGCATTCCTTAAACAGCTCGAAAATAACAATTTTATTGCTTCTGGCCTCTACGTTGCTCTTAAGAACTCTGTTGTCCTTGGCATCATCTCTGCTGTAGGCAATTTGTTTTGTCTCTCTGGTTCCTTATTTATTTTTCTGTTTGTGTTTGCGTTTGTTTTTTGAATGTTTGAAAATAGTTTCAAATTTGGGGCACCTGGGTGGCTCAGTAGTTAAGCGTCTGCCTTCGGCTCAGGTCACGATCCCAGGGTCCTGGGATTGAGCCCCGCATCGGGCTCCCTGCTCGGCGGGGAGCCTGCTTCTCCCTCTCCCTCTGTCCCTGCTTGTGTTCCCTCTCTCACTGTGTCTCTCTCTGTTAAATAAATAAATAAAATCTTTAAAAAAAAAAAAAGAAAATAGTTTCAAATTTAAAGAAAATTTGCAAAATAAAGGTAGTACAAGAATATTCATATACCATTTACCTAAACTCACTATTAACCTATTACTCCATTTGCTTTATTTGTTCTCTCCCCCCACACACAATTTTTTTCCAAATCATTTGAAGATAAGTCATGCATCTCATACCTTTTACCCCTAAATACTTCAGTCTACATTTCCTTAGAGACATTTTCTTACATAGCCCACAGTATAGTTATCAACTTTAGTAAATTTAAGAATGATACGTTGTATTTAATCTTTCTTTCTTATTCTGCTTTTTTTCAGTTGATCCAGTAATGTCCTCTGTAGCATCGTCTTCCCCATGTACTATTCCTAAGTACACAATCCAATCTCGTCTTAGGTATTAATCTAGCTGCCATGTATCTTTAGCCTTCATGACTCCAGACTCTAACAACTTTTCTCTGTCTTTTAGCACACTAACCATTTTATTACATACCCTTCCCCAATTTTTAAATAGAATATTCTTCATTTTGGGTTTCTCTAATGTTTCTTCATTAGATTCAGGTTCTACATCCTTGCCTGGGAATATCATATCAGCGATGTATCCTTCTCAGAGCATCACCTTTGGAAGTTCTTTCTTCCTCAAAGAGGGGAAGGTTTTTCTCTTTCTTTGTGACATTACTAAAATGGACAATAAATACAAATTGATTTTATATTAACTGTGATCTTTGTAATTTCACAATTTGAAGGTTCATATTTACCTTTCTAAAGATTTTATTTATTTGACACAGAGAGAGAAAGAGCATGTGCACAAGCAGGGGAGAGGGACAGAGGGAGAAGCAGACTCCCCACTGAGCAGGGAGCCCAATGTGAGACCACCATTCCTCATGGTGGATGGTTTCTTTACACGAACTGCTATTTTTTTAATTAATTTATTTATTTGAGAGAGAGTATGTGTGAGTTGTGGGGAGACACAGGGGGAGAGGGAAAGAGAGAATCCCCAAGCAGACTCTCTGCTGAGCATGAAGCCCGCCGCAGGGCTCCATCCCAGGACCCTGAGATCATGACCTGAGCTGAAATCAAGAGTCAGCTGCTTAACCAACTGAGACACCCAGGCACCCCATGAACTGTTATTTTTTTTTATTGTGACTTAATACTTACTGGAAATCTCATGCCCCTTAGGAAAGTATCCCTTTAGCATAATTTTGTATCTACTTCTGTTGAATGCTTTAAACAGTTCATCTGTCTGAAGCCAGTCTAGATAGTGTGGTAAATGGAACATTTGGACTCAATGTTCACATACAGCACAGGAATGTGGTTTCAGTTCTTCAGAAGAGTTTTTTGTTGTTGTTTTTGTTTTTTTACCCAGAACATCAGGCTGAGACAAGCTTTCTTGCTGCTTTCTTGGGATACTAGGAAGAGTTTTCTAGTCCCCTTTTATGGAGAAAGCAGCCATACCATGCAATCTGGTTATATGTAGGAGGTTCACTTTTAGTTCTTTGTGTTACATGCTTCCTGTCACTACAGGGGGGTTCGATCCCTATCCCCAGGTTCCTGGGGCTCATACCAAAATCTGGTCTTCCCTAAGTCACTGTGACATTAGCTGTTACACTTACTGCTCCCCTTGGGAGTTCTCTCTTCAGTTTTGTCATCTGGGAATCTTACTTTTTCTTTGAGTTTGGCTATGTTTTTATTTTTCCCAATGTTTTATTTTCAAATTTTCAAGAAGCTAAAAGAATAGCATGCTCAACGTGTGTATATCCGTCACTGAGATTCGCCTCAAGTTAGGGGGGAGAGAGAATGAGCTTGGCTTCCTCTTGATGAAAGTCCCTGTTCAATGCTTTGGTTGACTTTTCCTATTGAATATAATTCACTTGTCAGTTAGGTGTGCAGCATATATCTTTCTCCACTCCATAGCACGTATTTTCACTTTCTGGATGTTATCTTTGGATAAGTAGAAAAATCTTAATTAATGTGGTTAGGTTTACCAACATGTTCCTTTCTGGTTAAGTGATTTTTTTATTCTTCATATGAAATCTTTCTTCACCTTTATTCTCTTTTTTATTTTACCTTTATTCTTATATAAATATGTGTATTTGTGTGTGAATTATATGAATGCATACATATGAATTATATATATGTAGTTTATATTTATGTATATTTGTGTGTGTGTATATATATAAATGCTGGATAAACTACATATATATATAGTCTTTACACACATATATAAACTGCATATATATGGTTTATCCCGCATTTCTATACATTTGTAATAGAAGATGGGGGAGATATATTAGCTCAGTTCAGCATTTTGCATACCTTACAGTATAGATAAAAGAAAAGCAACAATGAAAGAGCAATAAACAGTCAAAGGAGTTGAAGTTTGATTCTCATGACACCACCTTCAATGTTTGTATGACTTATGAAAATGACTTACCCCATAGTGTTTAGTTTAGCTTTGTCCAATCATTTGGTCACCCCATTGTGTCTTTGAACCAATTAAATATTAATTGGCTTCTCAGGTATATTGTTAGTCAAGACCTCAAATTCACATCATACTTACTGAGAAAAAATATTAAATATACTTACAGTTAGATGTATTTCCTAGGGGAAAGGTTAGGGGAATCTGTTATCAACAGTATCCCTTTGTGACTAATAAAACAAGTTTTAAAACAAAATCCTTTATCTTCTAGGAATCTGTTTTCTCATCAGCAGGGTGCTCATATAATTTATTATCCAAACCAAGACATTCTGATAATGAAAGAAGGTACTAGGAACAAGGTATAAACATGAACTGTCTCAGGCATCTCTACCCATTTAGAAAACAGGAGAGCTATACTAGATGATCTCAAAGATTTCCTCTAGTCTCCCATTCTATTACCCTATGAGAAAAAAATAAGGAAGAAGTTATATTTCCTTAAACCCATTTCCTACTCTGATAAATAGGTATGTTGCCTTTTCCATCACATGATTTAATTTTTGATAAGCGATGCCATCATGAAAATTTCAATAATTCCAATAAAGATAGAGGAAAATAGGGGGAGGGACATAGGACCAGGAGAGGCTCCAGTTCCCTTTACATTTTCCCCCAAATCATGTAATCATACTCACAACTCCAGCTGTATAACTCGTACATTGTACTTAGTGAGAGGGACAATCTGGAGCGTTTGGGAAGTGGTCCGTCTGTGTCTCTTGAGTCTACGTTCAGTATGTTCACTGAGAATAGAAGTTCCTCAAAACCCCAGTTCTCATAACTGACTCACAGTGTGAGGCCAGATACCTCTGGCAAAATAAGAAGCCTAGAAAGAGACCCACTCACATATAAATGGTAACTTAGAACTCAAGAGCAGTGGCATTTGAAATCACTGGGGAAAGAAAACACAATTTAGAATATACTGCTGGGACAGTTGACGTCATGAAGAAAGTGAGAAATTAAACCCCACCTCACATAAAACAAATTGCAAATGTGAAAAACAGTATTTCTAACACTTTTGGAAGAAAATATAAGAGAATGTAATTTTAACTGTATGATACTACAGTTGGAGAGTAATTCATAAGGCACAAAAAAAAAAAGAACAACCCAGAAACCATAAAGGTTAAATTTTGTGAATTACAGTTATAACCTCTGGATGAAGAAAGAGGTCCATAACAAAAATAAAAGGACAGCCACAGGTGAGCATATAATCAACAAAGAGTAATCGACTAAGATAAACGGATATTACAAATATTTTTAAAAGATAATCTCATTAAAACGGACAAAGAATATGATCAGGGAATTTACAGAAACAGAAACAGAAATATCCAATGGACATGCAAAAAGATGTTCAGGGGAGGGGGCACCTGTCTGGCTCAATTGGAAGAACCTGGGACTCTTGATCTTAGGGTTGTGAGTTCGAGCTCCATGTTGATTGTAGAGATTATTTAAATAAATAAACTTTTTAAAAAAGATGTTCAGGAGAAATGAAATCTAAAACAACATTAAAACATAATTTGACACCCATAATTTGGCAACAATTAAGAGTCTGATAATACTAAGTGTGAAAGTGTCAAAAAGAAAAAAGTGTTGTTCATTGCTAGCAGAAATGTAAAATCAGTCAGTTGCCTTGATGAACAAACTGACAGTACTCTGTAATATTGAAAATTGCTTATTTTCAACTCAGAATTACATGCTGAGGAACAAATTATGGAAGTCACATGTTCACAAGATATCATGTAAAAATATTGATTGCAGCAGTGTTTATAATATTATAAATTAAACCTATTTTTCCGTCATTGGGGGAATGGATAAATAAACTAATGGGATACTATACAGTAGTTAAACCAATTTTAATTTTATAATTAAAAAAACTAATCGCAAAGAAAGATACCATAATGCCATTTCTTGCTATTTATTTCTAGCAGTTCCATTTGACTTTTTCTTATATTTCCCATCTCTCTGCTAAAATCCCCCATCTGTTCATGCTTGTCATCCACATTTTCCACTAGAGCCTTTAACACATTAATCATGGTTATTTTAATAGTTATTTTAAACTCCCTGATAGTTCCAACACCTGGATAGTCTCCGAGCTTGGTTTTGTTCATCTTTGTCTTTCCTAGTAGGCTTTTTTCCTATGTGTATATCCTATAATTTTTAATTGAATGGGCAGCGTGTTTAGAATAGTAACAACTGAGGTAGATAACATTTATGCTGGGAATGGGCTCATGCCTTCTTTTTGCAGGCCATTAGTGTGGGGGGTTAAGTTGACCTAGTCAGAAACTGGGTAGGGTTTGACTTTTGTTTTTGCTGTGGTTACCTTCAGGGCACGCCTAGCTTCAGATTCCTCTAGAGTTACTGTGTGCTTAGTGG